>CM044109.1:10211227-10291988 GCA_024174645.1 Lemna minuta
TTTGGCGAATCCCATCATTTTCCCGTCCAAATAAGGTAATCGTTCTCTCTTTAAATGCTGTGAATGATAGTTCGCTTCTTAATACTATAAGTCCAACACCATCGCACAGTTTGCATTCCCCAGTCTACCCCGTCTCCGCTCATCTCCACATACTCACGATTTCTCTTCTTACCGTCCCACTGATCCCAACGCCCAATCCTTTTCTTTTTACTAACTGTCAGTTAATCCTGAACTCTTCAACGCATATACCGAAGTATTATTCCCCCATATCATCTATTCACTATCTAATTATTATCCTCTATTATGTATTCCTTTAATTACCTCTACCCTCTTTTCATCGCCAGTCTTACTACTCTCTTCTCCTCTAATCTATCCTTCTTAGCGTCCATCCCCCTACCCTTATTCTACATTCTTTGATCTCATCTATCCGAGAATCCTCCAAATCAATTCTCTTATTCTAATAATATAATAATAAATATTATCGGTCTTCTTCTTCTATTTGTCTTATCTTATTACCGTCTCATCCACATCTTCCCTATCCCATCACTTTTATTCTTTATTCCATCTTTATATATATATATATATATATATATATATATATATATATATCTGTATATATATCAATCATTTGTATTATCTCTTCTAAAACCTCTTCCTCATTCTAGAATTATATTAGTATTGTTCTTCTTCTCTATATAATTTATAATTCACCCTTCTTTCTCCTCACATCCATCATCCTCATCATCATTCTTATATACTCATCTTCACTACTTATCCTCTCCATATCTCCACTGATTTATAACCATAATTCCTACTGATATCATTCATAGATCCTCACTTATTTGTAGGATATTTCTCAATTACCCTTATTAAATATTCTTATCTTATTCCTCTCACTTCTCCATATCTACACCATCATATTCCTACATATAATCATTCTAAATATCCTACATCAGTTAATGTCCCCAACATTAAAAGAGCACCAATTGAATGAGGGAACACGAAATAATTTTTACTATGAAAAATTTAACGCATTTAAGTGTTGAAGAGCACCAATTGAATCTTAGAGGATTGATACTTATTTTTAAGGTAATTTTAAGGTCCTCAACATTGTAAGAGCACCAATTGAATGAGGAAGCACTAATACTTTTGTTTGTGACAAATCAAACCAATGCAAATTTTTATGAGCACTTATTGAATTTGGAAGGGTTGATAGTTTTGTTTGTGATAGATTTAATGTCTTTACCATTGTAAGCACACCAACTGAATGAGGAAGTGCATATACTTTTATTTGTGACAAATCTAACCCTTCCAAATTTCTAAGAGCACCAATTGAATCTGGAATGGTTAATATTTCTGTTTATGATACATCCAATGTCTTTAATATTGTAAGAGCTGATGGATATCATGTGGCCTATAAGCCAATCACACTTCTATCTATCTCATTTATATTCATTAAAATGAATTTTATTCATTATCATTCTTGTGTGATAGGTGCAATGAAGTCAATTTGCATATACAATTACTAAGTGAATTATGATGAGATCATAATGCAATGATCATTTGTCTTTAAACATATGTTCTAAACATTCCGATTCATGGAATATTCGAGAAGGACATTGAATTATCCGGAAAGAAGAGTACTATTTGATTCAACTCATATGACGAGTATGACTGATCTTGTAGCCATCAGTGTAGAGACACGAAGTATAGATATTGGGTGCTCTTTGGAGAAAGAGTTCATTGAATTGATATGCAAGAATCCCTGAATGGTGTTTTATTTGAATGTCAATTAGGTATATTCATATCATGGTTGTGTATGTGGTCCTTTGACTTCAGACACCAAAGACATCTTGTGGATGGATGACCATGTTTTGATTATGACTTACGAATTCTAAACCATGGATTCTCGAAAACGTCATATACTAGATACAACATAAATTCCTCGAAGACGATTGTGTGGTTAAGATAGGATCGTTCGCCCTTGGTGTTTGAGGAGATTAACTTGAGGAATGATATACAATGAAACCTTTGGCGAAGATAGTGGAAATATTGAAGAATAAGTTCTCGATGATTTCCTACATGCATCAATATTGACTTGAGTAATTGATTAGGATTTAATAGTTTACCATACCCTAAGTCATTCATGAGTCTCGCACAGAAGAAGTATTATCCATTAGAAAGTTCCTATATACTCCATATCTCTTAGAGCACTTCATACATCTTGGCATCCAACGATTTGGCAACTCAACTTGATGATTGAGCTAAATCAATCCTTGACTACTTAATCTATAAGTTGATGTAGATATACTTAATTAAGGTTGACCAATAAGGAGTTATTGGGTCTATTGAGTTATTAATTAATGAGATATATGGACCTAGAGAGTCATAAGGTCTATATATATTGATGGATATAGATATAATTATGAGGGTTTTTATGAAAAATCCAGATATCAAATATCTATAAATAAGGGGAGAATGACCACAATTCAAGGTGTCTATGCCAGCAATCTGAGGATTCTCTCCTTTATTCTCTTTCTCTCGTGGTAAACAGCTTTGAAGAGGAGATCTAATCATTCGAAAACCATGTAGGTCTTATAAGAAGCATGCTCAAAGACAAGAGTTTACCTCTTGAATTATGGGGTGACGCTATCAATACTTGTGGGTATATGTTGAATAGGTCCTCAACGAAGAACTTGCAAGGGAAGATGCCCCATGAGATGTGGAGCGGGAAGAAGCCTAAACTGAGTCATCTTAGGATCTTAGGCTCAATTGTGCATGTAAAGACTCCTGAAGCTTTGGGGAAACTTGATGATAGGAGTAAGGAGATGGTGTTTGAGGGGTACGAGAAAGGTACCAAGGGTTATCAGTGTTTTAATCCTAGCACACACAATGTTCATATGAGCCGAGATGTCATCTTTGAAGAAGGGCGCAAGTGGAACTTCATGGAATGACTACTAGGTGAAGGTATGGAGTTGTGTGTTTCAAGTGAAAACCTTGGGTTTGATAATCCAAGTACGAGGATGGAAGAAGATGGAGACAATCTTGAAAGTGTGCTTCAAGATATGCCTTCAAATGAAGAAGCGGGTCAAGGTGAAGGCTCGACATTGATGAGCAATGAAGTGATGCCAAGATTTCTATCCATTCATGCTCTCTATGAAGCTACTAATCCAATTTAGGAGGAGTGCCTTATCTGGTTTGAAGAATCCACCATTTATTCCAAGGCATCTGAAGATGAAGCATGGAGGAAAGCTATAGAGGAGGAGATCACCTCCATTAAGAAGAATGATACATGGAAGCTAGTGAAGGCTCCTAAGTCATGCAAGCCCATTGGTGTGAAATGGGTATATAAGCTAAAGAATAATCCGCTTGGTGAAATTGTGAAGCACAAAGTGAGATTAGTGGTGAAAAGGTATCCCCAAAGATACATAATTGATTATGATGAGGTATTTGCTCTTGTTGCTCGTTTTGAATCAATCTGTATCTTGATTGCATTGGCAGCCCAAGAGTGTTGGAGTTTCCATCATCTAGATGTGAAATCTGCCTTCTTGAATGGTGAAATCAAGGAGGAGATCTATGTGAGTCAACCAGAGGGCTACGTGAAAGAAGGAAAGGAGGAGTGAGTCCTCAAACTAAACAAAGCACTCTACGGCCTCAAACAAGCACCAAGAGCATGAAATACAAAGGTTGATGATACTTCGAAGAACATTGGCTTTGTGAAAAGCAAAAATGTTCAAGGTGTGTATTATTTGAACGCAAATCGAGATAAAGTGATTGTTGGAGTATATGTAGATGACTTGATCATCACGGGGGCAAGTTGAGCCAAAGTGAAGGAGTTTGAGAAAAATATGATGAAGATTTTTGAGATGATGAATTTGGGATTCTATGTTCTTATTTGGGCATTGAAGTGCATCAAGGTAAGTCCCAAATAACCTTGACTCAAAGACCATAAATAGCACACATCTTGGAGAGTTTCAAAGTGGTTGAATACAATCCAATCAACACTCCAATGGAAGCTTAGCTGAAGCTAACAAAAGAAGGAGGTGGATGAAGTGTGGATGTGACTTTATATAAGAGCTTAATTGGAAGCTTAAGGTATCTACTTCATACGCGACCTGACATGACTTACTCGGTGAGCATATTAAGTGGATATATCGTGAATCCTACCTCTGACCATTGGATAGCAGCAAAGAAGGTGTTGAGGTATCTCAAAGGTACCATTGATTTTGGTCTTTTGTATGAGAAAGGAGTGAAGAATCTCAATGTAATTGGTTGTAGCGATAGTGACTTCGTCAGTGATGTAGAAGACAGAAAGAGCACTTCAAGATAGGTATTCTTTCTTGGTGGTCTACCATTCACTTGGAACAGCTTGAAGCAAAAGGTGGTGGCCTTATCATCATGTGAAGCTGAATATATAGCAATTACATCAGCTGTATATCAAGGAGTGTAGATTGCAAGGTTAGTGATGGAAGTAATGGAAGTGAAGAAGAAAGCAGTGAAGATTATGGTTGATAATCTATCAGCCATTATGTTAAGCAATACCTCAGCTCATTACAATAGAACCAAGTACATCGACACACGATATTATTTCATTCGAGATTGCGTCAAGGAAGGGAGAGTCGTCATTGAGCATGTGAAGACTGAAGATCAATTGGCTGACATAATCACAAAATCATTGAGGAGAGTGAAGTTTGTGGAGCTAAGTGCAAGAATTGGTGTGAAGAAGGTATGGGACATGAAGAAACTCAAGGAGGAGAATGTGAAAGCTGAGTTTTCTTCCGCGGCAGTGAAACCTTGATGGGTACTATAGTACCCGCCGTGCAAGCGCCCACGTCATGCACGTGGTGCTTAAGTTAGGGGGTTCCTGCGCGAATAGTTGTGCACATCCTGCGCGCACTTGCGCACCCTTGGCAGAACAGTGGGGCAGAAAAATAGTGGATGTTATTTTTCATTTTTTTTTTCTTTCTAGCGTATAAATAGGGACCCTAGAGCATCCCTAGAGGCATCTGTGTGCCTTCCTTTCTTCCTGCAGAGGGTTATTCTTGAGTTATTGAGTGCTTTTAGTGGATTTTCTCCCTTTTCTCATTCTTCTTCTTCTTCTTCTTCTTTTGATTGTATGAGTGTGCTCATCATCTTCTAGAGGTGCTTCTTGAGGTGATCAACTGCCAACAGAGCAAAGGATTTCCCGTGTGTGGGATGTTCCGCGTGTCTTCATGGGCTTCTGTCAAGGCTGCGAGCAAGGGTGGGAGAGTCAGACGGCGTAGCGTCCCGAGTGACCTGCGAACGCGCGGGTGGTGAGGTGGGCGAGGGAGGGAGGACGCTGTCTTCATGTCCCATGGCAGTAGACCACCAGAAGTGATGACGACACCGATCGTGACTGCATTCTCTCGCGGTGGAAAGGAGAGAGAGTGGGTGAGCCGCTGGCAGATCCGTGAGGGACTTCGGAAACAAGTCGTGACGCAGTCTGCTTCGCGACGCGTGTTAGCCGATTTTCTGATTTTCCGAAAGGAAATTTACTTCCCAATTTTTGGAGCGTCTGCCGAACCCAAGTAAGGGGTGGGGGCAGTGTGCTTATGCTCCAAGAGATGAGGTTTCGTCCGGAGCGGAAGTCTCGAAGGAGCGTGAAGAAAGGACTGGCCAAGAGATAGAGAGAGTTGATGACGAGTCAGCCGGGGCATGCTTTGTTTCTGGGCGTTCGCAGGCGAGGTTCAGCATGAGGGCTGTCCACGATAATTAACATTCAGTGGTGTGAATCGGCGCAGACGAAGTCCACTAATTTGTCAATCAACTCTGCTCTCTTCTTCACAACCTCCTAGAACTTCTTTCTCTTGCAGTTCCTTGTCGACAGGGGAATAGATTTTCCGCCTGAAGATTTTGGCGAGTTTGGACTGAGTGTCCTTCGGTTAATGAGCTCACTTGCGAATGGGGGAGGGGAGGAGGTAGGTAAGGGAGAAGACAAGAGCGTGGCGGGAAGTTGGTGAGAGAAATTCGTCGCAGTTGGTGTGGGGAGGCAGATGGTGGCCAAAGGCATAGCGGGCCTCTTCTAATGGCATCAACGTCTCCTTCTTATCTTCGTCGTCCCGACTGTCCCCTATTCTTCCCTCCCGTCTGGTCATCTCCCTCCTCCCTTCTCCCTCCTCCCTTCTCCCTCCCCTCTCTTCTAACAACTAGCTAAAAAAACTATGATACAATTCTCTTTCAAATTGTCAAAACGGCGTTACAGGTTCTAGGTCTCTTCTATTGGCTGCTAATCACCTCAAGAAGTGCCCTCTCAAGATGATGAGCACACTCACAATTGCACTCAAACACTCAAAAGAAGAAGAAGAAGAATAAGAAGAGAGAAATTCCACTAAAACACTCTATAACTCACATACAGCCTCCGGAGAAAGAAAGAAAAGCACAAAGATAACTCTAGGGATGCTCAAGGGTCCCTATTTATAGGCTAGAAGAAAAAAAAAACGTAAAAGAAAAACAAAGTCCTAACCTGCCGAGTGCCGAGTGCGCACTGTGGGGGTGACGAGACTATTTTGTATGGTTGTTGAATACACACGAAATAGTGTCAAAACAAAGTCCTAAACTTACCAATTACGATTAATTAATTTAATTGAAGGGTATAATGGTAAATAAGGGTCAAATCCACGGAGAATTAGGGAATTTTGAGAGATATCTTTACAATGAATTGAGATTAAAAATTAGGCAATTTATGATATTAAGAAAAATACCTCAATTGTGAATCCATGGAATAAAAAATCGAGTAATTTGGATGAGAATTTGCAGAGTAATCAAAGTTTAAAAATGGGAGAAAATTCGTATCACTAATTTGATGAAAAACCGAAATTAAAAGAAAATTAAACTTAATCTATGATTCTAAATGTAAAATTAACACTAAATAATGAAAGATTAAGATAAAAACACACAATCTAACCCAAAGTAGCCTTCGAAATAATCCAATTAATCGCCGGATTCATGACTTTTCATTTCGCTTTTTCGAAGACGAAATTGAAGTTCAAGATGTGATTTCTCCTCGATCTTTCGATCAAATTCTGATTTCAAGCACTCCTTGGACGCGGAAACGAGTCAAGAACGCAATGAAATCGAATGGCACTTGAATTGTGGTGTCTAGACAGTTTGATTATCTCAAAAATTCAAGGGCGGTCTTTTCTGTTAAAGAACAAGTCTATTGAAAGGGAATTTTGGGCATGGCCGTTGATCTAATAGACTCATTGTGATCAATGGTTGCGATGAGATGCCAGTTGATCAAATCGTCGCGATTAAGTCCTAGGCGTTTGATCAACGATGAAGGGCTGAGGTGAGTCCACGTGTTTTAAGTGAAGAGTCGCGTCGCATCGATCATCCGTTTGATCTTCATCCAAAGATTGTGATGTCTTGAAGAGTCCACTGATCGCGATACATCTCAGCCGTTATAACTCGTGATCAACGGTCGCGATGATTTCACTTAAGTTTAATTGAAGCACGTGCTTGATCTTTGATTAGGTGGACCTCGCATCCACGACATCTACGCGCGCCGTTCATCGTGCTTACGATCCAACGCTCCACGTCACGCCACGCGTCCTGCAATCAAACGAAACGAAGGAAACAGTCCCAGACGGAGAAAAACAAGGGAAACGATCAAGTATAGAATGTATGACAAATAAGAGGGTTAGCTTAAATCTGAAATATCGGATACTTATATGTACTATAACCCTATATTACGAGTAAATATAAATATGCACACGTCACATTGTGCCACGTAGGTAGTCACGTGGGTCCGCGCGCTCTACCACGGTGGCCCTGAGTGCCACGTCGCATCCACGTGGGTCCGCGCGATAAATGCACCCTTTTTTTGCTTTTATTTTAATTAATTAAAATGCTTTTAAATCCAAAAATAAACTTAAATAAATTCAAAAAAATTCCAGAAAATTCCTAAAAATTGTAAAATTCATAACTTTCAAAATATAATTCCAAATTAATTCAAATTTATTTTGTTGGATCAGAAATTGAATAATCTATCATTATAAAATGTCAAATTATTAAAATAATAAAAGAATAAATATTAATTAAATTAATACATTCATGTATCTTATAAAATAAATTTATAAAAATACATAAATGTTAATAAAGATCTTTTCTCTTATATTTTCATCATTAAAACATGTTTATGATCGTAAATATAACTAAGATTAAATATCATAATGTTCTAATTATGCATACTTATCCATAAATTGATGTATTTTTAGATCATAACATGAAATGATACAAAATGATAGAAATATACTTAAAATATGATAACATACATACATTTAGAGTAATTAATGCTTTTATTTGTATTAATAATCATGTAAATTCATGAATAAATAACATGTTATCATGGGGCAAGAAAATTGGCAATTTTCATGCGCCACATCGCGCGCACAACGCGCATCTCGGCGGGTTCTATAGTACCTGCCGAGGTATGCGCGCACACACTATTCACGCGGGACCCCCCGATTTAAGTGCTACACGCACGACATGGGAATAAACTCAGTTCCCACATTCTCCTCCTTGAGTTTCTTCATGTCCCATGCCTTCTTCACTCCAATTCTTGCACTTAGCTCCACAAACTTCACTCTCCCCAATGATTTTGTGAGAATGTCAGCCAGTTGGTCTTCAGTCTTCACATGCTCGATGACGACTCTCCCATCTTCAATGCAATCTCGAATGAAATGGTATTGTGTGTCCATGTGCTTGGTTCAATTGTGATGAGCTGAGGTCTTGCTTAACATAATGGCTGATTGATTATCAACCATAATCTTCACCGCTTCCATCTTTACTCCCATTACTTCCATTACTAACCTTGCAATCCACACTCCTTGACATACTACTGACGTAATTTCTATATATTCAGCTTCACACGAAGATAAGGCCACCACCTTTTGCTTCAAGATGTTCTAAGTGATTGGTAGACCACCAAGAAAGAATACTTGTCCCGAAGTGCTCTTTCTATCTTCCACATCACCGGTGAAGTCACTATCGCTATAGCCAATTATAGTCAGATTCTTCACTCCTTTCTCATACACAATCAATGGTACCTTTGAGATATCTCAACACCCTCTTTGCTGCTATCCAATGGTCAAAGGTAGGATTCACCATATATCTACTTAATATGCTTACCTAGTAAGTCATGTCGGGTCGCGTATGAAGTAGATACCTTAGGCTTCCAATTAAGCTCCTATATAAAGTTACATCTACGCTTCTTCCACCTCCTTCTTTCTTTAGCTTTATCTTAGCTTCCATTGGAGTGTTGGTTGGATTACATTCAACCACTTTGAAAACTCTCCAAGATGTCTACCACATATGGCATTTGAGACAAGGTTATTTGGGACTTACCTTGATGCACTTCAATGCCCAAATAAGAACATAGCAATCCCAAATCCGTTCTCTCAAAAATCTTCATCATATTTTTCTTGAACTCCTTCACTTTGGCTTCACTTGCCCCCATGATGATCAAGTCATCTAGATATACTCCGAAAATCACTTTATCTTGATTTGAGTTCAAATAATACACACCTTGGTCATTTTTGCTTTTCACAAAGCCAATGTTCTTCAAAGTATAATCAAGCTTTGCATTTCATGCTCTTGGTGCTTGCTTGAGGCCGTAGAGTGCTTTATTTAGTTTGAGGACCCACTCCTCCTCTCCTTCTTTCACATAGCCCTCCGGTTGACTCACATAGATCTCCTCCTTGATTTTACCATTCAAGAAGGTGGATTTCACATCTAGATGATGCAAACTCCAACACTCTTGGGCTGCCAATGCAATCAAGATACAGATTGATTCAAAATGAGCAACAGGAGCAAATACCTCATCATAATCAATCCCATATCTTTGGCGATACCCTTTCACCACTAATCTCGCTTTGTGCTTCACAATTTCACCAAGCGGATTTTTCTTTAGCTTGTATACCCATTTCACACCAATGGGCTTGCATTACTTAGGAGCCTTCACTAACTTCCATGTATCATTCGTCTCAATGGAGGTGATCTCCTCCTCTGTAGCTTTCCTCCATGCTTCATCTTCAGATGCCTTGGAATAAGTGGTGGGTTCCTCAAATGAGATGAGGCACTCTTTCTCCATCGAATCACTAGCTTCATAGAGAGCTTGGATGGATCGAAATCTTGGCATCACTTCATTGCTCATCGATGTCGACCCTTCACCTTGACTCGCTTCTTCATTTGAAGGCATATCTCAAAGCAAACCTTCAAGTTTGTCTCCATCTTCCTCCATACTCATAATTCGATTGTCAAATCCAAGATTTACACCTGAAACACACAACTCCATACCTTCACTCGGTTGTCATTCCATGAAGTTCCACTTGTGCCCTTCATCGAAGATGACATCTCGGCTCAAATGAACCTTGTGTGTGGTAGGATTAAAACACCGATAACCCTTGGTACCTCTCTTGTACCCCACAAACACCATCTCCTTACTCCTATCTTCAAGTTTTCCCAAAGCTCCAGGAGTCTTTACATGCACACTTGAGCCTAAGATGCTAAGATGACTTAGTTTAGGCTTCTTCCCACTTCACATCTCATGGAGCGTCTGACGAGACGAAACCGTGAGGTCGTCGATTTCACGCGGTATCACGTCAAAAATAATACCGAACTTACCAATTTGATGAAAATGAATCGAATTCAAGGGTATAATGGTAAATACGGGTCGAATCCACAGGGAATTAAGGAATTTCTTGATGTAATCTTCAAATTTGATCAAATCGGACGAGAAATTGATGGTAGAAATTGGGGAAAATGATATTTTTAGAAACAAGACTTCAAATCGATTCCACGGAATTAAAAATAATTGAATTTGGACTTAATTTCGCGGAGAAATCAAGATTCAAAGTGGAGAGAAATTTCGGGCGATCGAAATCGCAGTTTTGAATGAAATTTTATGAAGTTGAAAGCTAAATCCTAATCTAAACTGAAATTAAACATGATAGGAGGATAATTAAGGTAAAACCGCTTCCACTAAACCCAATTAGCGATCAAAACGAGGTGATTAAGCCGATTAATCGCCGAAATGTGAAGAATGCGAACGTGAGCTTCAGGCGTCGATTTCTCCCTCAATTCTCTACCAAATCTCGACTTCTACCCCTCCGTGAACGCGGAAATGAAAGAGGAAGAGGAAGAACTCAAGAGAAACGAGTGAATCGGTGTCTAGAAAAGTCAATTTGATTGAAACTCAACTCGAATACATACAACGACGAAGAACAAGTCATTTTATAGCAATTTTGGGCGTAACCGTCCGATCGTTTCGATCGATGGTTACGATGAAACGGTCCATCGTTGACCGTTTCAATTAAGTCGCGATCGTCGGATTGAAAATGGAGCACTAGGATGATCGCATCAATAAGCGTTATAAAAAACACTCCGATTTAGCCCCTTGGATCGCGATCCGACAGTCCGGATGCTCCCACCACGGTTCGATCTGGACTGTTATAATGCCTGAGATTTGCGCACGTGTTTGATCTTGATCCGGTGGTCCGTTGTCCATCCGATCGACGTGTGATATCGACGCGGGCTGTTGATCCGACGCCTCTCCGTCCGCCACGTCAATAAAATCTGAGCCGTTATAACTTGTTTAAGACGCACGTGGTCCTGATTTTAATCCGTGGACCACGCGTCCACTCGATCGGCGCGCTCCGATCACGATCCGACGCCTCATATCGCTCCATGTGTCCTGCGTTTAAAATAATGTGTAGGACTTTAGTCCCACACGGAAAATGTAAGTGAAATCTGTCGGGTTTATAAGGCCCGATGGATTAAGAGGTTTGAATATCTCTTCCGCTAAGGAAGGGCTTAAGACCCATTATATTTACGATATATATAAATATAGTACGCGCCACGTAGGCGCTGCGCGGGTCCGCGTGGCGCTGCCACGTGGCCTTGCGTGCCACGTTGCATCCACGCGGGGCCCGCGCGAAATAAAAACCAATTTTTTTAATTTTTTATTTATTAAAAACGGTTTTTAAAATTGAAAATAAATTTGTAAAATTCCAAAAAAATCCCTAAAAATTGTAAAAATCATATCTTTCAAAATACAACTCCAAATCAATCCAGATTTTTTCATTGGCTCTGAAATTCAATTATCTATCATTATAAAAAGTAAAAATATTTAAATAACAAGAGATTTAATTGATATTTCAAAAATACACTCATTTCCTTAAGATTTTAATTTCAGAAATTTAAATGAATGTTTATAAAAATAATTTCTCTTATTATTTAACTTTAAAAACCACTTATAATCTCAAGTAAAGATAAGTTATAAAATCATTTATCCTTAATTTATCATAATTAACCCTAATTTAGTGCATTTCGAGATTATAACATAAATTTGTATGAAATGATAGAAATGCACTCAAAGTATGATAACATGCACATAAATGTAATGTTTTATGCCTTAAATTGCATTAATAATCATGTTTTATCATGTTAAGATTGCATCTTATCAGCGTCTTCCCTTGCAAGTTCTTTGTTGAGGACCTATTCAACACATACACACAAGTATTGATAGCCTCACCCCATAATTCAAGAGGTAAACTCTTGTCTTTGAGCATGCTTCTTATAAGACCCACAACGGTCCTATTCTTCCTCTCAACTACTCTATTTTGTTGGGGGCGTATATGGAGTAGTGAGTTGCCTTTAAATGCCTTTCTCTTCACACCACTTTGAGAATTCTTCAGAAGTGAATTCTCCACCACGATCAGTCCTCAAGCACTTGACCAATGCTCCATTGGATTCACTCTCCACTAGAGTCTTGAATTTTTGAAAGGTTCCAAACACTTCTGACTTGCTCTTCAAAATCGCCACCCACATCAATATAGAAAAATCATCAACAACTAGCAAAAAATACTTCCCTCCACTAATTGTTGATGGTGTGATTGGTCCAAAAATGTTGGCATAGACCAATTCCAGGGGCTTTGAAGCTCTAAATTCAGTTGCTTTGAGAAATGAGGCTCTCGCATGCTTCCCGGTCACACAACAACTGCACTTGTGCTCAAATTTTGAAGAACTAGGTAATCCAATAGCATGATTACCTTTCACCATACCATGGAGAGTGTGAGCACTTTGATGACACATTCTTCTATGCCACAGACATGCCTCTTCATCATTTTTCTCCACAAGAAGACAATACATATTCCCCCTCGTCTTGGGAGTCTTGGTCAGCAACCTTCCTTGGCCATCATAAAGGGTGAGAAAACCATCCCTCAAACGTATGTCACAACCTTGTGAATCAAGTTTTCCCAAACTTAAGATGTTAATCTTCAATTTAGGTATATAAAGAACATTTTTAAATATCATTCGTTCACCATTTGTACACTCCACATGTACTTCACCTTTGCCTTCATACCTAATTGAAGAACCATCACCGAATCTCACCACTCCTTGGTGAGACTCATCAAGGGACTGATAGAAGGTCTTCATACCAGTCATATGGCTGCTAGCTCCCGTATCTAGATACCACATATCATCTGTAGGAGAGCTATTCATACCTTGAAGTAACATATCTGCATGTTCATCGGCTAGCATCATTAGCAACGATGATTCTTCCACTTCATCTTCTTGGGCTATATGCATCTTTTATTTTCCCTTTGACTTGTCCTTCTTAGGAAGTTCACCCTCATCTGCAAAATGCCCAAGCTTTTGACAATTGTAGCATTTTACCTTGGATTTGTCAAATTGCTTCTTTTTCTTCTCTCCATTGGTATCATCACCACGATCTTTGCCTTTTCCTTTCTTTTCTCGTCCCCTACCGCTTGAAGATGACCCCTTTTGATCCTTCTTAGACATGTTAAATGCCCTAGATAGGAGTGCTTGCTCCTCATCTCTTGAGTTCCTCTCTTGGAGTTTCAACTCATGAACTTTGAGTTGCCCAAAAGCTTCCTCAAGTCTCGTAGTCTTTAAATCACTTGTCTGCTCAAGTAGAAGAATTAGAGAATCAAAATCTTTAGGGACTGACCTGAGAAGCCTTGAAACAGCACCATACTCATCAAGACTTTCCCCAAGTCTCTCAAATTAGTAACAATTCAGGCAAAACGATTTGAGTAATCATTAATTTTCTCATTCCTCTGCATGGAAATTGTTTCAAATTCCCTCTTCAATGCTTGCACCTTTGCTTGCACCACTTTGTCCATTCCCACATGGAATGTGCGGAGAACTTCCCAATTCTCCTTTGCACTCTTCTTGATTTCGATTTGGTTGCTTTGTGACTCGGAGATGGAATTGAGGATCATCGACAATGCAAGGCGATCCTTCTTCCGATTTACCTCACTTCCATCAATGACTCTCCACAAGTCATGAGCCTCCAAAGAAACTTCCATCCTCATAGCCCAAAGACAATAATTTGTGCTTGTTAACATCAAAATGGAAGTAGACATACTGGTTTCACTCCTCAATGGATGCAAGGTTGGTGTAGGTGCATGTGCATCATCGGACATGGTAGAAGTCCTTCCGCTCTTGGACATTCTCACAAGCCTAGGATAAAAAACGCTCTGATACCACTTGTTGGCTGCTGATCACCTCAAGAAGCACCCTCTCAAGATGATGAGCACACTCACAATTGCACTCAAACACTCAAAAGAAGAAGAAGAAGAATAAGAAGAGAGAAATTCCACTAAAGCACTCTATAACTCACATACAGCCCTCCGGAGAAAGAAAGAAAAGCACAATGATAACTCTAGGGATGCTCAGGGGTCCCTATTTATAGGAAAAAGGAAAAAAAACATAAAAGAAAAAACTCCAACTTTTCTGCCCTACTCACCTGCCGAGTGCGCGCTGTGGGGCAAGAAAATTGGCGATTTTCATGCGCCACATCGCGCGCACCTGGACAGGTTCTACGGTACCCAACGAGGTATGCGTGCACACACTATTCACGCGGGACCCCTCGATTTAAGTGCTACGCGCGCGACGTGGGAATAAACTCAGTTCCTACATCTTCAAGGGTCCTCACTCCTTTGTATAGGGCCCGTAATGGGCTTAAGGGCTAGAGGCCCAAATAGAGAAGGGCCCAAAAATAGGGAGAAAGTCCAATCTTAGGGCTTATTTGGGCCCAAAAGGAAGGGGCAATAAACCCTACGGACAGGGGAAAGGAAAATGACGGAGAGGGAGAGTAAATGGGCCCGCTAAACACATTGGGCCTGTAAGTTTTAGAGAAGGAAATATGAAAATGAAGGAATGGAAGGAGAAGCCAAGCTCGTGTCGTCGAGGTCCCTTACAATGATGACGACGGGTCGTGCTTGCTGATAAATCTGAAATACTAGATGTAATATGTCGTTGTTCTTTTTTCGAACTTATGCAATGAAATGTAAAACGAAAGAATTTCCCTTTAATATAGTAATTATCTGATGGAGAATTATTTCGAAATATGAACACAAGGTTTCTAAGTGAACCTATCCTCCTCCTCCTTATCCACCAACTTGACAAATTATCTATTTATTAAATGGATGAAGAAGACCTCTCTAAATAATTGAAAGAGAGTGCAGATCTGCAGGGATTTATCTTCCCTCCTCTTCCTATTTTACATTGATCCAAAGATTGACTTTGTCAAAAGAAATGTAGCCTTTATCCTTAGAAACTTAGAACTCCTTGAATGGACTAAGTCAACCACCATTTTACCTTGATATAGGTTCCTAATTTCCAAACCATATCCACCATATCATAGGAACCTTGTATAGTTTTGAGTAATGATCTCAAGAAAATTAATAGGAATCCCTTTGGTATTAAAATCCCTTTTCTTTTGAAACCACCTATAGTTAGATTTTAGGAGAGATCTACATAATAGTTAAATATGGAAGACATTATCTTATTGTTCTATGTCAAGACAAGCCTTTTGCATGAATAAATCCATGCATGTACGAAGATCGATCGACATGAAGACAACTACATCACAAGGGCCTCATGGTTTCTAAAAGTAAGAAGACCCAAGCTGAAATTTGAAGAGAAGATGGGTGCAACGAATTTGCTGTCAAGGCACTGGCGATCTGTCGTGCCATGACTTAGCTAGAGGTTGGGCAGTTACCGATGCTTCCTTTGGGGAGAAGGAGAATACTCGTGTCCCCCATGACTTCGACCTGCCGTTCACTATTGACACCAATGCCAAGATAAGATCGAACTTGTCATCCAAGCAAGACAACACGACTTCCCTCTGGAGTTAACCCTCTCCACCAGCTTAATTTCACTATTGCAGATGGCCGTTTCCTGGATAAGGCCAACGGGAGTCTTTTAACTTGTTGACAGCAGCAGCAGAATCACCAAAGTTGACTTGGTGAACAACCTAAGACTATGCCGACATCTAAGACACGAAAGTGATTGTTATTGCACGGCCTGGGGCGGAAGAATACGGAGATCACCATCTCCACCAGATCGTTGTCCGGACAGAGTCTACTTCTCCACCGACAGGAAGAACGATCAACGAAGACTTTCTGGTTTCTCCAACCAATAGTTTTTGCCAAAGGCTTTTCAAGAAACGAAAACAAAGATACGGCTCAAGAATATTCTCGGGAGGATGCTATTCCATTATCACAAGTCAACACAGAAGAAGACGACTCCATGTATCAACAGCCATCTCGTCGCTAGCCGACCAAGCGTAGAATGAAAATCCGCATCTCGTCCGCCACGGAATCACCAGCTTCAAAGGAGTTCCTTCTCCACCTACCGTCAACGGATGCCCGCCGGATAAGAAAACAAGGAAACGCCTCCAATCCGATCCAACCCATAAATAATGCATCACGTTCCAAGACTGATTTCCGAAGCACCTCGCAACCGCTCGCACATGTCGGATTGGCATACAGCAACAACGGTATCACGAAAGACTCCACGTCTTCCCCTGAATCGTACCACGTATGCACCCTTTAACGACCCTCACGAGTGACGTAACACATACAAACTTCCGAATCCGGAAACCGTTCGTCCGTCACATCGCGATGCTTCATTATAACTTCCTTTCCTTTGTCTCTATAAAACGAAATTGTAAACGACGAAAACAACATGATATTTTGAATGAAATTTGGTTACCTCTTCACGTTCGTGTTCACTTCCGTATTCCATCCATTCCTCCCTTTTGCAAGTTCATCTCCGATTCTACCACCCTATCTTTTCTCCCTCCCGCTCTTTCGCTTTCCATTACTATCGGTCAAAGACTTACTGAGGAAATCCGTATGAGTTGACGAATTCTGGAGCGTCGCTTCCCTGCCAACTCAGGTAATCGTCCTCAATTTCTAAACAGTGATTAAGTTCATTTCCGAAGTCTAAGAGTCCAACATTAGATTCTCTGTCCTCTCTAGTCTCCCATTTCACCCTATCATTTTCCGACACTCTTTATCCCATCCCCGATCTACTCTCGTCTCTCACCCTCTCTCCCTATTTTCTATAATATAATATACAATATTTTCCTCCATTACATCTCCGTCTACTTAATTTCTCTATCGCTATCCACCTATCTCAACTCCTCCTCTCTTCGTAACCTTTCTCCTTCCTCTTCATTCTCTACTAATCGAAACTATCCACAGTTAGATAAACCCCAATAGTAGCCTATTATACCATAATATCCCCTTTATCCTCTATCTATATTTATCTCTTACTACATATTCCCTATTATCCATTTCTCTTCTCCACTCATCATAACCATCATCTCCCTTATTACATTCACTAAGTTATAACTCTAATTCTCACTGATATCACTTCATAGATCCTCCAAAATTGTAAGATTGCTGTATCATTAAATCAGTAGATTTTCTCATTATTACTTACACCTCTCCTCACATATTCATCTCCACCTCATTAACATCATACACATTATCAATTCTGAATTATCCTACATCACTATCTGAAGATGTGGCTTAATAAAGGGGTCGAATCCAAAGGAGGCTATAAAATTATTTTCTTTTCCTAAATCAGTTTTATTTAATAGAGAAAAGCATGATATTAGATGACTCACAATATCCAGATCTAAAGTGAATCTGGTAAAAGAGTTACTAATATACTACTCTCAGACTGATTTTATTTAGATTCATTTAAAATCTATTATCTTAAACTATTTAATTTTTATGTTTATCAAAACCTTGTCAAGCGAGTTTAGTTCCCTCATTAAGCTTCTCAGAGAATATCACAATTTATTTGGTGGCGTACAACCTTCGTCGCCACCAAGGCACGATATCACGGCACCGGAGGAGCCGACACCCACATGCGTGGATATATCTTTCTTTCCTCTTATTGAACTTTATTGGCCTGCATATGTTTTAGCGGGCCCTCCTTTATCTCCATTTCCCCCTCTTTGGTGAACCTTTGTTTATTATGATTATGTCAAGTTTAGAGTCGTGGGCCTCAAGTGGGCCCTTTCCCCTCTTGGCCCATCTTGGGCTCTATAAGAGGGGAAGGGACCGCCCCACAAACCCTAGCCATCATTTGAGAAAAGAAAGGAGTCTCCTCCCTCTCGAGTGGTTGACGAGACTAAATCGTATGGTCGTTGAATGCACACGACTTAGTGTCAAAATAAAGTCCTAATATTACCAATTTATGATTAATCAAAGTAATTAATTAGTATAATGGTAATTAAGGGTCGAATCCACGGAGAATTAGGGAAATTTGAGAGATATCTTTGAAATTCGGTCAAATCGGACAATGAAATTAGATTAGAAATTGGGCGTTTTAGTAAATTAAGAAAGATAACTCAAAATCGAATCCACGGAATCAAAAATCAGGTGATTTGGATAAGAATTCGAAGAGAAATCAAAGTTTGAAGAGAGAAGAAAAATTCGTTTCGAAAAACAATTTAAAACCGAAAATTAAACTAAATTAACTAAATCTACGATGCTAAAAGTAAAATTAACACTAAATGATGAAAGATTAAGATGAAATCACGCAACTTAACCCAAAGTAGCCTTTGAAATGATCCAATTAATCGCCGGATGCAAGGCTTTTCATTTCAAATTTTCAAAGACGAAAGTGGAGTTCAAGATGTGATTTCTTCCTTCTCTCTCAATCAAAGTTTGAATTCAAGTGTTCAATGGAAGCGGAATTGAGTTGCAAACACAGGGAAACAAACGTCACGCGATTTGGTGAAGTATACACTTCGAATTTGGAGAATTTTCGCGAACATTTTCTTCGTCGCGAAGAACCGTTTTTATAAAAAAACAAAAACGATTTTGGGCCGTCGGATGGAGAGTTTATCACGATGAACGGCTCGGATGACGTGCCGTTTCGTGAATCGTCGCAATCAGATGTGGAACGTCCAATCTTCATCGTGTGGTTGAGATTAAATCGGGGATCATTTTCATCGATTAATCTCAACCGTTATAATGTATTTGATCAACGGTGATGATCGACTCACTTAAGTGAGTTTTAAGCCACGTGCGCGATTTGATGATCGGATGGACCTCGTGTCCATCACATCGACGCCACGCAATCATCGCGATGTCGATCGGACGAACGAGATCACGCCACGCGTCATGAAATAAAATAAAAAGGAAACACTTTAGTCCCACACTGGATAAATCGCGAGGATTTTTTAGTATATAATGTGTGGCGGTTTAGAGGCATTAATAGTCAGTTTCCCTATACACGGGAGACCTATATACATTACACATATATAAATAATATTCACGTGTCACATCAAGGCCACGCGTCACCCTCTGCACCACGTAGGCGCTTGCGCCTGTCCACGTGGCGATGCCACGTGTACATGCGCGGTAAACCCAAATTTTTTTGCATTTTTTTAATTCAATTAAGTATTAAAAATCGAAATAAAAAAATAAAATTAAATTCAAAAAAATTCCTAAAAATTGTAAAATTCATAACTTTCAAAATATAACTCCAAATTAATTCAAATTTGTTTTGTTGGATTCAGAATTGAATAATCTATCATTTTAAAAGGTTAAATTATTAAAATAATAAGAGAATTAATTTATCTTAATTTTATACATTTATGTATCTTATAAAATAAATTCATAAATACACATACATGTCAATAAAAGTCTTTTCTCTTATATTTTCATTCTTAAAACATGATTATGATCATAAGTATAATTAAGATTAAAGATTGAAATGTTTAGTTATGCATAATAATCCATAAATTAATGTATTTTAAGATCATAACATGAATTTACATAAAATGATAGAAATATGCTTAAAAGATGATAACATGCATATATTTGTAATGATTAATGCATTAATTTGCATTAATAACTATGTAATTGCATACACAAATAACATGTTATCAGTGGCTGCTCACAGAAGGTCGGGGAAGGAGTCCAACCGCCAATGCTGCCGCAATCCTGGCCGCCGCCACCGTCGCTGCAAGTATCCGTGCCACTGCCGCCGCAGGTAAGTTCCTTTTTCTCAAATTTAAAGTTGTATTTTAGTTTGTAGTCTGAATTTGAAATCAAGAATATGTAGTAAAAAATTTCTTATAATAAAAACTGAAGTAGCCAATTAAATTTAGAGCAACACGAATAGAATTAAAAATCAAGACTATAAGACTATAATGAGGAAGCATTGATATTTTTCTTTGTGACAAATATAACCCTTCCAAATTCGTAAGAGCACCAATCTAATCCGGAAGTCTTGATATTTCATTTGCGACACGTCTAAGCTCTAAAACATTTTAAAAGCATCTATTGAATGAGGAAGCATTGATATTTTTGTTTCTGCTAAATATAACCCTCCCAACTTTGTAAGAGCACCAATTAAATATGGAAGCCATGATATTTCATTTGAGACACGTCTAAGCTCTACAACATTTAAAAGCATCTGTTTGTGACACACCTAAAATCTTCAACATTTTATGAGATTCTATTGAATGAGGAAGCATTGATATCAAACCTAGCCTATGAGTAAGCGAGTCCTAGACCCTAAGTATGATATCTAACCTAAACCTAAATGCAAGCAGGCGTGCGATTAGCGGAGTCGACTCTGGGTGAACCAGGGAAACTTGCAATGATGGATGGGGGTGAGATCCTCTCGGTTCAGGTCTGGAGGCGTGGAAGTCGCTCGTCATGGAGTAGCTTGAAGGTTGCTGCCCACGGTCAATGTCGGATCTGATGTATGCGTCAGAAGCCTTGAACCTATACACGTACTATCCTACCTAAGTCATCCGATAGCGATGGAGACGAGTAAAGGGAAATGCTTCAAAAATTAATTAAACTTTAAAAGGAGGGGTTGAAGTTAACTTGCGGGGCGAGGTGCCCGGTGGATCGTGGCGTAGTGGAGAGTTGGCTCAATAGTATTGACCGGAAAAGGGGAGACGATAGACTCGAGCGCGAGGGAGCGGTGGAATGGAAGGGCGTGACAAGATCGCGGTGAGAGAGACAGGCCTGGGCAGATTGGGTCAGCGTGGAGATGAACAAGGGAGGCGGTCAAACCCGGGTGGCGTGGGACAAGCAGGTTTAGCGCAGGCCAGTGGGATCAGGCAGACGGGTGTGGCGCAGTTGTGGTAGGTCGCGGGGGGTGGGTCATGCTAGGCGCGATGCGTGATCTTGGCCGAGCGCGCTCACGGCTCAGACCGGCAATGAGCGCGGTCCAGCAGATGTGAGGCGGGCCAAGTGGGTGTGGCACATGCTAGGCGGGACTTGAGACAGATCAGCCGGCAGCGCAGGTTGGCCAGGTCGGCGCGAAATAGCTTGAGGACAGGCGGGAAGACCGCGGCTACCTGGTTGGCTGGTCGGATCAGGGCTGATTAAAGGTCAACTTGGGGCGGCAGTCAACCTAAAACAACATTGGACGGTGTGTTTAGAAAGGCATGGGAAGGCAGTCAAGGTGAACCGCGTGGGCGCGTCCGGGAACCTGACGCAGAACTAGTTGGGGGCAGGGAGCAAGGGTGATAACATGCTATTTATACATGAATTTGCATGATTATTAATGCAAATAAAAGCATTAATTACTCCAAATGTATGCATGTTATCATATTTTAAGTATATTTCTATCATTTTGTATAGTTTCATGTTATGATCTAAAAATACATCAATTTATGGATAAGTATGCATAATTAAATATTATGATTTGAATCCTAATTATATTTAAGATCATAACCATGTTTTAATGATGAAAATATAAGAGAAAAGATCTTTATTAACATTTATGTATTTTTATAAATTTATTTTATAAGATACATGAATGTATTTATTTAATTAAAATTCATTCTCTTACTACTTTAATAAGTTGACTTTTTATAATGATAGATTATTAAATTTCTGATCAAAAAAAACAAATTTGAATTAATTTGGAGTTGTATTTTGAAAGCTATGATTTTACAATTAATAGGAATTTTCTGGAATTTATCTGAATTTATTTTGATTTTAAAATTGTTTAAATTAATTAAAAAAGAGCAAAAAAAGGGGGTATTTGTCGCGCGGGACCTGCGCGGATGCGACGTGTCTTCTTTATGTAATTAATATATAGATCTCTCTTGAAACTCTAACTACGGTGGTTTTCAAAGAAAGAAGGAAAACAAAGAGATTCCTATTGATTTTCTTTGAGATCATTATTTATAATTATATAAGGTACCTATGATATAGTGGTTATGGTTTGGGACAATTAGGAACCTATATCAAAGGTAAAAGGGTGGTTGACTTGGTCCATTCAAAGACGTCTAAGTATCTAAGGATAAAAGTTTAATTTCTTTTGACCAAGTCAATCTTTAGATCAGTGTAAAAAGGGGGAGGGAAGATAATTCCCTTGTAATCTACACTCTCTTTCAATGTTTAGAGAGGTCTTTCTTCATTCACTTAGTGGATGGTGAGTTTCTCAAACTCATGAGTAAGGAGGAGAATAGGTTCACTTGGAACCCTTGTGTTCATGTTTTGAAATAATTCTCCATCATTATGACAGTATATACATCTAATTATGGATAAAAGTAAGTGAAATCAGCTTACAAACGATGTAATACACCTTCTAGATTTTGCTGAGATTTTTCCTTAATTCTCATAAGTTTGTGGATGGGAATAGCAAAAGATTACTATTTTAATTCCTTTCGTGGCATTATTGTAATTTTGAAGACTGTGAGGGGTCGTATTATTTCTGCAGGGACAGGTGTAGGCGATGTGGCACGTGGTTGCTCGCTGGAAGAAGGGAGTGGCCCATTTGGAAGACTCAAAAAATCCAAACACGTGGAGCTTGCGCAGGAGAGAGAAGACCGCTTCATCAGGATCTGACGGCTGTGAGCACCTGAGGGATCAGCCGTCAGATCAAACCGAAAGTTTAGGGAGGATTTTTCGCGCTTGACGTTTTCGGCATCGGGTGGAGAGAGGGTTTTCAATACAAAAGCAGCTGTTTTGCTCTCTAGGAGGCACTTCGCATTCGGTTTTCTCTTAAGTGAATGAGAGAGGGCAAATGATGGAGTCCATCTTCAGTCGATGCGGATGCTGGTGAAGAGTTGGACAACAAATCCAGGCGGAGATCGAGGAGAAATGCTACCTAAGGCTAGTATGTGGGGTGGCACTTAGGTAAGAACATCTTCTAAATCTTCGTTAAACTCTTCATAATCTTGGGGGTCTTGGGTTCAATACATACCTAAGATCGTGATGATTTCCGAAATATCCCATAATGTTCTTTCCTTTTGAATAGAGGATGAGTATATGAAAATTTCACTTCAGAATCTGTTGATTATTTACTACATCTAAACTTCGCACCAAAAATAGTTTTCTAAGTTGCACTTGTAAATCAACCCACAGATAACTAGATTTCCCTTTTTACAAGTTTCCAAAGAAAAGAAGAAATCAGGTTGATTATGTTTGGTCTCCCTTCCTCTAATTTGATTCGATTCAGATCGCATTTAGTTAGATTCGAATTGAGAAGGTAGGAATTTAGGAAATAACATCGTCATAAAAAAAACTAAAAAAACAAATATGTATTTGTTGTGGAGGTCATCAAGTGATCCCTAATCTTTGTGGATTCAACACCCTACTCACCACTAAACCAAGTAGGAATTACACATGTTTTGATTGATTCAAGATTAAACAACGACAGACTCATGACGAGACTAAATCGTATGGTCGTTGAATGCACACGATTCAGTGTCAAAATAAAGTCATAATATTACCAATTTATGATTAATTAAAGTAATTAATTAGTATAATGGTAATTAAAGGTCGAATCCATGGAGAATTAGGGAAATTTGAGAGATATCTTTGAAATTCTGTCAAATCGGACGATGAATTGAGATTAGAAATTGGGTGTTTTAGTATATTGAGAAAGATACTCAAAATCAAATCCATGGAATCAAAAATCAGATGATTTGGTGAAGAAATCGAAGAGAAATCGAAATTTGAAGAGAGGAGAAAAATTCGTTTCAAAAAATGATTTAAAACCAAAAATTAAACTAAATCTACGATGCTTAAATGAAAATTAACGTTAAATGATGAAAGATTAAGATGAAGTCAACCAATCTAACCCAAATTAACCTTCAAAATAATCCAATTAATCGCCGGATTCAAGGCTTTTCATACCGAAATTTCAAAGATGAAGTTTGATGTTCAAGACTTGATTTCTCCCTCCTCTTTCGATCGAAATTGAAATTAATACACTAGAAACGAGCGGAAATGAGTTGCGAACAAGCAGAAACAAATGGCACACGATTTGAGTTCATAAACATGGAGAAATTGGAGATTAATCGCGAAGAACCATTTTATAAAAAACGAATTTTAATTTGGGCCGTCCGATGAAGCTCCATCGCGATGGACGATCGCGATTAAATGTTGTTTAAGATGAATCGGCGTCTCTCCTCGATCGTTGGATCTAATTCGTGCGATCGTGATTTGATCGGAGGTAAGATGGAGTGGACAGTCTTGATGCGTTCACTTAATCCATGTATTTGCGCACGTGATTGATTGTTGATCGCGTGGACCTCGTGTCCACGCGATCAACGCCGCTCGATCATCGCGCTGTCGATCGGACGCACGAAATCACGCCACGCGTCCTGCACAGGTAAAATCAAAGGGACTTTAGTCCCACACTGAAGAAATAACTGAATATTTTTACTATATAATATACAACGATGAGAGAGAATTAATATTCTGGTCTCCCTATACATGGGAGACCCACATACATTATAATAATATTATATATATACAATATAATAAATGATTTGTGTACACGTCATCCATGCCACGCAGGCAGGCGCGCGTGTCTACGTGGCAGAGCCACGTGGCCTTGCGTGACACTTCGCGTCCACGTGGGCCCGCGCGCTAAAATCGAATTTTTTATTTATTATTATTATTATTATTTATTTTAAAACATTTAAAAATCGAAAATAAATCAAATTAAATTTAGAAAAATTCCTAAAAATTGTAAAATTCATAACTTTCAAAATATAACTCCAAATTAATTCAAATTTATTTTGTTGGATTCATAATTGAATAATCTATCATTATAAAAAATCAAATTATAAAAATAATAACATAATTAATTTATATTAATTTTATACATTTATGTATTATATAAAATAAATTCATATAAATACATAAATGTAAATAAAAAGTCTTTTCTCTCATATTTTCACTCTTAAAACATGATTATGATCATAAATATAATTAAGATTAAAGATTATCATGTGTAATTATTTATAATAATCCATAATTAGTGTATTTTTAGATCATAACATGAATTTACACAAAATGATAGAAATGTGCTTAAAAGATGATAACATGCATAGATTTGTGATGATTAATGTCTTATTTTGCATTAATATCTATGTAATTACATGCATAAATAGCATGTTATCAACTCACTGAGTAAACTCTTAGTAAGTCTTGGGTCATCAATATTTTTGTTTGTGACAAATATAACTCTTCCAAATTTCAAAGAGCACCAATTGAATTTGGAAGCCTTGATATTTTTGTTTGCGACACATTTAAACTTAGCAATACTTTAAGAGCATCGATTGAATGAGAAAGCATTGATATTTTTTGTTTGTGACAAATATATGCGTTCCAAATTTTTAAGAGTACCAATTAAATCTAGAAGGCTTGATATTTTTGTTTGCGACACATCAAAAGTCAGAAATATTTTAAGAGTATCGATTGCATGAGGAAGCATTGACATTTTGTTTGTCACAAATCTAACCATTCCAAATTTGTAAGAGCACCATTTGAATCTGGAAGCCTTGATATTTCTGTTCATGATACATATAAGCTCTTCAACATTTTAGAGCATCTATTGAATGAGGAAGCATTGATATTTTTGTTTGTGACAAATCTAACTGTTCCAAATTTGTAAGAGCACCAATTGAATCTAGAAGCTTTGATATTTCTGTTTGTGAAAGATTTAAGTATTTCAACATTTTAAGAGCCCCTATTGAATGAGGAAGCTTGAATATTTTTGTTTGTGATAAATTTAACATTTCTAAATTTTTAAGAGCACCACTTGAATCTGGAAACCTTGGTATTTCTGTTTGTGACAGATTTAAGTATTTCAACATTTTAAGAGCACCTATTGAATGAGAAAGCATTGATATTTTTGTTTGTGACAAATTTCAGCATTCCAAATTTTTAAGAGCACCAATTGAATTTCCTTGCCTTGATATTTCTATTTGTGCTAGATTTAAGTATTTCAGCATTTTAAGAGCACTTCTTGAATGAGGAAGCATTGATATTTTTGTCTGTGACAAATATAACCCTTCCAAATTTCAAAGAGCTACAATTGAATTTGGAAACCTTGGTATTTCTGTTTGTGACAGATTTAAGTATTTCAACATTTTAAGAGCACCTATTGAATGAGGAAGCATTGATTTTTTTTTTTGTGACAAATATAGCTCTTCCAAATTTCTAAGGCCACCAATTGCATCTAGAAGCCTTGATATTTCTGTTTGTAACAAATTTAAGTATTTTAACATTTTAAGAGCACCTATTGAATAAGTAAGCATTGATATTTTTGTTTGAGATAAATATAACTCTTCCAAATTTCAAAGCGCACCAATTGAATCTGGAAGCCTTGATAATTCTATTTACGACACATTTAAACTTAGCAATACTTTAAGAGCATCGATTGAATGAGGAAGCATTGATATTTTTGTTTGTGACAAATATAAGCGTTCCAAATTTTTTAGAGCACCAATTGAATCTGGAAGGCTTCATATTTTTGTTTGCGACACATCAAAAGTCAGCAATATCTTAAGAGCATCGATAGCATGAGGAAGCATTGATATTTTTGTTTGTCACAAATCTAACCATTCCAAATGTGTAAGAGCACCAATTAAATTTGGAAGCTTTGATATTTCTGTTTGTGATAGATATAAGCTCTCCAACATTTTGAGAGCATCTATTGAATGAGGAAGCATTGATATTTTTGTTTGTGACAAATCTAGCTCCTCCAAATTTGTAAGAGCACCAATTGAATCTGGAAGCTTTGATATTTCTGTTTGTAATAAATTTAAGTATTCCAACATTTTAAGAGCCTCTATTGAATGAGGAAGCATAGATATTTTTATTTGTGATAAATCTAATACACTTCCAAGTTTGTAAGGGCACCGATCGAATCTGGAAGCCTTGATATTTCTGTTTGTGACTCATTTAAGTGTTTCAACATTTTAAGAGCATCTATTGAATGAGGAAGCATTGATATTTTTGTTTGTGACAAATCTAACTGTTCCAAATTTGTAAGAGCACCAATTGAATATGGAAGCCTTGATATCTCTATTTGTGACAGATTTAAGTATTTCAATATTTTAAGACCCTGTATTGAATGAGGAAGCATTGATAATTTTGTTTGTGATAAATCTAACATTTCTAAGTTTGTAAGGGCACCAATCGAATTTAGAAGCCTTGATATTTCTATTTGTAATAGAAATAAGCTCTTTAACATTTTAAGAGCATCTATTGAATGAGGAAGCATTGATATTTTGGTTTGTAACAAATAAAGGTGTTCCAAATTTGTAAGAGCACCATTTGAATCTAGAAGCTTTGATATTTCTTTTTGCACCTATTGAATGAGGAAGCATTGATATTTTTGTTTGCGACAAATCTAAGCATTCCAAGTTTGTAAGGGCACCAATCAAATCTAGAAGCCATGATATTTCTGTTTGTGACAAATTTAAGTATTTCAACATTTTAAGAGCATCTATTGAATGAACAAGCATTAATTTTTTTTTTGTGATAAATTTAACCGTCTCAAACTTGTAAGAGCACCAATTGAATATGGAAGCCTTGATATTTCTGTTTGTGACACATCTAAGATCTTCAACATTTTAAGAGCACCTATTGAATGAGGAAGCATTGATATTATTTTTTGTGACAAATATAACCATTCCAAATTTGTAAGAGCACCAATTGAATCTAGAAGCCTTGATATTTCTACTTGTGACATATTTAACTCTTTCAACATTTTAAGAGCACCAATTGAATCTAAAAGCCTTGATATTTTTGTTTGTGATAAATTTAACATATCCAAGTTTGTAAGGGCACCAATCGAATCTGGAAGCCTTGATATTTCTGTTTTTGACAGATTTAAGTATTTCAATATTTCAAGATCACCTATTGAATGAGGAAGCATTGATATCTTTGTTTGTGATAAATCTAATATTTCCAAGTTTATAAGGGCACCAATCGAATCTGGAAGCCTTGATATTTCTGTTTGTGACAGATTTAAGTATTTCAACATTTGAAGAGCATGTATTGAATGAGGAAGCATTGATATTTTTGTTTGCGACAAATCTAACTGTTCCAAATTTGTAAGAGCACCAATTGAATCTGGAAGCCTTGATATTTCTCTTTGTGAAAAAATTAAGTATTTCAACATTTTAAGAGCATCTATTGAATGAAGAACCATTGATATTTTTGTTTGTGATAAATTTAAGTGTCTCAAATTTGTAAGAGCACCAATTGAATCTGGAAGCCTTGATATTTCTGTTTGTGACACATCTAAGATCTTCAACATTTTAAGAGCACCTATTGAACGAGGAAGCATTGATATTTTTGTTTGTGACAAATCTAACTCCTGCAATTTTGTAAGAGCACCAATTGAATCTAGACGCCTTGATATTTCTGTTTGTAACAGATTAAAGTATTTCAACATTTTAAGAGCCTCTATTGAATGAGGAAGCATTGATATTTTTGTTTGTGATAAATCTAATATTTCCAAGTTTATAACGACACCAATCAAATCTGGAAGCCGTGATATTTCTGTTTGTGGCATATGTAAGTATTCCAATATTTTAAGATCACCTAGTGAATGAGGAAGCATTGATATTTTTGTTTGTGATGAATTTAACTGTCTCAAATTTGTAAGAGCACCAATCGAATCTACAAGCCTTGATATTTCTGTTTGCGACATATTTAAGTGTTTCAACATGTTAAGAGCATGTATTGAATGAGGAAGCATTGACATTTTTGTTTGTGACAAATATAACCATTCCAAATTTGTAAGAGCACCAATTGAATCTGGAAGCCTTGATATTTCTGTTTGTGACACATCTAAGATCTTCAACATTTTAAGAGCCTATATTGAATGAGGAAGCATTGATATTTTTGTTTGTGATAAATCTAATATTTCCAAGTTTGCAACGGCACCAATCGAATCTGGAAGTCGTGATATTTTTGTTTGTGGCAGATGTAACTATTCCATTATTTTAAGATCACCTAGTGAATGAGGAAGCATTGATATTTTTGTTTGTGATAAATCTAATATTTCCAAATTTGTAAGGGCACCAATCGAATATGGAAGCCTTGATATTTCTGTTTGTGATACATTTAACTCTTTCAACATTTTAAGTTCACCAATTGAATCTGAAAGCCTTGATATTTTTGTTTGTGATAAATTTAATATTTCCAAGTTTGTAAGGGCACCAATCGAATCTGGAAGCCTCGATATTTCTGTTTGTGACAAATTTAAGTATTCCAACATTTGAAGATCACCTAGTGAATGAGGAAGCATTGATATTTTTGTTTGTGATAAATTTAACTTTCTCAAATTTGTAAGAGCACCAATCGAATCTGGAAGCTTTGATATTTCTGTTTGCGACACATTTAAGTGTTTCAACATTTTAAGAGCACCTACTGAATGAGGAAGCATTGATAATTTTGTTTGTGACAAAAATAATTGTTCCAAATTTGTAAGAGCACCAATTGAATCTGGAAGCCTTGATATTTCTGTTTGTGATAGATATAAGTATTTCAACATTCTAAGAGCCTTCATTGAATGAGGAAGCATTGATATTTTTGTTTGTGATAAATTTAACATTTTCAATTCTGTAAAGGCACCAATCGAATCTAGAATCTCTGACATTTCTGTTTGTGATAGATAAAAGCTCTTGAATATTTTAAAAACATCTATTAAAGGAAGAAGCATTGACATTTTGGTGCCTAACCAAAGTGACCGTTCCAAATTTGTAAGAGTACCAATTGAATCTGGAAGCTTTGATATTTCTGTTTGTGACACATTTAGCATCATCAACATTTTAAGAGCACCTATTGAATGAGGAAGCATCGATATTTTTGTTTGTGACAAATCTAAGTATAGCAAATCTGTAAGAGCACCAATTGAATCTGGAAGCCTTGATATTTCTGTTTGTGACACATCTATGGTCCTCAACATTTTAAGAGCACCTATTGAATGAGGAAGCATTGATATTTTTGTTTGTGACAGATGTAAATATTCTAAATCTGTAAGAGCACCAATTGAATTTGGAAGCCTTGATATATTTGTTTGTGACACATCTAAGATCTTTAACATTTTAAGAGCACCTATTGAATGAGGAAACATTAATATTTTTGTTTGTGATAAATATAACTCGTGCAAATTTGTAAGAGCAGCAATTGAATCTGGAAGCCTTGATATTTCTGTTTGTGGCAGATTTAAGTAATCCAATATTTTAAGATCACCTATTGAATGAGGAAGCATTGATATTTTTGTTTGTGACACATCTAACCATCTCAAATTTTCAAGAGCACCAATCGAATCTGGAAGACTTGATATTTCTGTTTGTGACACATCTAAGAACCCCAACATTTTAAGAGCAAGTATTGAATGAGGAAGCATTGATATTTTTGTTTGTGACAAATCTAACCGTTCCAAATTTGTAAGAGCACCAATTGAATCTGGAAGACTTGATATTTCTGTTTGTGACACATATAAGCCCATCAACATTTTAAGAGCATGTATTGAATGAGGAAGCATGGATATTTTTGTTTGTGACAAATCTAACCATCTCAAATTTGTAAGAGCAACAATCGATTCTGGAAGCTTTGATATTTCTGTTTGTGATAGAATTAAGTATTTCAACATTTTAAGAGCCTCTATTGAATGAGGAAGCATTGATATTTTTGTTTGTGATAAATCTAATATTTCCAAGTTTGTAACGGCACCAATCGAATCTGGAAGTCGTGATATTTCTGTTTGTGACATATTTAAGATCTTTAACATTTGAAGAACATGTATTGAATGGGGAAGCATTGATATTTTATTTTTTGAGAAACGTAATTCTCTTAGATTAGTAAGAGCACTAATTGAATCTGGAAGCGTTGATATTTTTGTTTGCGACACATTTAAGAGATGCAACATTTTAAGAGCATCTATGGAATGAGGAAGCATTGATATTTTTGTTTGTGATAAATCTAATAGTTCCAAGTTTGTAAGGGCACCAATCGAATCTGGAAGCCTTGATATTTCTGTTTGTGACATATTTAAGGATTTCAACATTTTAAGAGCATCTATTGAATGAGGAAGCGTTGATATTTTGGTTTGTGACAAATATAAGTGTTCCAAATTTGTAAGAGCACCAATTGAATCTGGAAGCTTTGATATTTCTGTTTGTGACACATCTAAGATCTTCAACATTTTAAGAACACCTATTGAATGAGGAAGCATTGATATTTTTGTTTGTGACAAATATAGCCCTCCCAAATTTATAAGAGCACCAATTGAATCCGGAAGGCTTGATATTTTTGTTCGTGACACCTCTAAGGTCTTCAACAATTTAAGAGCATGTATTGAATGAGGAAGCATTGATATTTTTGTTTGTGACAAGTTTAACCATTCCAAATTTGTAAGAGCACCAATTGAATCTGGAAGACTTGATATTTTTGTTTGCGACACATCTAAGATCTTCAACATTTTTAGAGCATATATTCAATGAGAAAGCATTGATATTTTTGTTTGTGACAAATCTAATTCTCGCAACATTGTTAGAGCATAAATTGTAATGGGAAGGATTGATATTTTTCTTTTTGACAAATCTAACTCTTCCAACGCCATACGGATTGATAGTTTTGAAACAATTAAGTTACGAAACATTTTAAGAGCACCATTTGGATACGGAAGGCACTCAAATTCAAAACAACTTGAATTAAGATTTTCTAAATTTTCAAGTGAGCCTAGAGCATTCGAGACAACCAAATGTCTCAAGTTATACAAGTCATGAATCGAATCTGAAGTAGTATGTATGTTTGCTTTATGGGATGCTAGAGTCTGTAATTTGATATTAGACCATACAGCATCATCTGTAAATCTTTCCATCCCTGTAGCTTTTGAGAGACGCAAAATTTCTAATTTGGTCAAGAACCCAATTTGGTAAGGAAGCTTTTTTAATCCAGTATATGACAAGTCTAATTTTTGGAGTTCCTTTAGCTTACCAATTGAATCAGGAAGAATTTTCAAATTCTCATTCCATGACAAATCCAAAAGTACCAAGTTGGGTAACAAGCCAATCTCATAAGGTAGGTTTGTCAATTCTGTACAGCTTAAGCCTAAATACCTCAACTGTTCAAATAAACTGAGATCCTTCAATGGAAATTTCAAGACACAAGTCTTTAGCTCAAGAACACGGAGAGATGTGCAATTTTGAAAAAATTCCTTTGTGATTTGAAAACTTGGATAATAATTATGATAACATAAGAAAGTGTGAAGATTTTCACTAGCGATGAAGTCTCCAGGGAGGGTTTTTTCAATTGAAGCCCAATTGGTTTTTGCTGACAGTCTTTGTATATCGTTCAATGTCATAGTACTTGAAGAGTAATGGTGGTCTCCTTTGAGATATGCATAACACTTTCCATATTTATCAAAATTTCCTGATGTTAACCATAAACACATGTCTCGAACAAGATCATGCATCTTTACGTATCTATTGTCCTTCGACACTTCCAGTAACAAACAACATGACACGAGTTTTCTGATGTTTTCGTGTCCTCTATTTTGAGCTTCATACAAACTTTCAGAGTAATCACAATCAAGAAATCCTTCCCCAAACCAATAATCAATAAGATCATCTTTTGGAATTGCTTCATCTTTCCCCCACAAGCAACAATACAAAAGACAGTTCTTGATTTTATCATCCTTTAACCAATCAAAGCTACACTTCAACACGCCCAATACCTTATCTTCCATACCTTCTTGAGTTTGAGGGGACCTTTTGAGATTTATTTCTGCCACCCTCCACGTTTCAAGAGTAGCATCAATCATACTACTGCCAACAATTTCTAGAGCAAGTGGAAGCCCACTGCATTTGCCCGCCACGCTCTTTGCTAGTTGTACAATTTCTTCTCCTTCGACCTCTAAGTTTTTACCAACCTTTTTTTGAAAGAAGATCCAAGCCTCTAACTCAGTCAGGATTGCTACCTCGAAAGATTGCGTACAATTTGGATTGACTTGCATAACACGACAATGTGATTTTGATCTGCCAGTCATAATGACCTTCTATCCGCCCTGGAATGAAGGAATAAGAATTCCCAACTTACTCAAGTCCACCACATTCCATACGTCATCCAACAATAGCAAGAATCTGCTTCTGCTTAGAGATGATAAATTTCCTCCTATTTGTCCTTTGATTTCTCCCTTGATCTTCTCGATGTCGACATCCTGGGACACAGTGATGAAAATTATATGATCAAATGACCTTTGTCTGGCATTGATTCTGACTATTTTATCGTTAAATATGTTTAACAGGGTTGTCTTCCCGATGCCGCCCATGCCATAGATCCCGAGAACTCTAGCTTCATCATCGTTGAGAAATTCTTGGATTTGCGTCAAGTAGTTGCTTATTTGCTCCCGACCGGCGAGACTCTCTTCCAGAAGGGTGACAACCTCTTGCCCAAGTCCTTGGATTTCGTCATTCAGCGAGTCTAGCACATCCTTTCGCACGCCTTCTATCGTTGGAGGGTTTGACTTCAGAATTCCTTCAGCCCGCCTCCACCGATATATAGAGGAAGCTCCTTTCATCATCTTGCCGACAGCTTCTAGACTAAGAGGAATCCCACGGCACCTGTTCGCCACACTCTTCGCAAGTTTTGCAAGCTCTCCACCTTCAGTATCTAAACCTCCAGTACCAACAATACTTTGAAAGAAGATCCACGCCTCTGATTCAGTCAGGGTTGGTACCTCGATAAATTGCGTAGCATCTGTTGGATCGACATACGTAATACGGCAATTTGATTTTGATCTGCCCGTCATAATGACCTTGCATCTGTCCTTTTGAATTCCGATGCTCATCAAGTCCATTTCCTGCCGTACGTCATCCAACAGAATCAAGAATCTGCTTTCGCCTAGAGATGATAAATTTTGACCTATTTTTTCTTCTATGTCTCTCTTGATCTCCTCGACGCTATGAAATTGGGACACGGGGATGAAAATTATATGATCAAACCTTCGCGCGATGCTGCTTCCAACTATGTTGTTGTTAAATATCCTCAGCAAGGTCGTCTTCCCGACGCGGCCCATGCCATGAATACCAAGAACTCTAACTTTCATGTCGTAGAGAAATTCTTTCATTTGATTCAAGTAGTCCTTGATTCGGTCCTGACCGGCGAGACTCTCGACCTCTCGGGTGCCATTCAGTTTTTTCCCAGGTCCTGGGAAGCCATGATCCAGCAAGTGTAGCAGCTCATGATCCTCCGCTACATCTCCTATCGTCGGAGGGGATGCACTCAGATTTCTTTCAGCATCTCTCCAGTCATTAACAGAGGAAGCTTTTGCCATAGTGCTGCCGATGAGTATTAGAGCACGAGGGAGGCCTCCACACCTTTCTGCCATCTTTCTTGCATGCAGTATGATTTCCTTATCTTCTTTGTCGAGATCTTTACCTACCTTTCTTTTGAAGAAGTTCCACGCCTCTGGTTCACTCAGCAAGTTCACCTCGAGAGATTGGCTAGAAACTGTGAGACTGTTGTCAGCTATTCGACAGAGTAATTTATCACGAGTCGTGAGAATGACCTTGCATTTATTCTCGTTCGAGGGTAGAGGAATTCCCATATTACTCAAGTTCACTCTCTCGCATACGTCATCCAACAAGAGCAAGAATCTGCTTTTCCTTAGAGATGATAAATTTCCACCTATTTGTTCTTCGATGTCTCTCTTGATTTCCTCGATGTTAGGAGATCGGGACACTTTGATGAAAATTATATGATCAAACCTTCGTGAGACGCAGCTTCCACGTAGTTCGTTGTTAAATGTTTTCAGCAAGGTCGTCTTCCCGATGCCTCCCATGCCATGGATCCCGAAAACTCCGGCTCCGTTATCTTTGAGAAATTTTTTCATCCGCTTCAAGTAGTCAACTATTTGGTCCTGAGCGGCGAGACTCTTGACCTTTGGAGTGCCATGCAGTTTTTCCCCAGGTCCTCGGATGCGACGCTTCAGCCAGTCACGGGTTTTTTTCGGATGTTGAAATTGGCGACTAGACAAGATTGCACGAGTGACAAACAAGCAGAGACGGCGGCGACCTCCATGCCTGTACGAGACTCTGATCCGAAAGGGATACAGATAGGGAGAGAGGGAAAGGGTAAGAGAGCAGGATAGATGAAAACCCGGAACCTACATGGTCTGGCTCTAAACGTATACGCAATAAAGTATCCTCCAACCGTACGCGTGAGAGAAGGAGAGACGAAAATCCAGCCTTTAAGAGAGAGAGTAACGAAAGATCCAGCCTTGACACAGAGAGAGAGAGAGAGAGAGGCAAGATCTAGCCTTCTGATGACCAAGGCCTCCAACCGGTGACAACCACGTCCCGAGAGAAAGCAATTACTCTAAAATCATCCCACTTGAATACGTTGGCCCTATTCCAGGCTAGCGGAGAGGACGTAGAGAGAGAGAGATAGAGAGAGAGGAAGATCTAGCGGTATTACGAGTCACGACCAAGTCTTCCAATCGGTGACGACCACGTCAAGAGAGAGAAAGCGACCAACACGTCAAACATCTCCTGTCTCTTTCATTCCACCTCTTAAACACGAAGTAGCAAAAGTCAGACTTTCCTTCCACTACATATAGAGAGAGAGAGATAGACGTAGAGAGTGAGAGAGGAAATATCTAGCCTTACGACTTATGGGAGAGAGAGAGAGAGAGTAAAGATCTAGCCTTCTAATGACCAACTCCTCCAACCGGTGACAGCCAGAGAGATAGATAGAGCGAGAGACTTAAAAAAGAGAACGGAATTAAATTGGTTGGACGTAGTCCAGCAGCATCCAGAGAGAGAGAGAGAGAGAGAGAAAGATGTAACGTTATCACGAGTCAAGACCAAGTCTTCCAATCGGTGACCACCACGTCAAGAGAGAGAGAGAAGAAAGAAGTAGCCTTATCGTCAGTCACGACCCAGTCTTCCAATCGGTGATAACCACGTCAAGAGAGAGAAGGCGAGTAATACGTCAAATATCTCCTCTCTCTTTCATTCCACCGCCTGCAGTCCAAGACTCAGAGCTGACGTGTCCTTTATTATTTTCCCGTTTAAAATTTATTTTACCGCCTCCGAATTGGTTCAATGGCCCATCTATCAATGGCCCACTGAAAACCGTTTAAGAGTTTATGTCCTTATCTTAAATCGTCTGACGTTCATTTTTATTATACCAAAAATGAGTTTATGTCCTTATCTGAGCTCCACCAATTGCTGCCAAACGTCATGCTGCCGATCAACTGTGGAATGCTGGGTCAAACCCAACAATCTATTCTTCAATTTTCTTCCCTTGGCAAGATTTAGAGTAAGAGAGTTCTCTAATTTGCCTTTGCATTTACGGCAATTCGCCTTCCATCAATCACTGTCTTCCATGTATTTCTATGCGGAAGACAGGGTTATGGGTAGGAACTGTTCAACAAAATAAGCTAAAGGGGAACCATGGCACACCATCTCATTTTGAAAGCAATCTTTCTCCTAGTTTCTACAGCAAAAGTATGGGAAAATGTATTCATGTCCTATCACAAGGAACATGAGTTTCTAGAATATATCAGCAACAATATATCAGCGAGTGACGAGATTTGAGTTTTTGAAATTTGATACACATCACATCATAGATTATCAGATATCTATGCTGCTTGATTACAATTTTCTAAATGATAAGTTCGACTAATTAACTATAATGCATCTAATACCATAATCATTAAACTAAATTGTCTAGTACTGGAATTCCCTATGAATATACAATTGGATCTTGTACCTAGTATGATATTTGATTATTTTTTAAAATTAATAAATTGTGCCAATATTTATACTTGTATATTTTTTAAATAATTTAAAAATAATCAAATACATGATTTTTAAAGTTCCGCATAACCTATGACTCTTGAATTATGTCAATTGAGGCAAAATATTTGATTCTTGATAGGTCAATCAAAATCATCCCCGACAAAAATGTCCCATGCTATTTGTCATCTGTGCAGAGAAACAAAAATGTCCCATGCTATTTGTCATCTGTGCAGAGAAACAAAAATGCAGTTCCTCATCTTTCTTTTCACACTAGATAGTATTCTCGAATATAGTCTGCACATGTGCACAAATTTCTTGTAGCCTTGTTCTTGGAATTGGCCCCTCCAAGTACAATGTCTGCTTTCAACTCTTCTCGTGCAACTCCATGTTCCCTTGAGTACGTCTTCACGACCTTAGTCCACCCACCTAGGGAAGAGAGAAACTTTCCTTCACCCATTGTTGAATTCAAAGTCAATTCTTCTCAACACAGCATAGCTCTCTCCTCGCCCAAGTCAGCAGAGACAAAGAGAGAGAGAGAGAGAGAGAGAGAGAGAGAGAAAAAAGATTGAGCCTTATGACTTACGAGAGAAAGATAAAAGATCGAGCCTTACGACTTACGTGAGAGAGACTGAGAGGGAGAGAGAGATGTAGGCACTAAGACATTTTCAAGGTTAAGAACTTAACCTCCTTTAGCTTGAGGCACACTCACAGGGGAGTCACTAAACAAAGAAACTCTCTTAACTTTTTTCCTTGAAGTTCATAGTTATAGTGAGGGTCTTACTATGCTTATATAGACACAAGTAGAACTCTCTAGAATAAGCTAGAGAATTTGTGTAGATAGACTTCTAGAAATATCTTGAAATGACATTGCTACGATGTCATTTCAAGATGCTCATGCACTATCCAGAAAATTCTAGAAAAGTATTTAATGCTTGATGCCTTTAGTCTCCCTCCCAAGCATGATACCTTTTCTAGATTGTGCATTTGCTCAATCTTTGGCGGAGCTCTTCAAACTTCAGTTTTCAAACTAAATGCCTTTTTCTTACTCGCGTTGATTCTCTGAGCTTATGAAGTCCAGCTCCATCTTCTTTTCTTCCAAACAAGTCCTTATGAAATGAAATTTGGTCTTGATGTGCTTGGACCTATTATGAAATACAGGATTCTTTGACAATGCAATGGCTGATTTATTACCAACCATTAGAGTCATAGATATCATCTCCTTGTTCATCAATTCTCTAATCAATCTTGTTGACCATATTCCTTGGCAAGCTGCAGTGGTGGCTACAACATACTTGGCTTCACATGATGATAAGGCCACGATATTTTACTTTTGAGAGGCCCAACATATCAAATTGTTTCCTAAGAAAAAAGCCATTCCCGTAGTATTCTTCCTATCCTGTGGATCTCCCTCATAATCACTATCATTATACCCGACTAGCTTTATGCCTGCTTCATTTTTCTCATAGAACAAAGTGAGGTCTAACATGACTTTTATATACCTCAAGATCCTCTTTACTGCAGACATATGTTCGGTCATCGGATTTTCCATATATCTACTAAGATACCCCACATAAAACATGAGATCTGTTCTTGTATGGGTTAAATACCCGAGGCTTCCCATTAAACTTCAATATGTTGTAGGGTTTACGCTTGGATGTGACTCTTTTCCGAACTTGAATCGGCTCTCTAGCGGAGTATGTGTTGTATTATATTCTGACATACCACTTTGTTCCAAGATCCTTAACACATAACTCCTTTGACTTAGTGGGATTTTTCCACTTTCTTGTGTCACTTCAATTCCAAGATATGAGGTGAGTAGACCAAGGTTACTCATCTCAAACTTGTTCTTCATTTGAGCCTTGAAGTCTTCGATTTGATGATTCTCTGTCCCTGTAATGATTAAGTTATCAACATAGACACCAATTATCAAGCGTGAGGTACCTGATCTTTTGAAGTAGACAGCATGCTCTTGAGAAATTCTCATGAAATCAAGAGATCTCAAACACTTGTCTAATTTAGTGTACCATGCCCTTGGTGCTTGTTTTAATCCACAGAGTGCCTTCTTTAGTCTCATCACGAGATGCTCTCTCCCTTTCTTGACATACCCATCTGGTTGTTTCACATAGACTTCCTCTTCTATCTCACCATTCAGGAAGGCAGATTTAACATCCATGTGATGGACTTGTCATCCTTCTTGTGCTGCAAGGGCTAAAAGTACTCGAATAGTCTCCATTCTTTCCACTGGAGCAAAAACTTCTTCGTAGTCAATGCCAAATTTTTTAACATATCCTTTGGCCACTATATCACTACAAGAGTTTCTCTTTATCTTATAGACCCATTTAAGACCAATAGGCTTGCATCCTGATGGAGGGGTCAGTATCTCCCATGTTTCATTCTTCTCAATTGAGTCTAACTCTTCTTCCATGGCTTGTCTCCAAACACTCTCTTTGGATGCTTTGTTATATGAAATTGGATCTTCTTGAGTCAAATGACATGATTTGGGGTCTATACTAACCTCATCTATTGCTTCATATATTTGATCAAGGTCTACAAACTTTCTAGGCGACCTTTCTTCTCTAATTAGATGACCGCCTTGCCCATTATCAGGAATGTCATTGAGGCTTCTCATGTCTTCATGATAATCATCTAGTGGAGCCTCCTGATCAATTTTTTCCTCATTTGTGTCAAAGAAATTTGGAGAATAAAAATTACCTTCTTTCTTTTCCATGTTTGATTTTCTCCAATTCCACTGGCTTTTCTCTTCAAATATAACATATCAACTGATATATACTCTACCAATATCTAGATCATAACACTTATATCCTTTGGTCCCAACTTCATACCCAATAAACACCATGGGTTTGCTTCTATCCGGCAACTTCTTTAGTTTTTCTCTGAGTACCTTCACTTGACAAAGGGATCCAAAGACTCTAAAATGCTCTACGTTTGGCTTTACTCTTGTCCAAACTTCATATGGTGTGGCTCCATCCAAGCTTCTTGTTGGTGCTCGATTCAATATATATACACTACTATGGACGGCTTCTCCCCATAGCTCATGTGGAAGATTCTTGCCTTTTAGCATGCTCCTTACCATTTTCATCACAGTCCTATTCCTCCTCTCAACATCTCCATTTTGCTAAGGAGAATATGAAACTGAAAATTGTCGTTTGATTCTATGTTCGGAGAAAAACTTCTTCTCTTTACATATCTCATATGGAGTAGAAGCTACAGATTTTCTAGGTAAGATGTTAAGGACACGCGTTGCTGTCTCACGCGCATATCCCCAAAGGGATATTGGAAGTTTTGAGAAACTCATCATAAACACCAACAAGGTACGATTTCTCCTCTCTAAAACACCATTCCTCTGAGGTGTGTAAGGAGGAGTCAATTTAGCTAGGATACCATTATCCTTAAGGAACTGTGTGAACTCTGTACTTAAGTATTTACCTCCTCAATCTGATCAAACAGTCTTGATACTCTTTCCATATTGTTTCTCCACTTCATTCTTAAACTGTCTAAATTTCTCAAAGGCTTCGGACTTGTACCGCATAAGGTATACCCATCCAAACCTAGAGAAATCATCAGTAAAAGTGATGCAGTAGAAACTGCCACTTATGGCTTAGACAGGCATCAGACCACATACATCAGAATGTATTAGCTCCAAGATACCCTTGGCTCATTCTCCAATCCCTGAAAATGCAGATTTGGATAATTTACCCATAATACAAGATTCACAAGTTTCAAATGATTCATAATCAAATGCTCCCAAGTATGCATCTTTTTACAACTTCTGTAATCTTCCATCACCAACATGCCCAAGTCTACAATTTCATAAGTAGGCTTCGTTCACACCCTGTTTACTCTTCTTAGGAGCAACATCCATTTGGAGATTATAAGAAGAAACATCAATCAGATATAAATCATTGACTAATGGTGCCGTAACAACCAATTTACTTCCCAAGTAAATAGAACAACACTTGTTCTTAATAATCAAGGTATATCCCATCTTGTCCAAACAAGAAACTAAAGTGATGTTCTTAACTATACTAGGAACATAATGACATTCTTCTAAAGAAAGATAATCTCCAGATGGTAGCTTGAGGTTCACAACCCCTAGCGCCACAACCGCAACTCTTGCGTCGTTTCCCATCCTAAGTTCAACCTCGCCCTTTCTCAGCTTTTGCTTACTTTTCAGCCCCTGCGAATCATTACAGATGTGAGATGTACATCCAGTATCTAATACCCAAGATGTAGAATCTCTATAAGACAAGTAAGTATCTATCATATAGATACCTGGAGTATCATCATGCTTCCGTTGAGCTTTCTCATTGAGGTACCTTTTACAGTTCCTCCTCCAATGTCCTTTCACGCCACAGTGGAAACACATTCCCTTGTCATCGTCGTCCTTCCTTGTCAAAGTTGCTTTCACTTGCTTCTTACCTTTGCCCCTTTTGGAGGCAAAGGCTACCTTCCTTTTCTTGTTGGTCCCACCAACAAAGAGGACTTGGGGCTTTTTCCTTCGAAGGTTCCCCTCGGCAGTAGTAAGCATGTTCAGCAGCTCCAGGAGAGAGGCATGAATCTTGTTCATGTTAGAGTAAAAAATGATCTGAGAAAAGGATTCTGGAAGAGACTGAAGAATACGGTTCGTGCTCATCTCAACAGGGAGTTCAACTCCCAGCACTACCAACCTCTTGATCCACTCAATCATCTTTAGTACATGTGCTTGTACAGAAGAAGACTCGGCCATCCGAGCCCTAAATAGACTCTTCGATATCTCATATCTCTGAGTTCTACTCTGCTCAGCAAACAACTCTATCAAATGGAGCAGCATGGCTTTTGGTTCCATGTCTTCATGTTGTCTTTGAAACTCATTGCACATTGAGGCCAACATATGACATTGAAATATAGTAGAATCTTCTTGCCACTTGTGGTACTCCCATACCTCATCCTTAGACACATCTGATGCAGGCTCAACGGGGCCATCTCCCTCCAGGACATAAGCGATGTGCTCAGACTTCAGTAAGATCTTTAAGTTCCTCAACCAATCAATGAACTTTGAGCCAGTCAAACAATTGGCATCTATAATGCCACGAAGATGGTTAATCGACGACATCTTTGCCTGTAGGAGATGAATAAGAATTAAAGATTAATTCTATGCAGATATTGTGTTCATTGAAAATAATGATCCCAATAATATTAAGCAATTCACACAACTCTCATGTGTATGAAAAGGGAGAACCAACAATCTCCTAGTGGGGATCAAAATCTCAACATATATGTTATGACCTGCAGCGACTCCACCAATCACAATATATTATTGAGCACTCATCTCAAAAGACTTACAACATTTGTAATATTTGATCATACTTTAGTCCTTGATGCTCATGTGGCTTGGAGTGACTCTACCAACCACTGAGTTTGGTTCAGGCGGTACCCTTGTTACTTGACGGGAATAGATTCGTGAGTAGTCCTGGAGTGACTCCACCAAACTAAAAGGTTCCTCTACCCTAGCCTTGTGTCATACACTAGTTCTTACTTCCTCATCTTCAATAAGCAGGCCTAGAGCGACTCCACCGACCCAACTTAAGGTGACTTGGATACTAAGGCTATAACAAGGGAGGACAATGCGTGAGTTCGTAACTCTTGCGTTTCAGCCTTGATTTTAACATGTCAAGGGTTTCATATTTTATCGGGTCTCTTCGTTAGGGTATGTTATGGTTATCTATATAACCATACCCAAAGATATGATTATCTCAATAATCATATGCATATATCACATATATGTCATATGTGGTGTTATATCAATAAACCAAAACATATAAATAGGGGATCCTATAATAGTTTCATCTATGTTCTTGGTTTCACATTCAATTTAATAACATCACAAATAAATAAATAAATTTAACTCAATGCAAAAATTAATCATATTAATATTTCTCAAAATAAACATAACAATCATCCATACTGATCAGGAAATAATCATTTAAACACTTTAAAATGATTTATGAAATTTTTTTCAATTTAAAATAATTTAACTCTTAAATTATTCAATTAAATAAATCTCAAAATAAATAAAAATTGAATTAAATGAATCAAAATTAATAAAAATATTTTATTTGAGTCAATAAATCAATTTTCTATTTTTCCTGATTTTTTAGAATTTTTAACATTTAAAAAATCATAAAAGGATTTTGAAAAATCTCATTTTTCAATTTTATTTATTTATTTAATATTACTACTATTATTTTAATAGATGTGATCAATTAAAAATGATAAGGAATAATATTAATAACAATTTAATCATATCAAACAAAATAGAAGAAATTAAGTGGTAGTTCATTCCGGGAAAACTCCCAAGTTAAGCGTATTTGGGGGGAGCAGTGCTAGGATGGGTGACCTGATGGGGGACCAGCCTGCGCCGCTCGTGAACAGCCACGTCGTGGAGCCAAGACTGATGTGAAGGTTTGATGACCTTGCTTCGGATTCTAACGAGTCTAGTGAACGTCTCCTGAGCAGCCATTGTGAAAGCATATCCACGACCGAGCATCACAGTCTGATGCTATTGCATGTGCGTCTCCAGCCTGCTCGCCTTCAACAGCATCAGAATCGTGTTTACTACTTTTATGTTTTTGTGTTTCTTTTTTTGGCATGGAATTGAATGTGTGTTGTTTGGGGAGGGCCTCGGCAATCTCGGGCCCTTCCTTTGTGTTTTGGATCGTTACTTACGGCCCGATTAGGGGTTTTACCCTAATTATGGGCCTACCCTTAGGGTTGTCTCTCTCCCCCGATAAAGGGAAGAGATGCCCTAGCGGGAAAAAGAAGAGAGAAGTTTTTTTGCTGAAATTTTGAAATAAGAGGTTTTCTGTGTGAGTATGAAGTTCCCGCCAGGAAGAAGGGGGAAGTTCTCGGAGGGAGGCGAGATCCGAATCATGGAGGGAAGATTCGCTGGTAGTCTTCGTTGTCGTCTGGACGCACAGCTGTCGTCGCCGTCGAACTGCCTCCAGTGCCCAGTAAAGTCGCCGTCTGCCCAGTGATACCGCCGTGGCACATGCCAAGTTGTCTCCTGAAGCCCTTGCAGTGCCGCCGCTTGTACATCAGGAATGCCTCTCTTGCTGACCCAATTCTCGGCCCTCTTCTCCCTTACCCGACACATGCACTATGGTTAGGTGCCCGCGCCAGAGGCCCGTCTGGAATCCCAATTGCCATGTCCGACACGTCGACTCCCTTGGGTTCCTGCCTGCTACTGCCTATGCTAGCTGCACGCCACCCGACCGCCGCACATCATTCACTACACTTCGTGCGCACAATTGGACAGGACCATGACTGTCGATTCCTTCGCATGCTGTTGATACGGACTACTGGACAGTACTAATGGCAGGTTCGCCTTCTTGCAGCTCGATCGTGCCACCCCTCAAGGACTGCATTGCACCGCGATCATCTGGACTCCGGTCCCACAGGTCAAACTGCTGCTCCCTTCAGAGTTTTATTACTGCTTTCAATACATTCATTCACTTGCTCCACCACCGGGGAGTAGAATCTGTAGGAGCCTTGTCAGCCTAGGAATTGGGTTGGGGTCGATTTCATACCATTCAGGTCGTCTTCTGTTATAGGGGCGCGGATCGCTCTGATCATGGAATTCTGCGCCATCAGTGTTAGTAGCCGATCCATCGGATCATTGGGAGTCTGATTAAGCGGGAAACGTTTGGATCACTTCCAGGGGTGATACCTTACGTCCGCCGCAGCCTTGTACTTTGCATTGGTTTCAAAGATTGCATCATTCTCGCACATTGCATTCTGCATTATTTGTTAGGTGTCCTTTGTCCTGTGTTGTAACACGAGCTACCGATCTCGGCAAAGTTATGTTACATTATGACCCCCATGGGAAGTGGACCCCATTCTCGCCCATTTTGACTGGACCTCTCCACGTGGGCCCAGTTTAATCGAGCCTGCTTAGATGGGCCCGGTTTGACAGAGCCCCACGTTTGAATGTGGGGCACCCCACATCAAACGGGAGGGGTTGACCGAGCCCCATCTGGCCCCTAAAATAGGGGGCGTTGTGGGCCCCATGTCAAAAAAAACTTTTTTTTTATTTAATGATCCATCTTGAAATGGCCATATCTCCCTCATTTTTCATCCATTTTGGACATTTTTGGGCTCGTTGGAAAGCTCTTGACGAGTAAAACCTGGCTCTGATACCACTAATTGGATCTGAGGTCAATAAATTTCCAAAATTTTGATCAAAATATTAAATGCAGCAGAAAAATATTGAATCGAACATTCAAAATACCAAGCCACTAAGAACACATGATCATATCATCTAGTATGAATGAGAAAACATACTTACAGGGTTTCCTTGAAGGAGTTCTTGAAGCTATTCAAGTGGCTGGCCTCTAGCGGTCTCCGGATGGTTGGATCTCCTCTTCAAAGCTCTTCACCAAGAGAGAAAGAGAAGAATGAAGAGAATTCTTACAAGGCTTGCGTGGGCACCTTCAGTTGTGGCTGTTCTCCCCCAATTTATAGACATTTTGATGGAGGACCGTGCCCACGATCAGGCGACAGCACGTGCCGAGCTGGACGGCGCGCGAGTACTACCGCGCCGGAGCACCCGAGCCGATGCCCAAGACCCCGGCTTCAAGTACACCGCGTGATGCAGTCCTCCCGGCGAGTTTTCCCCATTTCCTGCTTTATTTGTTGCGTGAGACTATTTATGTGTGTGTGGGAGGGTTTTCCCCGCGTTTTGGGCCCTCCCTAGTACTCATGGACCGTTTCTAGGCCCTTTGGAGGGGTTTTAGCCTATTTCTGGGCCAAAAACCCCTCCGAATGACGGGATTGCCCTTAGGGCAACCCATCTCTTTCTCTCTCCTATATAAGGAAGAGAGGAAGGAGTATCGCGTGGACTATTTTTGGATGCAAAATGAAACTTGATTTGACCTCCCCATGTTAGCGTGAGAGAGGAAGAGGGAATCCCGAGTTAGGGTTCCCCTTGAAGGGAGGAGGAAGAGAAGAGGGTCGAACAAAGAACCGCCGCTGCCTCGTCGCGCCGCCGCCGCCGTATTCGCCGCCATCACGCCTGACGACGCCGTCCCGTCGCCGTCCTTCACGCCGCCTCCGTTGGAACTGTTTGAAGCGGTCGCCCGTCTACCTGCCGTCGCGCCGATCTGCTACGCCCGGAGGAAGAGAGGAGGGACGACCAAAGAATCACTGCTGCCTCGTCGCGCCGCCGCCGCCGTGCTTGCCGCCGCCGCGCCTGACGAACATCGCCGTCCGTCTCGCCGCCGCTGTCGGATCTGTGTGAAGCGGTCGGCCGCCTTCTGGCCGTCGCGCCGATCTGCTACGCCGCCGACCGTTCGGCCTCTGCCCAGCGCCGTCGCCGACGTGCCCGCCGCCGCCGCGCTCACACGAACATCACCCCGACGCCCTGCCGTGCCGCCTCCTGACCGACTGATGCCCTATCGCTGTCGGCCCTGGACGCCGCTGCACGGACCGTCGCCACTCCCTCCAGGTCCGACAGACTCACCAGGTGTGACTTACACGCCGCAGGAGCGTGCAGGTCACCACGACCCTGGTGCCCTCGCCTGCCGCTCGTCGCCCCGCCGCCGTCTCCATCCGCCGGGCGGGACTGCCGCCGGATAGAGCCGCCCCGGGGTCGAGCTGCTGACACCCGACGACCGCCGCCCGCTGCTCATACGTGCCCCGGAACCGGATCGATCTCCACTGCCGCCCGTCGAGCCGCCGCTAGAGTAACTCTGTTTTGATTTCAGATTCTTCAGACGTCGACGAGCTGACGTCGTCCGGGACGTGACGTCGCTCGCCGCCGCCAGTTTGATCGTTCGCGATCCCAGTGTTCCTAGCGTCGATTGACAGGTCTGCCACTTCGGCCTTGATACTCGGGTCGTCCGACGCACTCGCTGATCGAGGGATCCCGCTACTAGGACCCCCTCGCTCACTAGATAGTATCGTGCTATCCTCGTGCGTTTTCCTCACGGTGGATCACTTGTCCCTCTTGCAGGTTGGTGCTGCCCGCGAGCGAGGGTGCTACGGGCCACTGCGATCTTCGGATCACGACGCCATCCTCGATCGAGTATTACCACCTTCCCCAGTGCTGAAGGCGCTCGCTCTACCGCCGGGGACTAGCGTTATAGGTACCTTGTCGTTTGCCCGGGTTGGGTCGGGTTCGTTTTCGGTTTCGTCCGAGTTTTCGCAGTCGTCGTACGGGTGCGGATCTCCCCGATCGTGGACTTCCACCGTAGTCGTTAGTAGTCGATCTAACGGAACGTGGGAAGGTCGATCCATCGGGCATCGCTTGGAGAGCTTCCCGGACGTCACCCTAGGTCAGCTGCCGTTTCTTGTGCTTCTCGTTATTTCGAAAATTCGCATTATTACATATTCGTGCATCTTAGTCGTTGGTTAGCCCAGTTCCTTGTGTTGTAACACGAGCCGTCGATCCCGGCCAGTGTCGTGTTACATCACATTTGGTATGAGGTTTTTTTCATAAAAACCTTCATAATTATATCTATATCCATCAACATTTATAAACCTTATGTGTGTAACCCTCTAGGTCTATATATCTCATTAGTTAATAACTCTATGGAACAAATAACACCTTATTGGTCAACCTTAATTAATTATCCACATATAGATTGATTAATCAAGGATCGATCTAACCCAATCGATAGGTTGAGTTACCAGCCCGTTGGGTGCCAAGCTACACCACGTACACTAGGAGATATGGAGTACATAAGAACTCACTTATGGAACCTTTCCGTCCTTGATTACCATGTATGTATAATCCTTCATACACATTAGAATCATGAATGACTTAGGGTATGGTCAACTGTCAAACCCTAATTGGTCACTCAAGTTAGTACTGATGCGTGTAGAAATCATCGAGAACTCCTTCGATATTTCTACTACCTTGGCCAAGGATTTCATCGCATCTCATTCCTTGAGTCAATCTCCTCAAATACCTAGGGTGAGTGATCTCATCTTGATCACAAAATCATCTTCGCGGCCTTCATGGCATATCCAATATATAACGTTTTAGATATCCCATGACTAGGGATTCGTAAGTCATAATCAAAACACGATCAACCATCCACAAGATGTCTTTGGTGTGTCAAGTCAAACGACCATATACAAAACCATGACATGAATCAACTTGATTGATAGTTAGGTAAAATACCATTCAAGGATTCATACGGATCAATTCAGTGAACTCTTTCTCCAAAGAGCACCCACTATCTATCCTTAGTGTCTCTACACCAATGGCTATAGGATCAACCATACTCATCATATGAGTTGGATTAAATAGTGATATCTTTCCGGATAAGTTGATGTCCTTCTCGAATATCCCACAAATAGGAATGTTTAGAACATATGTTTAAAGACTAGCGATCACTATATTATGATCTCATCATAATTCACTTAGTCATTGCATATGCTCATGGACTTCATTGCATACATCACACAAGAATGACAATGAATAAATTTCATTTCAATGAACATAAACAATATAAATGAAAGTGTGATTGGCTTATAGGCCACATAATATCCATCACGGATCTCATATGTCTTGTCTTCAAGAACTCCCAAGTCTCTTTGGCAGTCTTGGAAATATCTAGTTGTGCCACGATATCTTTTGATAGTGCCCCAAATATTACTAACAACGTTTGGTAATCCTTTTTTCCTCGGCACCGCGTTGGAATAGATCGCCTCCCACAAACCATATGCCTCTAGATGCACTTGCATCCACATTTCCCAAACTGGGTAATTAGTCTTTGATAATACCTGAAGAGGAGTTGGGGAGATTGGATCACCCATCCCCCTACTAAAACCTACATTGGCAGCTCCAAACTGCTTATCAAAAGAAGCTCCACCAAACTTTGTTGTCGTCTTTCCTCTTCTCGTCATGATGCTTCCCTTGGATCAGACTCGCTCTGATACCAAATATTGGCACTAAGACACTTGCAAGGTTAAGAACTTAACCTTCTTTAGCTTGAGGTACACTTACAAGGGAGTCACTAAACAAAGAAACTCTCTTAATTTCTTTCCTTGAAGTTCATAGTTACAATGAGGATCTTACTATGCTTATATAGACACAAGTAGAACTCTCTAGAATAAGCTAGAGAGTTTGTGTGAGAGAGACTTCTGGAAATATCTTGAAATGACATTGCTACAATGTCATTTCAAGATGCTCATGCACTATCCAAAAAATTCTGGAAAAGCATTCAATGCTTGATGCCTCCAAGAGGCAAGATCTAGCTTTCTGATGACCAAGGACTCCAACCAGTGACAACCACATCCGGAGAGAAAGCAATTATACTTAAGTGACCCCACTTGAATAGGTTGGCCCCACTCCACTTGAATTATACTTGAACGTGTTGAGAGAGAGAGAGAGGCAAGATAGAGCCTTATCAAGAGTCACGAGCAAATCTTCCATTCGGTGACAACAACATCATGAGAGAGAGAAGTGAGCAATACGTCAAACATCTCCTGATGTAGGATATTTTAGAAGGGGTATCTAAATCCTACAATATGGGGAGGGATCTATGAAATGATATCACAGTTATGTAGTTGATTAAATCAGTGAGAATGCCGAATAGGATAATTCAGATATGTGAGGATAATAGAGATGATATTAAGATGGATTATAGTGATATGATTATGAGTATATATATATATAAGAGAAAGAAATAGGAGAATAGAATAATAGGATAATGATTGTGGAATAGATAATGGTGAATATAAAGGAGATGGATGAGGTGAGGATGATATATTATCTAATATAAATTTAGACAGAAAGGAAGAAAACAACAGAGAAAGAGTGAGGGATTTAAATATAGAAGCAGATCTAATGCTGGACTATAGATTATGAGGGGAAACTATTTTCACAGTCAAAAGAAGGAGAGGACGATTACCTTACTTGAACTGGAAGATGATGCCCCGGATTTGCTCCAAATGATATAATATCTCCTCGGTTTTGCTCTCTGACAGGAGGTGTATGAAAGCGACAAAATGGGAGGGGGAATTGAATAGGGGCATAGAACTCGGCGATGAAGGATGCCGAATGGAGTGATGGAGGAGCGGAATGAGCGTGACGCACGGGTAACTAGAAGTAACCAAGAACACTTTCATTCAATAATAAAAATTGTCGTTTTCGTTTACAATTGTCTTTCTTATAGTGAGAAAGAGAAGGCAGTTACGGCGAGGCGTCATTTTGCGGAATTGTTTCTCGAAGGAGCAGTTTACTCAGGTATCGGACTTTTCGGTTTTTTTCTTGAGTGTTTCCGCAATTACCGTTTGATGAGTTTTCGGGTCTGATATTTCTGCATCGTTGACTTGGATTGACCGGGCTGGTGTCGTAAAGCGATTTCCCGAAGCTCCGTTATTCTCACGCCTATTTTGCTGGAGGTTGACGAAGAGACTGATGTTTCGTCTCATAATTCATCATACCGTCAATGCCGCGTTCTCCATGCAATGTAGTCGCCACGCGTGCAGTAAATACGTGAAGGAGAATTAGAAGAGGAGCGGATTCTTCTTCTATATCGCTGAGGCTGCATGCTAGTCCGACGCGTATGAGCCGGACGATATGGCTCTGAAGGTCACAGCTCAAACTTAAAATATATTTTGTCTTCTTGTTGCATGCGTGGCCCGTTGATGGTAGCCGGAAGAGGAGGTTGATAATGATGGAGGCGACAAGGACTGATAGCAGACGGTAACCGTGGTGATGATATCCTTGTTTCGACGTGGAAAGGTCTCCTTGGTTGGCGATGAAGAATGGTTTGCCTTCTGGAGTCCCTGATGATGCAGTCGCTGAGTTGGCAGGCGAGTCTGGGGTGTCTCTCCTTGTTGGACATGACCTCCGAGCCAGTGGAGAAGGGATCGCGATAGGCCTCCTGCCCGCAGGAGTTTAGGTTGTTGATCTCAGCGTTGGCTTCCCATTCATGGTCTTCAGTATTGGTAAGGCCTCTATTGGTAATTTTCTTTCATAGTACTCCTCTTTAGTATACGTAAGTATCTTATGTAGATGGGAGGTGATCTTCACTTGCAAAGCTTCAGATGGTTAACTGCATGATGATAGTCGTGCAAAGGATTTGTCTTGAAGTATACTAAGAAGGTAAGTTCCTCCTTGAGATCTCTCCTAAAATTTCTATCTATAGGTAGGTTTTCAATGAAAGAAGGGATATTTCACAAGAGTGTTCCTATTGATGTTTCTTGAGATCATTATTCACAACTATACAAGGTACCTATGATATGGTGGATATGGTTTGGAAAATAGGGAACCTATATCAAAGGTAAAAGGGTGGTTGACTTGGTCCACTCAAAGAATTCTAGTTATCTAAGGATAAGGATAAAATGTTTGACCAAATCAATCTTTAGATCAGTATAAAATAGGGAGGAGGGAAATTAATTCCGTTAAGATCTACTCTCTCTTTATTTATTTAGAGAGGTCTTTTCATCCATTTAAGGAATGGATAATTTCTCAAGTTGGTAGCTAAGGAGGAGGAGGAGAAGGAGGATAGGTTCACTTAGAACCCTTGTGTTCATGTTTCAAAATAATTTTCTCCATCATCTCCTCTCTCTTTCATTCCACCTGATGCACGCAAAGTCAGAAAGCCAAACTTTCCTTCCTCTATAGTCCAAGACTTAGAGTTGATGTCACGTTCATTATTTTTCCGTTGACAATCCATATTACCATGTCCAAATCGGCTGGGCCATAAAATTTAGGTCATCTATCTCTGGCCCACTAAGAATGATGGTTTGGAAAATATTTGGAGAATAATTGTATCTTCAAGAATGAGAGAGTAACAATAATTCCATACCGATCATATCATATATTTTATCAAGTATTGGATTCCCTAGGAAATATACAACTGGATCATTTACATGGTATGATATTTGATTTTGTTTATTAAATTAATTATTAGCATCAATATTTGTGATTGATGGCCATAATTTGGATCACAAATGAATATATGATAATGTGGAGATTATATTTGTCAGAGGGTCAAAGCCAAGAAGAATCATCCTCTTCAAAGGTTAGTCAAGGTATGAAATGATCAAATCAAACAAAGTATGGAATACCAATCCCATCTCAACAAATCCACTTCATTTCAGTATATCATTTCAGCTTGTTCGTGTATGGATAAATATCTGGAAGAACTATCATCTAAATTATTTGATGAACGCTAGTAGTTTCATGATTAATTGATCTTTTTATTGAGCATACTGCATATCTTCAATGAAACTAGATTTCAATGTGACCAAAATTTTGCATATATCTCCATATACCCAATATATCATTTTGATTCTTTGTACCTTTTTGTTGGTGCTAAGTGGTTTCTGAAACACTAAAATTGTATGGGGATAGGACTGATATTTTTGTTTTCTTAGTTCTTCATAAACTTCCCCATAACTTATCCCTCTCGAGTTATATCACTTATACACTGCCGCATAACCCTAGCTATTTGATTCTTCATAGTTCAGTCGCAATCATCCCTGAAAAAGGTCCCATGTCATTGTTATTAGTGCAAAGAAATGATGATGAGTTTCCTCTCAACGGAAGAAACATTTCTTAGTGGTCAAGATACGGAACACACACATTCGCTACTTTCTTGTAGCCCTGTTCTTGGAAGTGTCTCCTCGGTGTATGACATCTACTTTCAGCTCCTCGTGTCTACTCCTTGCTCCCTTTAGTACAGCTTCCCGACCTAGGAGCAGCCACCCAAGAAAGTGAGAAACTTTAGTTAGCCCACGGTTGAATTCAAAATCAATTCTTCTCAACTTGATACAATTCTATCCTCGCTCGAGTTTCTTTTTAGTAGGATAACCATTTGGGTGGGACTCTCAACTAGTTTAGTTGACCTAGGTTTTAAACTCTTGAGTATATATAACTTTTGGTTCTCCTCCCATTTTCATATGTGATTCGATTAATTAATAATATCAAGACAAGAATAATTCAACGTATCGAGCCATTTACATTATTTATATTCAAAATATATCATTTATATTAAAAATGGTATGAAGTAAAAAATTTCTCAAAATAAAAAATTGAAGTAATCAATTTAATGTAGAGCAACAAGAATGGAATTTTCAAATCATCCTGAAATATAGAAAAGAAATCGAGATAGTAAGAATTTGAAATTTTAAAAAGTAATCCATAAAAGTTCTCGTCTATGAAGACGATCAAGTTAATTCCAAAATGAAAAATATTAGTGAAGGGAACAACTTCAACTTAAATCATGTTTCATTCAAATCAAACCAAAATCAAATAAATCCAAACAACAGTAACCTTTTTGTAAGTTTTCACAAATATCATAGCAAACAAGAGAAAAGGCTAAATATAGAAAGCTAAATATAGTAAATTTTTTGCTGATGTTGGATTTGTCAACCTAGAGTAGTCGTGCTTATCCCAGGTAATGAATTGTGACTTGCTCGACAAGAGGCCTTGCACGTTACGTGTTTACTTTGCTCTTGTGCTTGTGCAAGGCCTTGCACAAGAGCAAGGAGTTATTTCAAGGGGCATACTTACAGGCACTCGACTAGATAGAAGGACTTCTTAGTCAATTTCTACATAAACCACGATGAGTACATTGGGAAGGAGCTGATCGCCTATGTGGAGCGGGCTCTTGGTCATGACCTTGTGTTCATGCCACAAAGTTATCTTAGGACTGAAGCCTATTTTCTCTCTCCTAATGCAAATGATGAAGAAATAGGAAATCTAGGTTAATATTATTGGTCAAATGGTGGACAGTGCAAACAATAACAACACCAATAGGGATGATCTACATCAACCATCGGGCTGTCCTACTTTGTTTCTCTCTCTAAATATGGGAATAGGACTTTTAATCAATATCTTCATTGTCAGCATCCCCGAGAACAAGATACTATGTATTTGCAAAAACTGTTCATATAGACAACAGGGGCCATTGACAAATCGTTATATGTGGTCATTAAAACACACAAACGTCGGTCAACCAAAATTTATAATACCAAACTCACAATGACAAAGATATAAAATCAAGTAAAGTGTAAGTATCGGGACGATCCACATAGAACAAGGTTGACTTTTATTGCAAAGTTGACTAGGTCAAACTTAGCTTTAAAAGAGGTTTTAAAGAAATAGAAATGAGATTTTATGAATAGAAATGATATAAATATACTAAATAAGGAATTTTATGATTTAAGATCTCAGTTTTGACAAAGAAAAGTCAAAAGTCAAAGCATTGACTTTGACCACCAATTAAACTTTTGTAAAATCAGAGAATTAAAGATGTCCAAATATTACGAAAATTATATATTTAGAATCTTTAAAGAAAATGGAATTTATTGATATAAGATTCGTGATTTTTTGATAATAAATGGATTTATTATGAATTATTGAAAATCAAAAATCAGAAAAATCCCGAAATGAACACTTCAGAGAAAATCTTCAAATTGACTGGTCAAATGTTATCCAAATCTTACAATTTATATATCAATAGAAATATAAGAACCATAGGATTCTAAAGAGACCAAAATCATTAAATTCTGATTTATATTTTGAAACTAATTGACCCCGAAAGTCAATGCTCAAATTCAGATTGAAAATGAATAGTGCTCGGTCAAACGTTAAATTGAGGGTCAAATGATCTCGGAATTTGAGGAATTTGCTATCCACAGAAAGCTGATGAAATAAGAAATCCAATGAAATCAAACTCAGGTAATTCGAAATTATAATCAGAGAGATATCCTATTTTCAAAATCAGAAATATTTGAGAACAGAATTAGGCAAAATTGAAGAACACTATGAACTAATACTCAAAATTAACGATCTAAAACTAATCAAAACTCAAATCACCACCAGATAATCGATAGAATCTTACTACTAACCCGATTTTCGCAAAGATCGTGCTTCAATTCACGCGGATTGAAACGAATTCGCTTGATTTCTTCCTCGCGAACATTCGGAATTCAAAGGGAAAATTTGATGTAATCCGATGGAAATTCGTGATCAATCTCGCTCTGATTGGATCGCAATCGAGTCTAAACGCAGGGGGATCATGAAGAACTCAAGATCTTGCTTTAAAATTGATTAATTCCTTCACAATTCAATCAAGAGTTGATTTCAAAAAGGGAGAATACATCAGTTTTTAAAGGGAAATTTCCGCGCGAATTTCGGACCGTTTGATCCGGTGGAGAGATGGATTTGATGGCCCTGATCGCCCGATGATCGTGGGCCAATTAGAGGCGATCGGGCCACGATCGCGTAGCGATCTGACCACGATCATGTCACGATCGGGTCATGATCTCCTCATGACCTTTCCGTTGTCCGATGAAGATCGCACGGCAACTTCACGATCGCGCATCTGATGAAGATCGGACGCTCCCGAAGTCTCCACGCGTCACCAGGTAAGCCGTCCAATCTGTCGTTTTAATTCGCTCGTCCGATGAAGATCGGACGCTCCCATTGCGTCCATGTGTCGACAGGTGAGCCCTCGATCGCGGTCACTTAAACGCTATTTCACGCATGTGCTCCGATTGTGAACGTGTGGACTCGGGTCCACGCGATCGACGCCCCTGCATGTATCGCGATCGCATCCAACGTTTTCGGTATCGCCACATGTCGTGCAAGTTTTAAACCCTGCAGGAACTTAGTCCCACACGGAGGAAAAAGATGAGTATAAATAGCGGGGCGGTTTAACGCTATTGCGTTACTGCCCCAATACTATTACTAGGGCCCACTAACCCATGGGCCCTTCACATGCCAGCCCCCCCCTCACGCCACGCGGCGCCCCTCACGAGCGTCCACGTGGACTCGTGTGGCCTCTTGCCACGTGTGCGCGCCTCCTACGTGCCACCTGCGCGCCGCGTGGGCCTCGCAGGCTCTGCCACGTGGCCTTGCGTGCCACGTTGCATCCGTGAGAGTCCTGCACGCCACGTCAGCCTCGCACGCCACGTTAGCTCCGTGGTCCTGTGGTAAATAAACCCGCTTTTCAAGATTTTAATTAAGAAATAACATTAAAAAATCATAAAAATCATAAAAATCAAATTAAAACTCAGATTAAAATCTGAAAAATATCAAAACCTTCAAAAAATCATAACTTAAGAAATACAACTCCTTTTTAATCCAAATTTTCTCCATTGTATCACAAATTTCTTCCTTTTTAAGATCATTCTTAAGAAGAATGTAAGATGAACTTATAATTAACTTAAATCATTCTTAAGAAATCTTCTTAATATCATCATCACATTTCATCTTGAAATTTATCCTTCAAAAACATGTACTAAAGTCAAAGTAATTCAAGAAAAGAGATTGACTTCTATTAATTTGAACTTTGCAAAAGATTAGTCATCAATCAAGCATAAAATTAACCCTAAATTATGCATAAATATAGACTTTAGTGAAATGACATACCAATGGAGAAAATTCCTAAAAACTATGATAACATGCATCATATTCACATAAAATAAGCATGAATATGAGTTAAATAGGGTAAGAATTTAAGTTATAAATGCATGTTATCAGCCATCAATAGCAAGATAATCCATCTATTGAAAGATAGAAATAGAGATGAAGAGCAAGAGAGAAATATATCAAGATATTATAATAGTAGTAGTGGTTACAATGATGATGATGATGATATTAATTAAAATGAAGTTGTTTGTTTCTCTCTCTAAATAAGGGAATAGGACTTTTAGTCAATATCTAAAGAAGTAGCATCAGCGTGCAACAAATAACTAAGAACAATTGCAATTAAAATTTCTTTTTCATATATGCTCCTCTTTTTGCTGTTCACGAGTTCGCTAGCTATGGTTTCACACTCATGTGTCTTACAACAAGAGGGGGCGAGATAGTGGTTGCCCATGATGAGAGCTGTAAGGAGGCTATACCACAAGCTTGCCACCATAGTTCAATTCCAAAACATGACGTCAAATAAAATAAATAGTAGATTTCAGTCATAACTAGATATAAAAACCTACTTTGTGGCGCATGGCTATTACAGTATCAGGAGCATCATTCCTAAGACTGCTACTAAGTTCCTTCATGATAATTTCTTGCAAGTCTGTTATGGATAGAAGGGTTTCTAGTAACTAAGAAATATTACTCCTAAATGAAGTGTCATAGGATTCCCCTTCCTGATATTCTGTGTAAACCAAAATAAATCCCAAATTAGGCACTTAAAAAAATTACAAAATGTTGTGTACCATCTTTCAAGAAAATAACTTTCCCGAGCTGTTATACCTTGATCATCCATTGATTCTTTTATGAATTCCAGTTTTTTCATAAGGCTGAAAATTTACAGTATGTATAAACAATTGAGAAATGAGTTTGAGCTTAAAGTGTTCAGATTCTGTAAGTTAGGACATTTGAGCCCAGCATATAAGTGATCAATGATTTAACATAAGAATGAGAGTATTTTGTCAATCTCTCCTTTGATAAATACTTAATTTCTATTTAAGGATGGTATGAAGCAAACCATATCGATGAACAAGAAGCGGATGGTTAGTGTCAAGATATCAAGATACAGTTGGCATCGTCGATTTACATTTGCAATATTTTATTATTTTTAGTATGTTGCCCTTACAACGGTAACTTTTTGTAGCCCCATTTAAGGGGACTTTTTGCTCATAATGAATCATCACTTAAGATCTAATCTTATCAAGTAGGTGGCGGGGGTCCTTCCTCCGCCGTCCGTCCTATTTCTCTCCCCAATCTCTCTATCTCGTTGTCACCATAACCATCTCTCTATCTCCCATATCTCATCAACTCCTTCTATCCATTCATCATTTCTGCTCCCTAATCTAGCTATCTACCGTCTGTTTGCTATCTGCTGCCAAGTTTTGTCATGGTATCAGAGCAGGTTCAGGTCTTGAAGAAGAAGATTGAACTACTATTTTTTCCACAACAGACGAAGTTGAGCTGTGGAAGAAGAAGCCGAAAGGAAAAGTGATTCGACGAAGACACAAGAAGAGAGGAGCAGAGCAAGAAGGGAAATCCCTAAAGAACACAACAAAGACTTGAAAAGGCAAGACGGTCCCACTCCACTACATCTTCATCAAGCAGGTTCTAGATTGATGGGCATAACAATCGAGTCAGTCATCCATGTGAAGATGGAGAGAAGATATGAAGAAGAACAACAACATCAAGATTCAGGGTGCTAGAAGAGGAGATGTGGAAGGAGCATGTGCACATCTAGCTATCTTGGAGGAGGAGCCCCAAAAAAAGTTGGCAATGCCAGGGCTTTGCAAATCTCCGAGCTCCAAGGGAAACCCTAACCGCGGGCTCTCTCTGCGAGCAAGGCATCATAAAGAAGATTGAATAGACTCATTTTTACCAACAGTTGAAACCATTGACACGTGTAACAGATGATGATTAAGAGGCACGTGCTACTGGACTGGTCTCGCCGGGCTTGTCTGGAATGGCGGCGGCGAGAAACAACTCCTGGAGATCAGTGAGGATCCCAGCTGTGGGATGGAGATCTGATCATGATGCCCTTCCCTCCTCTCTTCATCAGTCGTATCTTCATCTATACTGCATTGCTCGTCTTAAGCATCTCAAGGCATTCACACCAGAAACATCTAGTTCCTTCCTTGAGAGTCAAACTCTATTTGCAGAGCTTAAATCCTATTTGATGCAAGGCAAGCTTTTATTTGAAGAAGACATATTTCAATATGGCATCTACACCTATTGATTATTTGATGTGCTTTCTGATTCTTGGATACTTGTTAATCCGGGCCATTTGGTCATTTAATCTTATGATACCTGAAGTGTAAACCCACCATCGTCAACAATAGAATGACTGATAGGTGGTACTCACTGAGAGGCAATCTCCTCTACAGCTGTCAGTCCAATAGCACTCTTGAAGTGACTATTGGGATCATTTGGTGGAAGAAGGACCAAGCACTACTTGAGAGTGAACAAGGCATCTTCCGAGGAGAAACTTTTCTATGATGTTCAGTATCCCATATTTGAAGCCTTCCAGATAATTCAAGCCTACAACCAAAGAGACATCTTATCTGCAGTAGAACTAGTTCCATAATAGAAGACTGCTGAAAGAACTTCTTGGTTCATTAGAGAAACTGTGAAGGAAAATTGATTACAGGGGAAGTGATTTTACCCATGCAACAATCTCAACATAGCATCTCCTCAACATGGCATCAAACTATGAACAAAAGAGGAATGTCTCAAGAACAGTGAGCCTAAAGAAAGACTAGAGGAGAATTTTCTGAGATGGATGATGATGGCATGGGAAACCAGGCCATTCTGTCTCTATTTCATGGGCAAAGTTTTGCCCCTTTTTATCCTCCAGCAGTATCAGAAACCATGGTGAGCCTGAAGTGTGAGACTAGTCGGACCCTTTTTATCCTCCAGCAGTGTCAGAAGCCATGGTGAGCCTGAAGTGTGACTGTTTGGTTTATTTATCCTCCAGCATCATTAGAAGCCTTCTTGAAGACAATCCATCTCCCTATACCAATATGCCAAAGATTTAGAGACAATCCATCTCAAAAGCCTTCTATCAGCAAGTCTAAAACTGCTATCTGAAAGTGAAGAAATCTTCACTATTCATCTTGAGGGGGAGTGTCAAGATATCAAGATAAAGTTGGCATCGTCGATTTATGTTTGTAATATTTTATTATTTTTATTATGTTACCCTTACAACGGTAACTTTCTATAGCCCTACTTAAGAGGACTTTTTGCTCATAGTGAATCATCGCTTAAGCTCTAATCTTATCCCGTAGGCGGCGGGGGTCCTTCCCCCGCCGTCCGTTCTATTTCTCTCTCCAATCTCTCTATCTCGTTGTCACCATAACCATCTCTCTATCTCCCATATCTCATCAAGTCCTTCTATCCATTCATCATTTCTGCTATCTAATCTAGCTATCTACCGTCTGTTTGCTATCCTCTGCCAAGTTTTGTCAGTTAGGAACAATGAGCGGGAGAAAAAATACATCATACACTTATTACCGAATCCCCGATTCATTACCTTTATTTTGCAAACTCTAATCTCTAGACTGGGAGATGCGCCTTTAGGAGATTGAAAGATAATCAATCTCTCTAATGGATCTTACAACCTCTTAGAGCATAAGTTATACCCCTGCATCTTGATAGGAACCTTGATGGAGGCCTTATCAGAATACAACCTCCAGCTGAGAAATAAATGAGATAAGGATTGAGATGATGGAGGATAGATGATATGAGGTGTCAGCAGAGGAGAGGAAGTGGAGGGCCATAAAGCTCCAATGAGAATCCTGAGAAGGAGAAACACCAAAGAGAGCAGAGAGATGATAAGGAAAGAAGAGAGGCTAAAGACTAGAATAGGAGGGAAAAAATAAAAGGACTCTTCATAGTCATTCCATACCCAAGAGAAGGAACCCAACCCCCCATATTTACAGTCTCTAGTTATAATAGGTGAGTCTACCTCTAGTCAGAGCGTAAATTCACATTTAAACGAGTCAGTTCAGTAAAAGGTTATAACTTTGTCTCCCAGAGAAAACCCTAAGAGGTGCATTTCATAGAAATGGGAGTAACAGGGTTTCCTAATTCAAACATACAAAATGTTCTTTCCTTTAGACACTACAACTTAGAGTCATTTTGAAAAAAATAGAAATGGATATTCAGAAGACATCAAAAGCAAAAGGTACATCACATTTTGGTAAGACCCAAAAAACTAGGCACAAGAGGAAGAGTAAGAAAGGGCCTAAGACAATGGGACTAATAGAAAAGTTTATAGACAAGTTGATAAACCATAGAGGAGAGAAATTTGTGTATCTCAAAAGAAAGAAGGAATATCAGCAATAAATCCAGATTCCATGAGTTGAGCAATCTCTGTGAGTGGATGACGGCCTTGATCTTTAGGCAAGAATGAAGTCCTTCTAGACAATGAGGGTTGAGAAACTGAGTATGAAGCAAGAGAAAGAGTAGAACAAAAGTTGCATCTTATAGGGTATCAGTAGAGCCCCAATGAATTTGGGAAACACAACTTCTTGATTCAATGAAACAGAGAAGAGATAAGATGAGAAAGGCAGAGGAAACCAGCCAGAGTAGCTGGTATCCTTGGGAAGTTCCTGTCTCCTTGGGTTCTGCTCTAGATTCAGGGATGCCCCCTTTCTAAAGCCACTTCCTTATTTATTCTCCAACTCTCCCGCGCCTAACTAAGTCGAGGCTAACCATTTCTTGAACCCAGTTCAGCCTCCTAACAGTAACTGAAAACAGGACTCTTACCGGTCTCAAAGAGCTAAGGTACATCAGTACTTCATATAGGGAATTTAAAAAATGTTCTATGAGATATAAGACCCTAACAGTAACTGAAAGAGACCTGTTTATCATGTCTGTCAGGAATAGGAGAGAGAGACCGGTTTTTTTCCGTATTACCTTTAAAAATGTTCAATCAACGGAGGCCAGGAAATTATACTCGATGAGTCAAGTTACTTGAAGCGAAGATAAAAGGGGCTCAAGATTGGGATGCAGGAGTCAAGAATTCTCTTAGCCACCTGGAAGAGGAGAGGAAGGATACTCTGGAACTGCACCTTCTGGCTTCTACGATGGCAATTCGCCTAAGCGCCCATATCCTCCTATCTTCCTGATCCTTGATGTCTTCTGGAACTAGACAGTGTTTCTTCATCTTAAGGGATCGGGTAAGATCTATCATCTTACCAGTAGCATAAAAATGAAAACACCAAAATGTTTTCACATTTATGCTCCTTAATTACTAGTCTAGCCGAAAAGATAAATAAATTGATAACTGCACAACCAAGAAAATTGAATATAATACCAAGTCACAAGGAAATAATCAACTAAAATAGCCATCAGAAGCATAACTAAACACGCCTTCCAGCATTGAAGAAATCTTCGAATTCAAAATGAAAAATCCAGAATCTCTCGGTGAAAGCTTCACTATATTCACCAGGATGTTGAGTGATCTCACAAAGTATAGCCTCAGTAACCACTAAATCTTGAGGACCTGCATTTTGGTGAAGCTTGTTTCAAATTTGTTAGACTATCAGTAGGCCCATTAAGGCCCATCAAGGCCCATTAAGAGAGACCAAGCTCAACGGGAGTCAGCAGACTTATTCTAACCTATAACAGTTGAGACAAGCTAAATTTAGGCCCATTGTAACTGTCTGGTCCATATAGTATAAATGGACAGACAGGTCCAATATGACCGTTGGGGCCCCAACGGTCATATTTCTGACCGTTGGGGCCCAACGGTCAGACAGAACCCTGCACAAGAATGTCTATATAAGCGAGTCTTCTCTTTGTATATTGGTGTGTGTTTTTTATCTAATATTTTTTCTTCCCTGTGAACTCTCTCCAATCCTTCAAAGAGTGTGTCAGGGTGGTTCCTCTGAGTGCAGTGTTTACTTACATGGTATCAGAGCAGATCCTGATATTTTTCTGGATTCTTTCGAAACCTCAAGTTTCGAGCTACATCAGTTAGAAAAGTTCTCCCAGGGATTGCGTCTTCCTGGCTGGGCTACATCTGACGGTTTCTTCAGCACCTTTTTCAGGGATTTCGAGTTTCAGATCCAAAGCTGCATTTGTTACATTATTCGAGCTGCGAAGTTGTCCACATCGTTTATCTATTCTTCGTTTTTTGTCCTTCCTAGCATTATGGGAGGCAAGTCCAAGTCAAAGGTACATGAGAGGGAGTCAGAGCCGTCATCCTCTGTGGTGAGAGTTCTTGATTTTCCTGTCCAAACCAGACTGGTTCTACCAGATCTGGACATGAAATATAATGGGATTAATGGCCGAAGTGGATTACTCGGTCCAAAGATCCCTCAAAGCTGCCTACATGGGAAAACATCCGACGGAAGATTCTCCCTCGAGGATGATCCCAAGATTGAAACTTGGGAATCTGAAGAAGCATATATCATGAATCTGGATGGTTAAGAATATGGAAGAGGAGCAAAGAGACGATTATTTGCTTATAAATTGTGTATGTGATCTATGGCAAGAGATCAACAAGTCTTGTGCAGAAATGCACGAGTGACTATCGAGTTTATGATCTCCGAGAGCAGGAACGCAAGTTAAAGCAACGAAATTTGACCATTGCTTCCCTACACAGCAAAAACTTAAGGCTATATGGAGGGAGCTCGACCTTCTCGGCCTACGGGTGACAAGCGGTCGCCATCCTCGTATTCGAGAAGTCAAGTTCGGGACTATCAAATTTTTTGATGGGCCTGAATCCGGATTATGAAAAACCTCAGGAGTCAACTCCTTCATCGGGAAAGATTTCCCACATTGTCCGAAAGCGGTTTCAGAACTTCAAGGGGCGAAAGCGAAAGAAATTGAATACTACAGGAGAAACCAGATCGACTCCTATTGTAGCCGTCCACTTGACAAGGAAGGAGGAACCCCGGGGAAATATGACTCCAGCACCTGCATCCCAAACCCCTAAGGCAAAGGAAGGTAACAGTTCAATGCCTATTGTGTGTGCATATTGCAGACTACCAGGTCATATCAAGAAGGAATGTAGAAAGCTGGCTTGGAAAGAAGAGCAGATCAGAAAAGGAACATGGAAGCCGAGAGATCAAACTAATAGCAGTTGGCCAGTAAAGAAGGCCTACATGGCAAGTGAAGAAGAAGGGTCTACACCAAATAAAGACACAAATTCTGGGCTTGAAATTCAGAAATACATACAAGAAGAAATGAGCAAAATTCTACAAAAGATGAGCTCTACTTCACTGGTGAAATCTGGTGAGTCTTTCGCATTTACTACTTATAGTGGTACCACTCCTATGAATAATAATTGGATTCTAGATACTGGGGCGACAGATCATATGTCACCCCACAAATCCGTATTTCAAACTTATACCCCAGTGGATAAAAACCATAGGGTCTTTACAGCAAATGGGGGAGCGTTAATGGTTGGTGGAAAAGGAACCATTAAGATCAAAGGGATTACACTAAAAAATGTCTTACATGTGCCCGATTTAAAGGCGAATTTGATGTCCTTAGCTCAACTTGTCATAGATACGGGATGGAGATTTATACTTGACTCAGCTCTTGTTTCTTATGTGTTAAGGCCACCGGGAGGAAGATTTCATCTGTTAAGAAGACAGGTGGACTTCTCATCCTAGATGAACTGGAGGAGCCTACACCACTGCAAGTAGTCTACAGTACACAAAGCGATCAAAAGGCGATTCTTCTCCACAGACGACTAGGACATCCCTCATTTCATATTTTGAAAAGTGTTTACCCTACTTTATTTAAAGGAGTCAATATTGAAACTTTAACCTGTGAAGCCTGTCAATTTGCTAAACACAAGAGAACATCATTCCCACAATCGACTCATAGATACTTAACAGCCTTTGAATGCATACATAGTGATGTATGGGGGCCTTGCTCTACACTGGGACTGTCCAATCACAAGTGGTTTATTCTGTTCGTAGATGATTTCACTAAATATACTTGGGTTTATCTACTGAAATCAAAAACTGAGATACCATCAATCATTACCCTATTTTGTGAAATGGTCTACAATCAATTTCACAAGAAGATTAAGATCTTGAGATCGGATAATGCCAAGGAATATTTCTGTAGGGAAGTCAATACTTATATGGAAGAGAATGGGATTATACATCAATCATCATGTGTAAGTACACCTCAGCAAAACGGGGTGGCAGAACGAAAAATTGGCCATATCATGTCCACAGCTAGGGCGTTATTATTCCAAGGGAACTGCCCCAAATCATACTGGAGTGAAGCAGTGGCTACAGCCACACATCTCATCAACCGGACTCCATCAAAGGTATTAAATTTAAGCACTCCGATCGACATATTATCATTGGAATATCCACAATTGTCATTAAGGACTAATCTTCCAGCCAAGATCTTTGGATGCATTGTATATGCTCACGTGCATAATGCAGGAAAGTTAGACCATCGATCCCTCAAGTGCATTTTCCTTGGCTACTCTCCCACACAGAAAGGATATAAGTGTTATCATCCAACATCGAGGAAACTACTTATTACTGCAGATGTGATATTTGATGAGCAGTCAATGTTCTACGCTCAGACAGAAGGTCAGTTGGACGCATTTCTACCGGATCTTAACCATGGAGAAGGAAGTGATGAAGATCAGTACAGACCTACGTCAGCTGTCAGGGAACAGGTTCCTACTACTGATAGTATCTCCAGCCAAATTGAGGAAGAGAATGCTATAAGACCAGAGATTGAACAAGTGGAAGACGATAGTCCACCTGGGACAGACGTGCCAAGCAATAACGGGTGGCCTATAGCGATTAATAAGGGAGTTCGTAAGTGTACGAAGAACAAGCTATACCCAATTGGGAACTTCGTATCATACAGCAGCATATCTCCAGAGTATAATCGGATAATCCAAGCTCTTATGACAGTATCAATTCCGAAGACTGTTCGAGAAGCCATGGCATCAGCAGAATGGAATCAAGCTATGAATGAAGAAATGGAAGCCTTAAAGAAGAACAATACATGGGAGATGGGTCCACTCCCTATCGGCAAGAAGGTAGTAGGAAGTCGTTGGGTATTTACAATTAAGTATCACTCTGATGGATCTATTGCACGGTATAAAGCACGCTTGGTTGCGCAGGGATATACTCAATCTTATGGCATCGATTATGTCGAAACATTCGCTCCGGCTGCAAAGTTAAATACAATCCGTGTACTAGTTTCTATTGCAGCAACATACAGATGGGAATTATACCAATATGATGTGAAAAACGCGTTTCTACATGGCGAATTGGAAGAGGAGGTATATATGTCACCCCCTCCAGGTTATGTTTTGAGCAATAATTCAAGTGATGTATGCCACCTGAAGAAATCATTATATGGACTGAAACAATCGCCACGGGCTTGGTACGGAAAATTCTCCAAAACAATGCTCTCAGCTGGTTATTTCCAAAGTGAAGGAGATCACACCCTGTTTATCAAACACAGTAATGATGGGAAGGTAGCTCTCCTTATAGTCTATGTAAACGATATTATTATAACAGGGAGTGACAAAGAAGAAATCCAGAATCTCGAGAAGTATCTTGCAACCTCGTTTGATATCAAGGCCCTCGGTATGCTAACCTATTTTTTGGGAATTGAAGTGGCACATTCTAAGTCTGGAATAGTCCTATCTCAACATAAATATATACTTGACTTACTGAGGGAGACTGGAAAGGAGGATTGTCGTCCCCTGCTGCCACACCAACGAGATGTCAATGTGAAGCAAAAAGCGAGCAACATGAGAAAGATGCCCCGATCAACAAAAACATCCTTCCAAAGGCTTATTGGCGAGGTTACTTTACCTAAATCATACTCGGCCAGATATTGCATTTGCCGTCAACTCCCTCGGTCGGTTCATGAATGATCCAAGGGAATCGCATCAAAGCTGCAGCGAGCATGAATACTTGCATACCTCAAGGGAACAATCGGATTAGGACTATTGTTTAAGAAGGGAAATGAGCCAAATGTGAGTTTGTATACCGATTCGACTATGCAGGGTTCATTTGAGGATAGTCGATCAACATCGGGATACTGTAGCTTTATTGGCGGTAATCTTGTAACATGGCGAAGTAAAAAAACGAAGGAAGTGTCATTGTCGAGTGCGAGAGGCTGAGCTTCGGGCACTAAAGAAGGGAGTATGCGAAGGTATGTGGCTCAAGGATCTTCTACGGGATCTCAAGCTGTTCTCCGGAAAAGGGATGATGTTATATTCGGATAGTAACTCAGCAATTGCCATGGCTAAGAACCCGGTTCAGCACGAGCGCACGAAGCACGCACGAGTAGCTCGACATTATATCAAACGAGAATATTGATGCAGGCTTTATTATTCCCCGGTATGTTCCCTCACTTGGAACAGATTGCAGATATCTTTACCAAAGGCGTTACCGGTCTTCGGTTTTCAGAATCTCGTTTCCAAGTTGGGCATGATAAACATCTATACCCAACTTGAGGGGGTGTTAGACTATCAACGAGGCCCATTAAGGCCCATCAAGGCCCATTAAGAGAGACCAAGCTCAACGGGAGTCAGCAGACTTATTCTAACCTATAACAGCTTGAGACAAGCTAAATTTAGGCCCATTGTAGCGTCTCGGTCCATATAGTATAAATGGACAGACAGGGTCCAATATGACCGTTGGGGCCCCAACGGTCATATTCCGACCGTTGGGGCCCAACGGTCGACGTAACCCTGCACAAGAATGTCTATATAAGCGAGTCTTCTCTTTGTATATTGGTGTGTGTTTTTTATCTAATATTTTTTCTTCCCTGTGAACTCTCTCCAATCCTTCAAAGAGTGTGTCAGGGTGGTTCCTCTGAGTGCAGTGTTTACTTACAAAATTGTGTGCTATATTTCCTGTAGATATCCATCACACAAAAAAATTTCAATTGGCATGAAATTCTTGGCAAAAAGACAATAAAGAATTGGCTACTAAATTTTTTTGGACCCTTTCAAATTCAGGGCAAGGTTAGACAAGTGGCTTGTAATATTGGACCTTCCGCAGGTTGCATCATTTACCCAGACATTCACATATCTTAATTGATAAAGGCATAGAGAAATGAGGTGCAAGCCCAAACAACCCCAAAGGGTCTTGATAGATGAATGGAAACGACTTACTGAACCAGAAACAGTTACTGAAGCACGTCGTCGAATGGCCAGGTGGAGGTATAGTTAAGTGGAAAGACACCCTTCCAAGACACATCTAGGGAATCAGCAAAATCCATTAGGTAGAAGTTTCCATCATTTTACCTTGCGCACAAGCTGATTCTTGACGAGGAGGATAATGTTATGATACTGCTCAGAACTTGCAAGACAAGGAGAAGACACATTCAAAGACAGGGGACATACCCTCCATCTGAAGAAGGCATAATTTGAAATAGAGGAATAACACGTAAACAATCACCTGTCTGAAGCCTAATGGGTAATGATGCCTGGTACTGGAATCTACAAACAAGAGAGAGGAGCTCATTTGATAGGGGGGATCGGTAGTTAAGCATCTTGGAGCGGGGCTGCATTAGGCTGATAGCCAAGGAGGATCTCATTCAAGAGGTGACTACTTGTTCTCTTTCAAGTCTCTGTTTGAAATATGAGTAGAGCAGGGGATCTGAGTTCACTGGTATTCTATTTTGGAAAATCTTTGGTTTCTTTTCAAGAGATTTATCAAGTAATGTATTACATTGCTGTCAGCCATGTGGGATCATTCTCCAATGTCTCCATCGCCCTTCACAATTAGGAGATACAATTCCAAGCAACATCGATGCCCCAGGATATGGTGTTCGCACAAAAAAAAGCAGAACCCTTTTGAACGCATTGCTTGCCTTTCTGCATGGGTGAATGTGATCGGATCCTCCGTGATTCTATCGACTGTCCCCTTCTTAGATCCTTTTCGGATTTTCTAGATCCTTTTTGGAATAATCAAGTAGCATGTTTCACTGTCAGTGATGGGACTGAGGATTCAATGGGAGTTTCAGATGCAATGAACACAGTGAAAGGTTGACGAAGAGAATGGAAGAAGTGCTGTCAAGATCTAAGGGATGAGAGAGAGACTCTGGTAGAGGAGAGAGATAAACCCTAAGGGCAAGAGACAACATCATACTAATTCCACATTAAAAATAAGGGACCAACCCCCCATGTATAACCATGGGGCAAGTACTTACAACTCTCCTCTGCTGGGGGTATCTTAGGAAATACCTTGGTAAGGAAATGCCTAGGTAAGGGATTCATTTCAGAATGTGAGGCAGCGCTTAATCCCTCTTAGGCTGATAGATGAACGGGAAGGGGTCAGATTTTGGCTTCCCTTACTGTAGCCAGAGAAGAGAAACGGTGGAGGAATCTAGGATAGTTATGCTCTTTAATGGCATGGGATGTATCCATGATATCAATGAGGCACATGTTCTGCAATAGCTTTAGCTTGGTTATGATCTCATGGGATGGCCCCATAATGAATGCAACCTCGAAGGCTTCAGCTTGAATTGTGGCTACAGCCACTGCCATTAGATCAAAGTCAAGCCACTTTAATCGTTTATTGCAACTTGAATAATTGTTCCCACGTGGAATTTGATGCCTCCCAACTAATGCAATCCAAAGTTTTGCTCAACGTTTGGCTAATCTTTGAAAAGTTCCTTTAAGGTTATCAACCAGCACTTGAAGTGTATCTTTCAAGCTAAACTTGGCCCCCCAGACTTAAATTTCATGTGTCTGAAGTTCCATGAATCTCTAAACCGAGCTTGACCTGATAAATCCACCTGGCCAGTTTACCCAAGGAGAAAGAGGAAGCTCTGCATGCTCATACACCCTTGTATAATCCCTTAGGAAGGGGGTCATTCACCTCAGATGCAGGCGTCAATGTAGGTGAGATAAGTGGTGAAGGCAGTTGATGCACCAGATCTTGGATCACTTGCTAGGATGGTAGCAATGCAAGTGTACTCCTATTGAATACTATGCTCAATTAGGTCACCTTCTGTACCAATTTCTCAAGCATCTGATCAATAGGGAATTTCTACTCAGCTATCCGAATTAGTGCCTCCTCCAACATGGCCAGACAACAGAGGCCCTCACGAACATCATCTGTCTCTATATTAATTGAGTAAAACTTTCTTGCAGTCTGCTTGTGTCTGAGTCAAACAATCTTCGTAGGTGGCCACTGTACTAACTGATGAGGCTCGTCTCAGCCAAAGGAGATAAAATGATAAATGAGGAAAATCTTGTGCGGCAGGATACCCCAAGTTGAGGAGAGATGCAGGAATGTGAGAAGGAAGATGAGGAAATGAGAGGGCATGAAAAGGAGAGAGCCTCTAGAGTGATGATGCGATGATAGAGAGAGATCATGCAAGGGGATCTCCAAAGCTCCCATCACTGGCCCTGGCCACTACTCTTCCCTCTTCTCCTTCCACAATGCCTCCCCTCCTTAGGATTCAGGGTTGGAGGTTTGATGGCGGATAACACCTGCCCCCCACAACCACCACCACCACAAATAGACAAAGTTAGGGTCTCAGTGGGGACCCTGAAGACTAGCCCGTCCTATTGGACTCAAATGGCATAGTTCATTGTTGGCATCTTGGAGGGCCCACTAGGCCAGAAGCTTCTCAAGCTCAAGCATTTACCTCTGTATCTTAAAGTAGAAAGTTAAAGGCTTGAGGTCTAGGAAATCTGACTTGCCCATCAGTTTGAAACCATTTTGCCACAGTTCGTTGTAGGCACTAAATTTATTTTCAACAAAAAAAAAAGCGTATAGAGAACATGAAGATTCATTATAAAGTAGAAAAAATAAATAATGCAAGATTTCACACAGAATTTGGATCCTACCGATGTGATTAGAAACAATACGGTGAATAGACAAGGATTTCTTACAGGCAATTGTTTTCAACAAAAATGGATTTTAGATTGATTTTTCAAAATGATCAACTGAATATATCAACATTCCCAAATAATATCCAGAAGAACTTGAATTCACCTTTCTATTAATACCAACTCCGCTAGAAAAATGGCTCTTTTCACTTTACACGGTAGGACAGAAAATCATGAAAATATTCTGAAAACAGAGTAATGTCTTATCAGGACAGTGATAAAAAACCAGAGGTGATGCTTCTTTTGTATATAAATACACTCAATCCAACGAAATATGTGTCTGGGAATGGCTGCATGTCTGTTGAGATGATGAGGGCCTCCCTCCTCAAAGCAAGGAATCTGCCTCGTTTTTATCCACCCACAGTTCCAAAATGAAAATTGACATAATTAGCTAAAAAGATCATAAAATATGAATGTTTCAAATAAAAACCTGATCTCCAACAAAAAAACTCACCAACCGCTTCCAGCTGCATGTGTATTAAAATTTCATGTAACTAATTATGGCAACATGCAGGTATAAATATGATAATCATTGAATATTTTGGTGAGTACATGATGTCCACTCAGATAAAGATGATCATGATTAAGATGATCCATGTTGAGTACATGATGAATACCATTGAATCTTTTGGTGAGTACATGATGTCCGCTCAGATAAAGATGATCATGATTAAGATGATCCATGTTGAGTACATGATGAATACCATTGAATATTTTGGTGAGTACATGATGTCCGCTCTAGGGAACGGCAATCCAATCATGATTGTATTGATGGCTCTAGGGTGAGTACATGATGATCATGATCAATTCTCTCCAGATCGATGGCTTTGATCAACCTACTAAGGCTAATCCAGAGAAGATGGATGGGAATTGATCACATGTTCGATGTTGTAATGCTCGATTCCAATCAATCCGATCTGTCATGTGTTTGACAATCAGTTGACTATGATCAATCGGATCGACAATCATGGTCCCTCAATACCATTTCCGATCATTATATTTTATGATAAAAATCCAAACATCTAATGAACATCGCTGTCTATTAAAACATTTATTAATCTGGAAAGTTGGTTTCCTGTTAAGTTGATCTCAACTTAACAGAATTTTCTATTTTCATAATTCGACTCTTCTCCCCGGATCAGATCAACTAGAAGCCGGTTTACGGAAGCAGTCGTAAGGGTTCATAGCTCCCAGCTGCCCTTCTTCATTCCACCCTTTAACTCCTCCCTTAACCGGCCACCCCGACAAATTTGGGGATTTGAAAAAACATAAGAAATTAATAAAAATAATAATACTTAAAATTATCAACAACTGAAAAACAAAAGAAAAAATAATAATAGCGATTCACCTAATTGAAAAACAGCATAACCGAGAGGTTTTCACGACAACTCTCTCACAGAATCCAACAGTCTTGTAAGAGAATCCGGCGTGCGCTCGTGATCCACAATGATTCCAAGGGATTTTCCATTGACCAGTCGCCTACTCCTCCATTTCCCACCTCCGACTCAGCCGCTCCGGGACATCTCGCTCTCTCCGTCTCAGAGAAGCACTTCCGTGGCGCCACCTGAGCAAGCGAGGATCCGTTCTCTCCGGCAGAGCTTGTAAAGAAAACCTCTCTCTCATTTTCTAGGTCCTCTGCCGGGAACTCTTCTTTCCGCTTCCATCATGTCTCCGGCGACTGGGCGTGGGCGTAACTTCCACATCTGTACAGTTTTTTCCCTCGGGGGTTAACGAAAGATACATCTATCGAGTTTTTGCCTCGATCCGGAGAATGCGTGATCCAATCTGGTGCAAAGCGACACGCATTCTATCAAAGACACCTGTCTCGTGTTGGAAGTCCTAGTCTAACAAGAAAGCGAGCCCCTTTCCTTTCTCACAATCAGACATCCCCCTTTCATGACTTGGTTCAGTGTTCATGGTAGCTACCCATTTTGGATTGTGAACGCCGGCTCGCCAACATTTCTCAGATGACACTCCTCGACAAAGACTTAGTTAAGGAGCACGATACCGAACAAGCTCTGAAGCTTCTTCGAATTTGATCAAATCCGAGGCAAATCATACTTAAAACAAGGGAAAACATAAATTGAGAACTTATATAGAGAGAAAATCATAGAAAATGGACACGATCCATGAAATTATATAAATTTATGATTCGTACTCTAACTATAAACGTATATGATGATAGATCAGATAACGTAATTTGGCGAATCTAAAACCACAAAGAAAATTAATGGTCAAGTCCAAGGTCCTTCGTTTTACAATCCCTTGGCAAAAATTTACTGATCAAATGGGAAATTCTCTAAAATCTTCTATCAATAGCAAGATTTCCAATGCTCAATGGAAGGAAAAAAAATGAGTCTATATCACAAATTAATCAATTAATTCTTGGTAAAAGTTCCATTTTGTTTCAATGACTGGGATTTTCTAAAGATGGTTTTGTTGTGAGGAGAGAATGTTTTATGGGTGGATTTGTGTTCATCCATTAGATATTCTTTTTAGTAGATTGTGAGGGCCAGAATTGCGCCTTGAATACTTCTCCCACCATATATTGAGAAAGAAAGTGAGCTATCAAAATATCCCTTTGATAGCACACATTGCATGAATGTTCATGGGGCATGCCTTCTTGCTTTTCATGGATCTTCTATAGTTGATATCTAGTGAGCTGCAATATCTGATATATATAGTGATATTTTTATCATCAAAGATGCTGCTTCAGACATGACACCCACAATCTTGCATCCCAAGCTGCATCCTGATCATGAGAGACTTTATTTTTTAGAACATCACTTTAATTTAGAAAATAAAAATCTCCCCAAATAGGATTCAAAGCTATGACTGGTTAGTTACTCGCCAACCACTCTACCTCTAAGCTAATGAGGAATATCGACTAAAAAGTTTACCTCAGCCACGGAGCATACTCCCTTTCTTGCTTGGGAAACCCTCCCATAAATTGGAGCGATGCTACTTCTGATAACGAGGGGGATCATATCGAGCGAAGTGATCAAGAAAAGAGGCTTCCGTGGACAGTATTGAACCTCCGTGGACAGTGGCGACGGTGTTTGCTGCGGCATCCTCGTGATTGCGGGCAAGGGGAGGCAGCGGCAGCGACGACGGCGGCGGCGGCAACACGTAGGCGTATGGAGGCGGTGGCAGTTGCTCTCCTTCCTCAATCTTCGGGGAGCGGTCACTGATAACATGCAAAATAGAGCAAGAAAATATGCTCATCATTGTGATAAAATAGTTTAAAAAATCAATATCATTCATGATTATTGCATGTTATCATATGTTTTTGCCAAACTAAATATTCTTGAGATAAATGAAGAAAAAAAGATTTTTTACAATCATTAAGAAAGTTTTGTACATGTGCTGAATTCTCTGTTTTTTTTCCTTAAATGCTAAAATAAATTCCTTAAAATTTTTGGAATTTTTGTTCATTAAGGAAGCTTTTTAAACTAAAGCCCTTAATGGGCTCGTCTGATTTGATGGCTTCTTAGTATATGTGCAGGATTTGTATGCAGATGGCTTCAACCAATGGTGAGTGGAAGCACAGCGTTGCATATAATGCAACACGTACAGAGGGATAAAGCGCGTGTACCTAGCGCTTTTCATGAAAGTACAACACAACCAATGGATTTATATGACGACAGCTTCAACCAATGGCGAGTGGAAGCACGGCGTTGTGTATATTGCAACCCATACAGAGGGGTAAAGCGCATATACCTGACGCTTTTCACGGAAGCGTATCACCACCAATGGTGATCAGCAATTACCTGCAAGACGCGATTGAAGCACAGTGAGAGTGCAGAGCAATAAGCATCACGAACCTAACTAACCCGCATTACCTCGAAGCATGGGTCAGTTAGGTTAAAAAGGAGGGAAACAGAAGAGGAAGAGTTGTTCTTGATTTCTCGCCTGACGACGATCGGCCAAGGGGACACAGCGGGAGGAAGAGCCAAAAAGCGGTTTGAGAAGCTTTCGAAGTGAGGATCAAACTCACTCCAAGTGGTTAGGCATTACTTCGATGCTTCAAACCTAGTTGAAGTTTATTTTTTTCTTTTTTTTCTTCTTACGAGTTTCTTTAGTTTAATCAGTTAGTTGTTCTAGTGATTCGGAGGTTAGAAGTCTTTTACAAATCTGATTCCAATAATCCTATTTTAGAAAACATGAACCGAGGTGATTGATAAATTTTAGTCTCCAGTTAAAGCATTTCTCTCATCATATTTCCTTTTCAGTAGTGAGATAGGAAGTTATTTTAGACTAGAGGTGACCGATTAAAGAAGGTTGATGTTTGTTTCATGACCTGTTCTTTTCTTTAATTTTGTCGCAGTGGATATAGGTAAAAGATTTTCATGAGTGTCGCAGTTGAGAAAGTGACCGAAATAGAAATCTATAGAGTCAGTAGTTGATAAAATTGGATTTATCAGAGGATTATGTAGAAGAGTGTTTTCAATATTGAATGATTTGGAGCTAAGTCTTGAAACGAAACATTCTTATCTGATTCAATGACTTTAGAAAATGTCTAAAGGCTGATAAGTCAATATATTAGACTCATATTAGGACTAATAACTCTTTTGTATAGAGTTTACCTATCATAAATAAATAAATCAAGAAAATATAAACATTGACGTTTCTGTGAGAAAGGAAGTGATAGAAATATAAAAACAAAGTGAGTGGAGACAATTGAAGATATCCGATTAAGATTCATAATTGTACATAGGACAGAAAGAGGGAAAGAAACTTAAATAAATTTTCAATTGTTCAGATCTTCAGTAGATGTTTTTAAAGGATCAAGTGATAAATGAAAATGACAGTGAATGATATGTGATGGTGAAAGTGTGAGGAGAAGATTGAGTATAAGCAGAGAAAGATTAGAATTGACCTCTCTAGGGTTCGACCCCTCTTTGAACTATACTTTTGGAGGATAGGAATTAAGGGAAAAAGAAATATATTAGAAGATAATATAGTTGCATAAGTCGGATTAAACCATAACAATGATATAGGATTTACATCCTGATTCGAACTTATCAGTCACTCAAGAGGGAGATCTTTCCTTTCTTTCTCAAATGACGGCAATGGTTTGTTTTGGGGGTGGTCATTTTCCCTCTTATAGAACCCAAGATGGGCCGAGAGGGTAAAGGGCTCACTTGAGGCCCAAGAACCTAAAAGCCCAACATAAAATAGAATAAAAGTTCTACAAAGAGTGGGCTTCTTAAGTGGAGCCCGAAAGGGAGGGTCCACGAAGAAACCCAAAGGAAAGAGAGATATAAACACGGATACGCTAAAAACGTGAGGTCCAAAAAGTTCATAAGCAACAAAGGAACGATGGGTCCACGTGCGCAAGCTCGGAGTGTGGCGAGACGAAGTCCTCAAGCAATGTAGCAAAAATCGGCATCCTTTGTCTTCACTTGTCGTGGGGGCTTGACGCGCAAAAAATGTGCGTGAGTGTCGGCTCCTCCGGCGTCGTGCTATCGTGCCTTGGTGGCAATGGGGGTCGTACACCACCACTTACCCTTTTAAATTTTTAAGACAAGCAATTGAATCTGGAAGCCTTGATATTTCTGTTTGTGACACATGAAAGTGTTTCAACATTTTAAGAGCATCTATTGAATGTGGAAGTATTGATATTTTTGTGACAAATATAACTCTTCCAAATTTGTAATAGCACCAATTGAATCTGAAAGCCTTGATATTTCTATTTGTGACACATATAAGAGCTTTAACAACTTAAGAGCATCTTTTGAATGAGAAAGCATTGATATTTTTGTTCGTGAAAAATATAACCCTTCCAAATTTGTAAAAGCACCAAGTGAATCAGGAAGCCTTGATATTTTTATTTGTGACACCTTTAAATGTTTCAACATTTTAAGAGCATCTATTGAATGAGGAAGCAATGATTTTTTGTTTGTGGCAAACGTAACGTTCCCAAATTTGTAAGAGCACCAATTGAATCACGAAGCCATGATATTTCTGTTTCTGACACATTTAACTGTTTCAACATTTTAAGAGCATATATTGAATGACGAAGCATTGATATTTTTGTTAGTGACAAATCTAACTCCTCTAAATTTTTAAGACACCAATTGAATCTGGAAGCCTTGATATTTTTGTTTGTGACACATCTAAGATTTTCAAAATTTTAAAGGCATCTATTGAATGAGGGAGCATTAATTTTTCTTTTGTGACAAAAAGAACCATTTCAAATTTATAAGAGCACCAACTGAATCTCGAAGCCTTCATATTTCTTTTTGTGACACATTTAAGATCTTCAACATTTTAAGGGCATCTATTGAATGAGGGAGCATTAATATTTTTGATTATCAAAAATATCACCTTTCCAAATTTGTAAGAGCACCAATTGAATCTGAAAGCCTTGATATTTCTATTTGTGAAACATGAAAGTATTTCAAAATTTTAAGAGCAACAATTGAATGAGGAAGCATTGATATTTTTGTTTGTGACAAATTTCATTCTTTCAAATTTTAAGAGCACCAATTGAATCTGGAAGCCTTGATATTTCTGTGTGTGACACATTTAGCTGTTTCACCATTTTAAGAGCATCAATTGAATGAGGCAGCATTGATATTTTTATTTGTGACAAATTTAATCCTTCCAAATTTGTAAGAGCATCAATTGAATCTGGAAGCCTTGATATTTCTGATTGTGACATATCTAGGATCTTCAACATTTCAAGAGCATCTATTGAATGAGGAAGCATTCATATTTTTGTTTGTGACAAATGTAACTCCTCCAAATTTTTAAGAGTACCAATTTAATATGGAAGGCTTGATATTTCTCTTTATGACACATCTAATCTCTTCAATATTTTAAGAGCATCTATTGAATGAGGAAGCATTGATATTTTTATTTATGACAAACCTAACGTTTCCAAATTTGTAAGAGCACCAATTGAATCTGGAAGCCTGGATATTTCTGTGTGTGACACATTTAACTGTTTCACCATTTTAAGAGCATCAATTGAATGAGGCAGCATTGATATTTTTATTTGTGATAAATTTAATCCTTCCAAATTTGTAAGAGCACCAATTGAATCTAGAAGCCTTGCTATTTCTGTTTACGACACATCTAATATCTTCAACATTTTAAGAGCATCCATAGAATAAGGAAGCATTGATATTCTTCTTTGTGACAAATTTAATCCTTCAAAATTTGTAAGAGTACCAATTGAATTTGAAAGCCTTTATATTTCTGTTTGTGACACATCTAAGCTCTTCAACATTTTAAGACCATCTATTAAATGAGGAAGTATAAATATTTTTGTTTGAGACAAATTTAATCCTTCTAAATTTGTAAGAGCGCCAATTGAATCTAAAAGCCTTGATATTTCTGTTTGTGACACAATTAAGTGTTTTAACCTTTTAAGAGCATCTATTGAATGACGGAGCATTGGTATTTTTTTTGACAAATTTTATCCTTCCAAATTTTTAAGAGCACCAATTGAATCTGGAAGCCTTGATATTTCTGTTTCGGACAAATCTAGGATCTTCAACATTTCAAGAGCATCTATTGAATGAGGAAGCATTCATTTTTTTTTGTGACCAATCTAACTCCGCCAAATTTGTAAGAGTATCAATTTAATATGGAAGGCTTGATGTTTCTGTTTATGACACATCTAAGCTCTTCAACATTTTAAGAGCATCTATTGAATGAGGAAGCATTGATATTTTTATTTGTGACAAAAAGAACCATTCCAAATTTTTAAGAACACCAATTGAATATGGAAACTATGATATTTTTGTTTGAGACACATTTAACTGTTTCACCATTTTAAGAGCATCAATTGAATGAGGCAGCATAGATATTTTTATTTGTGACAAATTTAATCCTTCCAAATTTGTAAGAGCACCAATTGAATCTTGAAGCCTTGTTCTTTCCTGTTTGCACACATCTAATATCTTCAACATTTTAAGAGCATCCATAGAATAAGGAAGCATTGATATTCTTCTTTGTGACAAATTTAATCCTTCAAAATTTGTAAGAGTACCAATTGAATTTGAAAGCCTTTATATTTCTGTTTGTGACACATCTAAGCTCTTCAACATTTTAAGACCATCTATTAAATGAGGAAGAATAAATATTTTTGTTTGAGACAAATTTAATCCTTCTAAATTTGTAAGAGCGCCAATTGAATCTAAAAGCCTTGATATTTCTGTTTGTGACACAATTAAGTGCTTTAACCTTTTAAGAGCATCTATTGAATGAGGGAGCATTGATTTTTTTTGACAAACCTAACATTTCCAAAATTGTGAGATCACCAATTGAATCTGGAAGCCTTGATATTTCTGTTTGTGACACATCTAAGATCTTCAACATTTAAAGAGCATCCATTGAATGAGGATGCATTGATATTTTTGTTTATGACAAATTTAATCCTTCCAAACTTTTTAGAACACCAATTGAATCTAGAAGCCTTGATATTTTTGTTTGCGACACATTTAAGTATTTCAACATTTTAAGAGCATCTATTGAATGAGGAAGCATTGATATTTTTGTTTGTGACAAATCTCACTCCTCCAAATTTTTAAGAGCGCCGATTGAATCTTGAAGGCTTGATATTTCTGTCTTTGACACATTTAATTGTTTCAACATTTTCAGAGTATCTATTGAATGAGGAATTATTGATATTTTTTTTTGTAAGAAATATAACTCTTGTAAATTTGTAAGAGCACTAATTGAATCTGGAAGGCTTGATATTTTGGTTTGCAACACATCTAAGGTCCTCAACATATGAAGAGCCTCTATTGAATGAGGAAGGATTGATATTTTTGTTTGTGACAAATATAACTCTTCCAAATTTGTAAGAGCTCCAATTGAATCTGGCAGCCTTGAGATTTCTGTTTGTGACACATTTAAGTATTTCAACATTTTAAGAGCATCTATTGAATGAGGAAGCGTTGATATTTTTGTTTGTGGCAAATCTAACCCTTCCAAATTTTTAAGAGCTCCAATTGAATCTGGCAGCCTTGATATTTTTGTTTGTGATACATTTAAGTATTTCAACATTTTAAGAGCATCTATTGAATGAGGAAGCATTGATATTTTTGTTTGCGACAAATCTAACCCTTCCAAATTTTTAAGATCACCAACTGAATCATGAAGGCTTGATATTTTTGTTTGCGACACATCTAAGATGATCAACATTTTAATAGCATATACTGAATGAGGGAGCATTGATATTTTTGTTTGTGACAAATATAACGCTTCCACATTTGTTAGAGCACCAATTGAATCTGGAAGGCTTGATATTTTTGTTTGCGACACATCTAAGATGATCAACATTTTAAGAGCATATACTGAATGAGGGAGCATTAATAATTTTGTTTGTGACAAATATACCGCTTCCACATTTGTTAGAGCACCAATTGAATCTGGAAGGCTTGATATTTTTTTGTTTTGCGACACATCTAAGGTTTTTCATCAATTTTAAGAGCATCTATTGAATGAGGAAGCATTGATATATTTGTTTGAGACAAATATAATGCTTCAACCTTTGTAAGAGCACCAATTGAATCTGGAAGCCTTGATATTTCTGTTTTTGATAAGTTTAATTCCTTAATGTGGTGGCGTACGACCCCCGTCGCCACCAAGAAACGATACCACGGCGTCGGAGGAGCCCTTTTGCGCGCGCGGATCTATCCGCTTATCTTTACTTCTTTATTTCTTTATTATAGATCTTTTGTCCCGCACGTGTTTAAGCGGGTCCTCGTTTATTTCTATCTCTCTTTAGGCCGTTGGGTGGGTTTCCCTTTGTTTCGGGACCCTAGCCTAAGGCCCCTTTCCTTTTGTGAACCTTATTTCTATTTCTATGAGTATGGGTGTGGGTTGTGGGCCTCAAGCGGGCCCTTTCCTCTCTTGGCCCAACAAGGGCTCTATAAGAGGGGAAGGGACCCCCCCACAAACCCTAGCCGTCATTTGAGAAAAAGAAAGGAGTCTCCTCCATCTCGAGTGGCTGCTCACGGAAGGCCGGGGAAGGAGTCCAACCGCCGTCGCCGCCGCCGCCGCCGCCGCCGCAACGACTGCCGCCACTCCTTGCCCCGGCCACGCTGATACCCCT
>CM044109.1:10292488-10417076 GCA_024174645.1 Lemna minuta
AAACAAGGAGGACTACTTCCAGTGGATTCATCTAGTTCCGATTGATTCAGTAGAGCACCAATTGACATCATGGAGGGCTACTAATAACATGCAAATTAGACATGAAAAAATATGATTATTAATGCAAATAAAGGCATAAACCATTCCATTATAATGCATGTTATCATATTTTTGAGTTTTTATCTATCATTCTATGAAAATTAAGTTATAATATCAAAATGCACTAATTTAGGGATAATTATGATAAATTGAGAGAATATTTTAACATTAGATTATCCCCATTTTTATTTAAGATTATAATTAGGTTTTACTGTTAAATAATGAGAGAAATTTTTTTTTATACACTCATTTATTTTTTCTAAGATTTAAATTCTAAAAGAAATGAGTATATTTTTTAAATAAAAATTTATTCACTCGTTATTTATTAAATTTGACTTTTAAGAATGATAGATAATTTAATTTCTGATCTAATGAAACAAATTTAGATTAATTTGGAGTTATATTTTGAAAGTTCTAAATTTTATAAATTTTAGGGATTTATTTGAATTTAATTCAAATATTTTGAATTAAATACATAAAAAATAACTTTATTATCGCGTGTTGATGCGGCAGCTAATGTGGTGCACATGTATGTGCGTATACGCATGTGCACATGTGTGTGATGAAACGAACTCGTGCGGTCGTTGTATACACATGATGTCATGTCAAAAGAAAGTCCAAACTTACCAATTTAAAGATTAATTCATGAATTGAAGGGTATAATGGTAAATAAGGGTCGAATCCATGAAGAATTAGGGAAATTTTTTAGATATCTTTGAAATTTGATCAAATCAGATGATGAATTGAGGTAAGAAATTAGGCAATTTAGTATATTTAGAAAGATACCTCCAATACGAATCCACGGAATAAAAAATCAAGAGTTTTGGATTAGAATTCGCAGAGAAATCGAAGTTTGAAATTGAGATAGAAATTCGATCTCAAAAATGATTGAAAACCGAAATTAAAACGAAATTAAACTTAATCTATGATTTAAAATGTAAATCTAATGCTAAATGACGAAAGATTAAGATAAAAACATGCAATCTAACCCAAAGTCGCGCTCGAAATGATCCAAATAATTTTCAGATTCATGGCTATTCATTCCGCAATTTCGAAGACTAAGATGACATTCAAGATGTGATTTCTCCCAGTTTCTTCGATCAAATTCTGATTTCTTGCACTCCTCGGACGCGGAAATGAGTTAAGAAGCTTAAGAAATCAAAAGACTCTCAGATTGTGGTATCGAGACAGTTTGATTTTCTCAAAAAATCCAAGAATACATTTTTGTCGCGAAGAACACTCTAATTTATAAGAGAATTCGGGCGTAACCGTCGGATGCATCGTTTCATTGTGATCAACGGCTGAGATTACGCGTCGGTTGACAAATTGACATGATTAAGTCGTGTTTGTCTGATCAGCGATGGAACGTTGAGATGCTTTCACATTGCACGTTAGAGAGAAGGCGTCCTTTCATTTTATCCGTCAGATCTTCATCGGACGATCTCGATAAGTTGATATGTCCATCGGGCGCTTCGAATCTCAACTGTCATAACTCAAGGATGAACGACTGAGATTAAACTTCATTTAATCGAATCGACATTTAATAAGATTCTGCCATGTACATGAGGATAGGAAATGTGTATGGTTGTTGAATACACACGATGTCATGTCAAACAAAGTCCAAACTTACCAATTTTAAGATTAATTCACGAATTGAAGGGTATAATGGTAAATAAGGGTCGAATTCACGAAGAACTAAGGAAATTTGAGAGATATCTTTGAAATTTGATCAAATCGGAAAATGAATTGATTTTAGAAATTAGGCATTTTATAATATTAAGAAAGATAACTCAATTGTGAATCCACGGAATCAAAAATCGAGTGATTTGGATGAGAATTCGCGGAGTAATTGAAGTTTGAAATTGAGATAGAAATTCGATCGCGAAATTGATTAAAAACTGAAATTAAAACCAAATTAAACTTATTCTATGATTCAAAATATAAAATTAATACTAAATGAAGAAATATTAAGATGAAACATGCAATCTAACCCAAAGTACCCTTTGAAATTATCCAATTAATCGCCGGATGCATAACCTTCTTCCCGATTTTTCAAGGTCCAATTTTACTATCTCTTTCAACCTCCCTCTAATAACTTCACATTCCCTTGATAATTTTCTATCGCATGCCGCTCAATCTCTCTCGCACTCACTCACTCTCTCTCGCTATCATAATCCCAGCTTTCCAAATTCTTGTTATCGCTCCTTATTGCTATTCTTATTCCTCTCGCTTCTATCCTTCTCATGTCTCGTTCTTTCATTTTATACTTTCTATCTTCAATTCTTTTTCTCCTCCTAACCACATTCTCTTACTTAGTTTCCCCTCTTCTACTCTCAGTTTTGATCTCCAGCTTTCTCTTCCCCTCTCACTCTCTCTCTTCCTCAAGTCTTTTGCATTCGCCCTCGCTCTTTCTTCCTCGCTTTGGCAATTCCTCCTCTCTCTTGAATTCTCTTGATTTTTCCCCTTCTTGCTTCCGTTCTCATTCTCTCCATTTTCATATCTCCTTTCTCATTCTTCTTTTACTCTCCCAAAGTTTATCTATCTCTCTCATTCTCACACATCGTCGCTCTCACGATTTCTCTCCCTTGTTCCCGCCTTCTTGCCCTCTCTCACGCATTCTCTCTCCCTCTATCTCTAAATTTCTCCCTAATTCTCTCTCCCGTTTTCTCTTATAATGTCTTTTTCTCTCTTCAAGGCCCTCTCTCACACTCTCTCTCAACCATTGTATCCTTTCTCTACTGCTTTACCACGATTTCTTTTCCATCTTTGATCCCTCCTCTCTTTAATTCTCTCTTACCTTTCTCACTCATTCTCTTTCACCCTTTCCCTCCTCTAGTTAGCTCTCTCTCTTGGTTAATCTCTTGATTCTTCTTCATTTCTATAAACCACTCTCACTTTCTCGTTGTCTCTTGCACTGACTACCTCTCCTATTTTGTTTCCCTATACTACTTGGATAACATGCTATTTGTGCATGTAATTACATAGATATTAATGCAAAATTAAGGCATTAATCATCACAAATCTATGCATGTTATCATCTTAAGCATATTTCTATCATTTTGTGTATTCATGTTTATGATCTAAAAATACACTAATTATGGATTATTATGCATAATTAAACATTGTCCAATCTTTAATTCCAATTATGTGTATGATTATAATCATGTTTTAAGAGTGAAAAATATAAGAGAAAATACTTATTTACATTTATGTATTTTATATGAATTTATTTTTATATAATACATAAATGTATAAAATAATATAAATTAATTCTCTTATTATTTTTATAATTTGACTTTTTATAATGATAGATTATTCAATTCTGATCCAGCAAAACAAATTTGACTTAATTTGGAGTTAAATTTTTGAAAGTTATGAATTTTACAATTTTTAGGAATTTTATGCGGAATTTTTCTAAATTTAATTTGATTTATTTTTATGTTAAAATTAATTAAAAACTAGCGAAAAAGTGAATTATCTGGCGCGCGAGCCACGAGGATGCGGCGTGGCACGCAGAGGCCACGTGGACACGCGCGCTACTGCTCTGCATGGCAGCGACGTGACACGTGGAGCATTATTCATTTAACTCATTTCCGCTTCCAATGAATGCTGAAGATCTAAGATTTGATTGAAATAGAAGGAAGAATTTACATCTTGAACTCCCCTTCGAAAATTCGGAATGAATAGCCTTGCATCCGGCGATTAATTGGTGAATTCTTCATAATCTACATTCGAAGGCTACTTTGGGTTCGGTTGCGTGAATTCTTCATAATCTTTCATCATTTAGTGTTAATTTTAGTTTAATTTAGATTTAATTTCGTGTTTTCAATCGGTTTCGAAACGAAACTTCTATCTTCAAACTCTCGATTTCTTCGAATTTCTTTATCCAAAATCACCTGATTTTTGATTCCGTGGATTCGATTTTGAGTTATCTTTCTTGGTATAGTAAAACGCCCAATTTCTAATCTCACTGCTCGTCCGATTTGACCGAATTTCAAAGATATCTCCTCAAATTTTTCCCTAATTCTCCGTGTGGATTCGACCCTTAATTACCATTATACTAATTAATTACTTTGATTAATCAATTGCATAAAAATTATACTTTAATGCAGTCAACGATTGAGCAAAAGATTGACAATTTGATCATTGACTCAATAAAGCCATATGATAACATACAACTTATACTTATAATTTCATGATTATTAATGTAAATTAATACATAAAAATGCAAATTCCTATGCATGTTATCATACTTTGAGTTCATATTAATCATTCTATGCAATTTAAATTATAATATCAAAATACATTATTTTAAGGGATAATCATGCATAATTAAAAATTGAAATTTTTGAGTAGATTATTCATATTTTATATTTGAGATTATAATTAAGTGTTAATTACAAATAAAAAGAGAAAACTAATTTTATACACACTTATTTATGTTTCTAGTTTTATTTTCCAAAGAAAATGAGTATATTTTTACTTAAAATGTTATTCTCTTGTTATTTATTAAATTTAAATTTATAGAATGATATATTACTTGAATTTTCTACCAATACAAAACTTGTGTGGACTTTAAAAAGAGTTTTATTTTGAAATTCCATGAAATGTGATAATCTTATGGATTTCTTTACGACTTTCTTAGAAATTTCCTAATTTGTTTGAGCTTTGTTTTGATTATCGTTTTAGAATCTTTAAGTCCACGCGATGTGGCATGCGTGCTTGTGTGTGTGTCGTCACTGCTGTGGTGTGAGCACGTGCCAGATGCATGTATGGCCCGCACGTGGCGTGCGATAAATGATAAACGAAATGGTGAGTATGAGCTCATGGGTGATTCAGGTTATGCAATCAATTTATAAAACACCTTTGAAACATCTTACAAAGAAATATAGAAGTGGAGGAAGTGGGATCATCCCCAGAGAGCAATGGAGTGATTCAGAGAAATTTGGTAGGTTACTCTTTTTGCATGTTTTCTTAATCACAGCAATGAGGTCATAATATGATAGATAAACAAGAAAATCAGTAGGAAAGAAGTAGAGATATTTTCTTTAGATTTCTTAGTTATTAATGAGGGAATCACAAGACAGAGAGAGAAAGAGAGAGAGAGAGAGAGGAGAGAGAGGGAGGAGGAGAGAGATGAGAGAGCAGAGAGAGAGAGAGGAGAGAGCGAGAGAGAGAGAGGAGAGAGCAGAGGAGAGAGAGAGAGAGAGGAGAGAGAGGAGATGGGCAACCCAGCCCACGCGCGGGCAGGCGGACCCGCGGGCGAGTGGCTCCGCGCTGGAGTCCGAAGATCTGCATGCGATCTGGTCCCACTAAAGTAGCAAATGCAGCTGCGTGATGCAAAACTCTGGCATGTGGAAATGGAGAGATGAAAGCGTGAGCCATCGAGAGCTCCACCTAGTCAATCTGAAGAGAAAAGAAAGGCAAAAATGCAGGAGGAGATGAGAGGGATTTTTACTTACCAAAAGTTGACCCTCGATCAGGGTTTACAGTATGCGGAGAGTGGGTTCTCCCTCCTTTCTTGCGGGGTTTGAGCTGGGATAGCCTTCTCCTTGTTTCCTCACTCAAGATACGAAATTAGGTGAGAAAAGTTCCACAGTTTTCTCCCCAATCCAAAATGCTTCATGAAAAGAATCACGAGGGTTTTAAAGATTTGAAGCCTTCTCGGCCACGTTGGATCTTGAAGCCATTAGATGACTTGATTTGAGCTCTCCCTTAGATTCCGTAAGCTCGGTCCTCCTCCAATTAGCTTCTTTCTCGCAGAGCATATCGAGGAAAACATTAATTTCCCTCCCTCTTTTCTCTCTCTTTTCTCTTTCCTCTTTTGGATTCTCCTTAATGAGTTGGATCTCCCAACTTGATCTTGGCCCAAGTCATGATGACCTCCCTTGATTTCTCCGATCCAGTGAGTGAACCAATACTAAAAAGGCTAAAAACTCATTAGATACTTTCCCCTTGGGCAATAAATCCAAGTGGGTTTTAAACTTTGAAAAGCCTCAATTAACACAATTTATAAGTTCACCTACGAATATCAAGAAGCATTGCTTTTCAATTAAACTGAGATTTCAAGCAACTTAAAGAGTCCAAAATATGCTAAATAAACATGCTTAATAATATAAGTACTGTGATAACTTTTGGAGTTATCAATAAGCGCTCGTCATTAGTGATTAAACATGATTGATACGAATGAGCTTGAGCTAATTGATAACATGTAGCTTATATTTGTAATTACATGATTATTAATACGAATTAAGGCATAAAACATTCCATTCCTATGCATGTTATCTTGCTTTGAGCACATATTTACCATTCTATCCAATTTAAAGTTATAATATCAAAATATATTATTTAAGGATAATCATGCATAATTAAAAGCTGATATTTTAGAGAGTTATTCTCCTTTTAAATTTGAGATTATAATTGAAATTTAAATTCAAAATAATAAGAAAAAATATTTTTATGATACACCCATGTCATTTTTCTAAGTTTTATTTTTCCAAAGACTGAGTTTATAGTTCAAAAATTTTATTATTATGTTATGACATTAAAATTTGCTAGAGATGATCAAATTATTTAATTTCTGATCATTTTGGGATTAAAAGAATTATATTTTGAAAAAGTTAAGCAAATTTTCTTATGTATTATCAAATCAATGAGACTCTTTTGAATTGTTTTAAGTAAAACTATGAGAGTTTTTATGCTTGAGCTAATGTGATTTATGACGTGACATGTGCACATGTGTGTTTCTACGTGTGATAACGTATATGCATGCCACATGGCACATGTGTAGCGTGATGTGTGTGCACATGTGCATTAAGTGTTAAGCACCCTTTATGCATAAGTCGTCAATCGCCTGATGTGTTTCTGCTTATATGCATGTAACATTCTCTTTATTTTTCCATTGTGAAACTATTTGCAGTGTTTTCTGTCAAAAGTGGCGTGGCACGCGAGCACATCCACTTTTCGAGTTTAATTGCAGCTCGTCGATGATCATTTTAAGTGAAGGGAATTATAACAACTAGGATTGAATTAAACATGTGATGGATTCCATGAAGACGGTTTGGGAGGCATCTCAAGCATTTGAAGAAAATTGATCGACACCCATTACGACGATGTAACCACACTCAGCTCTACGTTACCCTGAGATTCATAGCACTTCTCATCTTAGGAATCAACTGAACGGGACTTAATAATGGTGATAAAGTGTCAAATCACAGCGGTCATGCACAATTTTTCTTTGTCTATTTATACTCCTCTATCTCTTCTACTGATGTAAATCATTTCTGGAATGTTTCGATCAGCAAACCTTTTGGACATCTCAATACTTAAATCTCTTATTTTCTTCCTCTTCTAGACTCGTTTCCAGGTTCAAGGAGTGCCTGAAATCAAGATTTTGTTGAGGGATAGCAAAGAATTGTTTCGCGAACTCCGAATTTTTGTTTTTTAAAATGCAGAATGAAAAGCCTTGATCCAACGATAATTAGATCATTTCAAACGTGATTTTGGGATTCATTACATGTTTTATTCCTAATCTTTGTCCTATGGAATTAAATTGTCATCTGGATGCATATATTAGTTTAATTTTTATGAAATTTAGTCATTTTCTCTCTGTTCCACGAAATTTTGTGTCCTTATTTTGCTCCTTGATCACGAATACATAATCCAAATTGAGTGATTTTTGATTCTGTGAATTCTTCTTGGAGTCTCTCTTTCTAAAAATAAAGAAAATTCTCTGATTTATCATCTCAATTCATTATCGATTTGATCAAAATTTGAGTACAATCTAATTTCCCTTATTCTCTATGGGCCTCGCCCTTACTCATCATTATTCTAATCAGCTTTTAGTTAAATCATAATTTCAGTGAGTTTAGGAAATTGTTTAATGCGAGGATGTGTGTTTCAATGACTGCACTAAATTTGCATCATTACCATACCTTCTCCAAATTGCAGTAGTCTCAGCCAGTGGGTCCAACTCTGCACTAATCCTATCTTATCTCTAAACCAGAACTCTAGCTTAGTATCTAAAATTCATTAGGACTGATTAAGAACATAAATAGAAATAAATCATACCTGAGTTCTGTCTTTTGAGTTCTCATTTTCTTGGTGTCTTTTAGAGGAGTTAGAGATTGATAGATATTATAGGAGGCCTACAAGTCGTCACGCTTCCCATGTGTCTCATTTATGTTAATTAAAAATGAAATTAATTCTATCTATCAATTCTTGTGTGATCGTTTGTATTGATGAGTCCATGCGCATATGCACAGTGACTGGGAGCTACCAATAACGATATCTTAATACAATGATCACTAAGTCTTTATATGCTCCTAAAAATTCCTATTCTTAGGATGTCTAAAAAGATATTGGAACTATCTGAAAAATAATATCACTATTTGGATTCGACTCATGCAATGAGTATGGTTGTATCTATTGAATGAGGAATTATTGATATGTAAGAAATAGTACTCTTGTAAATTTGTAAGAGCACTAATTGAATCTGGAAGGCTTGATATTTTGGTTTGCAACACATCTAAGGTCCTCAACATATGAAGAGCCTCTATTGAATGAGGAAGGATTGATATTTTTGTTTTTGTGACAAATATAACCCTTAGTTGTGAGACTCCAATTGAATCGCGGCAGCCTTGAGATTTCCGTTTGTGACACATTTAAGTATTTCAACATTTTAAGAGCATCTATTGAATGAGGAAGCGTTGATATTTTTGTTTGTGGCAAATCTAACCCTTCCAAATTTTTAAGAGCTCCAATTGAATCTGGCAGCCTTGATATTTTTGTTTGTGATACATTTAAGTATTTCAACATTTTAAGAGCATCTATTGAATGAGGAAGCATTGATATTTTTGTTTGCGACAAATCTAACCCTTCCAAATTTTTAAGATCACCAACTGAATCATGAAGGCTTGATATTTTTGTTTGCGACACATCTAAGATGATCAACATTTTAATAGCATATACTGAATGAGGGAGCATTGATATTTTTGTTTGTGACAAATATAACGCTTCCACATTTGTTAGAGCACCAATTGAATCTGGAAGGCTTGATATTTTTGTTTGCGACACATCTAAGATGATCAACATTTTAAGAGCATATACTGAATGAGGGAGCATTAATAATTTTGTTTGTGACAAATATACCGCTTCCACATTTGTTAGAGCACCAATTGAATCTGGAAGGCTTGATATTTTTGTTTGCGACACATCTAAGGTTTTCATCAATTTAAGAGCATCTATTGAATGAGGAAGCATTGATATATTTGTTTGAGACAAATATAATGCTTCAACCTTTGTAAGAGCACCAATTGAATCTGGAAGCCTTGATATTTCTGTTTTTGATAAGTTTAATTCCTTAATGTGGTGGCGTACGACCCCCGTCGCCACCAAGAAACGATACCACGGCGTCGGAGGAGCCCTTTTGCGCGCGCGGATCTATCCGCTTATCTTTACTTCTTTATTTCTTTATTATAGATCTTTTTGTCCCGCACGTGTTTAAGCGGGTCCTCGTCTATTTCTACTCTCTTTAGGCCTGTTGGGTGGGTTTCCCTTTGTTTCGGGACCCTAGCCTAAGGCCCTCTTTCCTTGTGAACCTTATTTCTATTTCTATGAGTATGGGTGTGGGTTGTGGGCCTCAAGCGGGCCCTTTCCTCTCTTGGCCCAACAAGGGCTCTATAAGAGGGGAAGGGACCCCCCCACAAACCCTAGCCGTCATTTGAGAAAAAGAAAGGAGTCTCCTCCATCTCGAGTGGCTGCTCACGGAAGGCCGGGAAGGAGTCCAACCGCTGCCGCCGCGCCGCCGCCGCCGCAGCGATCGCCGCCACTCCTTGCTCGGCCACGCTGATACCCTACCAGCTGCTCCAGCCGCGCCGCACCTAGGCGCCGCTGCCGCCGCTTTTCGAGCCGCGCCGCCCTCTGTGCTCTGCCGCGCCGCTGCTGTTCAGCATCACCTCCACCTCCACCTCCATCTCCTGCTCCGCCTCCGGCGATAGCATCTCCTCCACGGACCTCACCTTCCGCTCAACCCTCCCACCTCCATCTCCAGCCAGTCCCGCTGCCCTACCTTCCCTGCAATCCATCGATCCACCCCCGCTTCCCCACGGCCATTCCAAAGTCCCACAGTCATCTTCTTCCCTGCTGCATCTTCCCTGCAGGACGTTTCACCCGATCTCCCTTCCGCCATTCCCGATTCCATCGAATCCCGGCCATCCCCACTTTCTCACCCACCGATTCCCCTCCATGTGAATCCCCTCTCCGCTGCCCTGAGTCATCTTCCCGCGAACCTGCGTTTTCCCCATTTCCGCGCCTCTTCCCTCTCCCGATTTCCCTGAATTCCCGCAACCCCCCCGCTCTCTTCCAATCCCGCCATTCTGTTCGCCTCCTGCCGCCTCGAAGACCTCCGCGCCCTCCTCCCGCCTCGCGGACCGCCGCCCTGCCATCTTCCTCCGATCCGCCGCCCGGCGGACCCTCCTACGCACAGGAATCGTCGCCCGCTCTCCCCTCGCCGCGCGCCGCCTCCGCTCCAGGGGCGCCGCCTCGAGCCGTTTTCCACCGCCGTGCGCCGCCCGCCTGCCGCCAACCCTACAAAAAAAAGAAACGAAAAGAAGACTGGACGATTCCCGCTGAGCTGACTCAGCGGGAATCGCCCGCCCCCCCCCCACCTGGCCTCACTGAACCGCCGGACCGGCCCTGATCAGACCGGACCGCCCTGACCACCCGGTCGACCCAGCCGTGACCAGGTCAGTCCGCCCAGGTCCAGACCGCCCAGGACCCAGACCGCCTGGACCAGGTCAGGCCGCCCAGCCGACCCTGACCAGGCCGGTCCAGACCGCCACCTAGTCTGAGCCGGCTTCACCGACCCAGACCGGCCTGACCCAGCCGACCCAGACCAGGCCGGTCCAGACCGCCACCTGGCCTGAGCCGGTCCAAACCGGTCCAGACCGGCCTGACCCAGACTAGCCAAGACCGCCAGGGCTGCCCCAACCGGTCCAGAACCGGTCCAGACAGCCCAGACCGGCCCGGAACCGGCCCAGACCGCTTGAACCGGCCCTGAACCCCCCGCTGCTGGCGCTCACGCGCCCCGCCGTCTTCGCCGACGCCGCCCCTCCTCCGCCGGGCTCGCCGCGTCTCGCTTTGCTCGCCGCGAACCTCTCTCACCCTCAACTAGAGCTGATCGCCCCCTCCGCGCCAACCGCCGACTCGCTTCAGCGTCCGGCCTCGCTGCCGCGCCCGACGACCTCCCTCGCCCCGACGACCGGGCTCGCACCCCGCAGGTTAGCTTCGACCCCTCTTTCAAGTTAATTACTTTTCGAATCATTTCCTTTACTCGTCTCCACCGCCGTCGGACGACGTAGATAGGGTAGTACGAATATAGGTTCGAGATTTCTGACGCGTACGTCAGGTCCGGTACCGAGCGTGGGCTGCAGCCTCCTGGCTACCCCACGACGAGCGACTTCCACGCCACCGGACGTGGATCGAGAGGATCTCACCCTATCCATCATCGCGAGTTTCCCCGGGTCACCCGGAGTCGACTCCACTGATCGGCACGCCTGCTTGCACGTAGGTCTAGGTTAGAGGTCGCATTTAGAGTCTAGAGTTCGCCTACCCATAGGTTAGGGTTGACCGGCTACCTCCGGTCAACCTCAGTCCCATTGATCAGGCACGGGGCTTTCACCACCGTGTCCTGCATCATAATGTTGTAAGGGCATCTATTGAATGAGGAAACATTGATATTTTTGTTTGTGACAAATCTAACGCTTCAAAATTTGTGAGAGCAGCAATTGAATCTAGAAGACTTGATATTTCTGTTTGCGACACATCTAAGATCTTTAACATTTTAAGAGCATCTACTGAATGAGGAAGCATGCATATTTTGGTTTGTGACAAATATAACGCTTCCAAATTTGTTAGAGCACCAATTGAACCTGGAAGACTTGATATTTCTGTTTGTGACACATCTATGGTCTTCAACATATTAAGTGCCTCTATTGAATGAGGAAGCATAGATATCTTTGCTTGTGACAAATCTAACCCTTCCAAATTTATAAGAGCACTAATTGAATCTGAAAGGCTTGATATTTTTGTTTGCGACACATTTACGATCTTCAACTTTTTAAGAGCATATATTGAATGAGGGAGCATTGATATTTTTTTGTGACAAATCTAATGCTTCCAAATTTATAAGAGCACAAATTGAATCTCGAACACATGATATTTCTGTTTTTGATAAGCTTAAGACTGTTAACATTGTAAGAGCATCTATTGAATTAGGAAGCATTGATATTTTTGTTTGTGATAAATATAGCTCTTCCAAATTTTTAAGAGCACCAATTGAATCTGGAAAGCTTGATATTTTTGTTTGAGACACGTCTAAGGTCTTCAACATTTTAAGAGCCTCTATTCAATGAGGAAGCATTGATATTTTTGTTCGTGACAAATATAACGCTTCCAAATTTGTAAGAGCACCAATTGAATCTGAAAGGCTTGATATTTCTTTTTCTGACATCTTTAAGTGTTTCAACATTATAAGAGCATCAATTGAATGAGGAAGCATTGAGATTTTTCTTTGTGACAAATCTAACCCTTCCAAATTTGTTAGAGCACTAATTGAATCTGGAAGGCTTGATATTTCTGTTTGCGACACATCTAAGATCTTCAACATTTAAAGAGCATCTATTGAGTGAGGGAGCATTGATATTTTTGTTTGTGGCAAAAATAAAAATGTCAAATTTGTAAGAGTACCAATTGAATCTGGAAGCCTTGATATTTGTGTTTTTGATAAGTTTAAGAACTTTAACACTATAAGAGCATCTATTGAATGGGGAAGCATTGATATTTTTGTTTGTGACAAATCTAACCCTTCCAAATTTTTAAGAGCACCAATTGAATCTAGAAGGCTTGATATTTCTGTTTGCGACACATCTAAGATCTTCAACATTTTAAGAGCATCTATTGAATGAGGAAGCATTAATATCTTTGTTTCTTATAAATTTAACCCTTCCAAATTTTTAAGAGCACCAATTGAATTTGGAAGGCATGATAATTCTGTTTGTGACAGATCTAAGGTCTTCAACATTTTAAGAGTATCTATTGAATGAGGAAGCATTGATATCTTTGTGTCTAACAAATTTAACCCTTCCAAATTTGTAAGAGCACGAATTGAATCAGGAAGGCTTGATATTTCTGTTATCGACACATCTAAGATCTTCAACATTTTAAGAGCATCTATTGATTGAGGAAGCATTGATATTTTTGTCTGTGACAAGTATAAACATTCCAAATTTTTAAGAGCACCAATTGAATCTTGAAGGCTTGATATTTTTGTTTGTGACACATTTAAGATCTTCAACATTTTAAGAGCATATATTGAATTAGGAAGCATTGATATTTTTGTTTGTGACAAATATAAGCCTTACAAATTTGTAAGAGCACCAATTGAATCTAGAAGGCTTGATATTTCTGTTTGCGACACATTAAAGGTCTTCAACATTTTAAGAGCGTCTATTGAATGAGGGAGCATTGATAATTTTGTTTGTGGGAAATATAAACTTTGCAAATTTGTAAGAGCACCAATTGAATTTGGAAGCCTTGATATTTCTGTTTTTGATAAGTTTAAGCCCTTCAACATTTTAAGAGCACAAACAGATGATGGAAGGGTTGAGACTTTTGTTTGTGAGAGATCTAATATTTTCAAATTTTTGAGATTACCAATTGATTCTGGAAGGACTAATATTCTTGTTTGTTTAAGATGTGAAGCATTGTAAGAGCACCAATTGAATTTGACAGATTTGATATTTTTGTTTGTGACAGATCTAATTCTCGCAACATTGTTAGACCACGAATTGTATCTGGAAGGATTGATATTTCTATTTGTGACAAGTCTAATTCTTCCAACGCCATATGGATTGATAGTTTCAAACATTTAACTTACGAAACATTTTAAGAGCACCATTTGGATACCGAAGGCTCTCACAATCAAAACAACTTAAATTAAGATTTTCTAAATTTTAAAGTGGAAGCCCACTGCATTTGTGACGAGTCGTTTTTGTGCGTCGTTAAAACACAAAGACGATGGTCAAATAAAATTTATAAAACCAAACTCACAAAGACAAGATATAATAATCAAGTATTGGGTAAGTATCGGGTCGATCCACAGAGAGCAGGGTTGACTTTAATCGTAGAGTTGACTTGGTCAAACTTAGGTTTAAAGAGTTTTAAATAAGAGAAAATAAGATTTAAGGAATGGAAATGATATAAATAAGCTAAATAAGAAGTTTTAAGAATTCAAATCTCGGATTTGATAGAGAAAAGTCAAAAGTCAAAGTCAAAGCATTGACTTTGACCAACAGTAGGTGTTCTGCAAAATCAGAGAACCAAACAGAGTTAGAAGATTACAAAAATTAGATATTTGGAAACTAGAGAGAAAATGAAATTTATTGATATATATTTCGTAATTTTTGGATAAGAAATGGATTTATTATGAATTATTGAAATCAACTATCAGAAAATCCCCGAAATTAACACCTCAGAGGAAATCTTCAAATTGAAAAGCCAAATGAAATCCAAATCTTGCAATTTATATGTCAATGGAAAGCTAAGAACCAGAGGAATCTAACAAGAACAAAATTATCAAATTCTGATTTGTAAATCAAAAGTAATTGACCCCAAAAGTTAACATTTGACTTCTAATGAAAGTTGAACAGTCCTTGGTCAAACGTCAAATTGTAGGGTCAAATGAACTCAGAATTTGATGAATTTGCTATCCACGGAAAGTTGCTGAAAAGAGGAATCCTATGAAACCAAAATAAAGTGATTTGGAATAATAATCATAGAGATATCCTATTTTCAAAATCAGCGTCTTTTCGGACTAAAATTTAGGGATAATGAAGAACACTATGAATTAATTTGTAAAATTGAACTTCTAAATCTAATAAAAACTCAAATTACCTCCTGATAATCGATTGACTCTCACTACTAACCCGATTGCCGCAAGAATGGGGCTTCAATTCTCATGGATTGAAGCGAATTTGCTCGGATTCTTCCTCGCGGACGTTCGGAATTCAAGGGGAAAATTCGATGAAATCAAAGAGGAATTTTGCGTCAAACCTGCTCCAATTGTGTCGCAATCGAGTCTAATCATGGGGGGATCACAATGAACTAGAGATCTTCCTTGAAATTTGCTTAATTCCTTCACGAATTGATCAAAATTTGAAGAACAAAGAAAGGAAATACATGCTTTTAAAGAGGGGGGATTGGCTCGATTCCGTGGGTCATTGGAGCGGTCGTGGAGGCGGTTTTGCTAGGTCGTGGGAGCGATTCCTTAGGGCAACGTCGCACCTTCGGGATTGGCCATGAATTGGCCTCAATTTTGCCATGATTTCCACTTCTTCCTAGCCATGATTTTTGCCGCGATCGACCACGATCGACCACAATCGTGGCCTGATCGTGGGTCGATAGGGCGTCCATCTCGCTGCAGATCCTCACGAAAACAATGTCTGACGATCGTGGAGTTGATTCCGCATCGAACGCTCCACGATCGTGGCTCGATTATTCTGCGATCGCGGTTCGATCTGATCGCGATCGTGGTGTTCTTCCACGAGGCGTCTGGACCGTCCGATGAAGCGTCAAAAACAATGGACGGTCCGATCGCGATCCACACGGTGCTCCTCGATCTCCAGGATTGCAAAAAATCCCAACCGTCCGATGATTCCCATCCGATGATTCTTTGATCAACTTGCGATGATGATCCGACGCTGTGGAGAGGCTCCACGTGGCAGTAGGTAAACCGTTGACCGTATCCACTTAAATTCTTTTTTTAGCATGTGTTGATTTGCTGATCGCGTGGACTCGGGTCCACACGATCGTAGCCGTCCGCGGTGAGATCCAACGCTCGCCACGCGTCCACGTCACCTGCAAGGTAAAATCGTGTGGGAACATAGTCCCACACGGAGGAAATGACGGGAAAACTTGCGCTTAAATAGGGGAGCGCCTTATATCATCAGCCAGTCCATAGTGGATAGGCTTATGTGTACGATAACCTATGATATTAAAATATATGTTAATAGTGACACGTGTACACGTGTCATCCTTGCGCCATGCGTGGGCCACCCACGGCCTTGCCACGTGGCCTCAAAGTCATGTCGCATTCACGCAGTGGTCCCACGTGCCACGTCGCCGCCTCGCCATGTCAGCTCGCCACGTCAGCATACGGGGCATGCGGACCAAAATAACCCCTCTTTTTTGCTATTTTAAATAGAAAAAATCCGTAAAAAATCAATTTAAAAATCAAAGAAAAATCAAAAAGGCCTAAAACTTCAGAAATTCATAATTTAAAATATACAGCTTTTAATCCAAATTTTCTCCATTGGATCACAAATTCTTTTCTTTTTAATATCATATCATTTAAAATATATTTTGAAAGAATAAATCAAGATGACTTATAATTTACTTAAATCGTTTCTCATTAAACATTTTAAATCATAAATTCATCCTAAAATCATCCTTCCAAACATTTACTAATATCAAAACTTATTCAATAACAGAGATTAACTTCTATTAATTTAAACAAAGATTAATAATCTATTAAGCATGAAATTATCCCTAATTTATGCATAAATATCAACTTTAGTGAAATGACATGCCAATGGAGAAAATTCCTAAAAAGTATGATAACATGCATCATATTCTCATAAAATAAGCATGAATATGAGTTAAATGGGATAAGAATTCAAGTTACAAATGCATGTTATCAATTTGCTCGCCACGCTCTTCGCTAGTTGTACAATTTCTCCTCCTTTGCGCTCTAAATTTTTATCAAGCTTTTTTTGAAAGAAGATCCAAGCCTCTAACTCAGTTAGGAGTGCTACCTCGAAAGATTGGGTACAATTTGGATCGACGTGCCTGACACGACAATATGATTTTGATCTTCCTGTCATAATGACCTTGGATCTGCTCTGGGATAAAGGAATAAGAATTCCCAACACACTCAAGTCCACCTCATTCCATACGTTATCCAACAAAAGCAAGAACTTGCTTTTGCTTAGAGATGATAAATTTCCTCTTATTTGTCTTGTGATGTCTCCCTTGATCTTCTTGATGTTGACAACCTGGGACATAGTGATGAAAAATTATATGATCAAAATAACCTTACGTGCGGCATTGATTCGACTACTTTATCGTTAAATATGTTTAATAGGGTCGTCTTCCCGATGCCACCCATGCCATAGATCCCGAGGAACTCTGGATTCATCATCATCAAGAAATTCTTTGATTTGCATCAAGTAGTTGTTTATTTTCTCGACCCGGCGAGACTCTCTCCCGGGGAGTGTGCCAACCTCTTGCCCAAGTCCTTGGATTTCGTCATCCAGCAAGTCTAGCACATCCGTTGCCACACCTTCTATCGTTGGAGGGTTTGACTTCAGGGATTCGTTCGCTTTGGCTCCACGAGATATAGAGAGGAAGCTCCTTTCATCCTCTTGCCGATGGCTTCTAGAGTAAGAGGAATCCCACGGCACATGTTCGCCACAATCTTCGCAAGTTTTGCAATCTCTCCACCTTCGAGTATCTAAACCTTCGAGTACCAACAATACTTTGAAAGAAGATCACGCCTCGAGTTCGAGTCGGGGTTGGTACCTCGATAAATTGCGTAGCATCTGTTGGATCGACATGCGTAATATGGCAATTTGATTTTTGATCCCGTCGATCATAATAACCTTGCATCTGTCCTTTTGAATTCCAATGCTCATCAAGTCCATTTCTACGTACATCATCCAATAGAATCAAGAATCTGCTTTCAAGCTTAGAGATGATAAATTTTGACTTGTTTGTTCTTCTATGTCTCTCTTGATCTCCTCAACGCTAGGAAATTGGGACACGGGGATGAAAATTATACGATCAAACCTTCGCGCAATGCTGCTTCCAACTATGTTGTTGTTAAATATCCTCGGCAAGGTCGTCTTTCCCGACGCGGCCCATGCCATGAATACCCGAACTCTAACTTTCTGTCATAGAGAAATTCTTTCATTTGCTTCAAGTAGCCCTTCATTCGTTCTCGACCCGGCGAGACTCTCGACCTCTGGGGTGCCATCTAGTTTTTTCCCAGGTCCTGGGAAGCCATGATCCAGCAAGTGTAGCAGCTCATGATCCTCTGCTACGCCTTTTATCGCCGGAGGGGATTTACTCAGATTTCTTTCAGCCTCTCTCCACTCATTAATGGAGATAGCTTCTGCCATACAACTGCCGACGAGTGTTAGAGCAAGAGGGAGGCCTCCACACCTTTCTACCATCTTCCTTGCATGCATTACGGTTTCTTCACCTTCTTGGTCGAGATCTTTTTCTATCTTGCTTTTGAAGAAGTTCCACGCCTCTGATTCACTCAGCAAGTTCACCTCACCAAGGTCGAGATATTGTGTAGAAGCGTGAGAGCTCACTGTCAGCTATTTGACAGAGTACTTTATCACGAGTCGTGAGAATGACCTTGCATTTATTCTCGTTCGAGGGTAGAGGAATTCCCATATTACTCAAGTTCACTCTCTCACATACGTCATCCAACAAGAGCAAGAATCTGCTTTTACTTAGAGATGATAAATTCCCGCCAATTTTTTACCACGGCTATTGAATTTTACCCTTCTCGGATCCAAGGCCTAGTGATGCGAGCACTTTGCCGCAACTAGGGAGAAAGGGTGAAGTGTCGACTGAAGGGATGAAATCCGATGGAGCGAGATAGGGAAGACGGGCGGAAAAGCAGTGGGAAACCAAGGGTAAACTGTAACTGGCCCTAGCGATGCCGGTAGAACCGCGTCACGCCTTCGCGGCAGGCCCTCTTACTCTCAGGATCCTTCTTCCTAAGACTTGCAACAGAACTCATCAACTAACCTTAAAATTTCAGAGTTGGTTCACTCTTCAAGAGGAACCTCCTACTTAACGACTTTCCTACGATGATAGAAAGGGAAGAGCGTTAGAAATAAAAGTACTCAGTCGGCCTGGACGTCGACTTCGCTAGGCGCCGTGGGTGCCCCTCCTACTTTTTAACCGCTTCGTCTTCTTTTACCGGTTCGGCGGACGCCTCTGGTTCTGTTACTGGGTCAGGACCGTTGAAGGCGGTGTCCCCTGGCGAGTGGTCTCCATCATTCTCCGCCGGTGTGTAAAGACTCGACTCCGTCGAGTATGGGGATAATCTGGGTTCGGAAGGAATCTCTAGCGGGCCATGGTATGCTACAAGATCTCCGATATTGAAGGTCGATGAGATTCCCCATTCTAGGGGTATCTCGACGTCGTAGGCGTTGGGGTTGACGATCCGCGGAATTGAAAAAGGTCCGGCCGCGCGAGGGTGGAGTTTGTGGGCCTTCTCCATGGCGTAACATTCCGGCCGGAGTCGTACCATGACCAGGTCGCCGACTTAATATGCGAGGGGTCGGCGTCGTGCATCCACCGTCTCTTTAATCTTGGCGTTGTAGGCCGTGATCCGGGCCTTAGTCTGCTGGTGTATCGCGGTAAGGTCGGTGGCGTAGTCAACAGCTTCTGCGGAAGTGGTTTTCAGTGCGGGGAGGGGTATGAGGTCGATAGGTAAGTTGGGATTGCGTCCGGTGCTGATTTGGAAGGGGGAATACCCCGTGGCGCGGTGACTGGAGGCGTTGTAGGCAAATTTTGCGCGCGGCAGAAGTTTGTCCCAAGAGGCTTTGTTGTCCTGGACCAGACAGCGCAGGAGGTTGCCCAAAGATCGGTTGGTAACCTTTGTATGGCCATCAGTTTGAGGGTGGAACGCGGTCGAAAATCGGAGCATTGTTCCCATGAGGTGCCAGAGGGTTTTCCAGAACGTACTGGTAAACCGGATGTCGTGATCCGAAACGATGCTTCGTGGGAGGCCGTGCAAACGAACGATCTCGTTGAAGAAGAGCCGCGCGGTGTGGGCGGCATCGGCTGTCTTGGCACAGGCGATGAAGTGAGCCATCTTGCTGAACCGACCGACGACGACCAAGATAGTGTCCAGCTGTCGCCGCGTCCGGGGTAAACCTAAGACGAAGTCGAGGCTGATTTCCTGCCAGGGCGAATCCGGTACGGGAAGGGGAAGGTATTGCCCTGAATTTTGCCTTGTCACTTTGCCTATGGTGCAAATAGTGCACCGCCCCACCATCCTTCAAGTATCACGGCGTAGGAGCGGCCAGTAGTATCTACGTTCCAGTTCTTGGGTGGTCTTGGTGATGCCAAAATGACCCGCGAGCCCGCCGCCATGGAGCTCCCAAATGAGGAAGTCGCGGGTGGAGCTAGAGGGGACACAGAGGCGGTCGCGGAAGAAGAGGAATCCGGAGTCAACGCGATAATCCGGATACTCGGCGGCCGAATGCACCATGGTGGCCCAGTGATCGCGGAAATCCGGGCAATCTTGATAGCCGAGGGGAAGGCGGTCGAACCCGGTAATGATTGCATGTGATATCTAGAGGGTATGTGCGCGACGACTGAGGGCGATGGCCACCCGATTCTCGCTTCCCGGTCGATGCCGCAGGGAAAAGGTGTAGTCTTGTAGTGTTTCCACCCATCGACCGTGCCTGGCGCTTAATTTTTTTGCGAATGTAGGAAACGGAGCGCTTCATGATCGCTGTAGAGTGTGAATTCCCTGTGGAGAAGGTAATGTCGCCAGTATTTGAGGGCTTGGACGACGGCATACAGTTCCCGATCATAGTTGGTATAGCAAATTTTGGGGTCACTGAGCTTCTCGCTTAAATAAGACACCGAATGGAGATCTTGTGACAGTACCGCTCCGATGCCCGAACTGGAAGCATCCGTTGCGACTTCGATCAATTTGTAAAAATCAAGTAGGCGAAGGACCGGTGCTGAGATGAGCGCGATCTTGATCCACTGGAAGGCCTGATCGGCGGGAGCGCTCACGCGAATTGGGACTCCTTGAGGAGGTCAATCAAGGGCGCGGCAAGCGAGCTGAAGTTTTTGACGAATCTGCGATAGAACTGGGCGAGGCCATGGAAGCTCCGCACTTCGAACTGAGATGTCAGAATTGGCCAGTCCCGGATGGCTGTTGTTTTACCCGGATCAGCGGCGATGCCCGCCGCGGAAATGACGAACCCGAGGAATGAAATTGAGGAGCACTGAAATGCTCATTTGTTGACGTTGGCGACGAGCTGCTCTGATTGAAGCTTGGCGCAAACCGCTTGGAGATGGTTTTCGTGTTCATCAAGAGAACAACTGTAAATCAAAATGTCGTCGAAATAGACGAGCACGAATTTACCTGTGAAGGGCCGCATCACCTCCGTCATCAAGCGCATGAAGGTGCTTGGGGCGTTGGATAGACCGAAGGGCATCACTAGCCATTCGTATAGCCCCTCCTTGGTTTTGAAAGCCGTTTTCCATTCGTCGCCTACGCGGATTCGCACCTGGTGATAGCCATTTTGCAGATCAAACTTGGAAAATATCTCGGCGCCGGCGAGTTGATCGAGTAGCTCATTGATACGAGGGATGGGAAAGCGGTAGCGGACCGTAATCCGGTTGATCGCCCAACAGTCCACGCAGAGCCGTCAGGTACCGTCCTTCTTGGGAGCGAGGAGGGCCGGGACGGCGCACGGACTGTGACTTTCGCGCATGAGGCCGCGGCCGAGTAGGTCCTCCACTTGGTGTTGGAGCTCGGCACCTTGCGTGGGATTCAACCGATAATGAGGCAAATTGGGAAGGGATGCTCCATGGATGAGGTCAATGAAATGTTGAATGTCACGGTCCGGCGGCAATGACTCTATTAGTTCCTTCGAAAAAACCTTGGCGAAGTCCCGGAGGAAGGCGGGGACCCCTTCCTTGGCGATTTCTGTCACCTTGGATCGCACTTGAATTGCCCACATGGGAGTGTTGCTCTCCAGCCCCTTGACAAATTGGCGAGCCGTGACCAAGCCGAGGAGAGGAGTCGTCGATCTCTGGGCAGGCGATTCGGTCACTGTTGAGCCATCGTTCTCTCTCTGCGGAATATAAGGCTGCCAAATATGCTTAGTACCTTCGGAGTAGAATACACAGCGATTGGCCTTCCCATATTGCGCGACGTCGTAATCGTATAACCAGGGCCGGCCAAGCAGGATGCTCCCTACGCCCATGGGTAACACGTCGCACCAAATCTTGGCTGTGTAACCTGCTACACGTAAAGGAAGGAGGCACCGGTGTGTTACCGCCAATGACGCCTCGTTAATCCACATGGCCTTATATGGCGTGGGGTGCCGTTCGAGTCGTAGTCCGAGCGCTGGAATGGAGGCGGCGGTGACCGCGTTCACCACACTCCCACTGTCGACCAGTAGCTTGACGACGGAGTTGGCGATCTTTGTGAAGGTCGAAAAGATGGCGGTGCGGAGAGGGTCGTCTACTCCTAGCAACTGAGGTGGTGTCGGACTTGGATCTCTGGAAGAAGTGTTCAAGGGTTTAGCGAACGCGATGGTGCACTCCAGGGGTGTCAGTGGGCAGGTTTCCTTGATGATGCAGCCCATAAACCTGGGTGGTCCCTCGAAGCCCGCCGCGAGGTCAGGATCGGCCTCGTAGATTTCCGTCATAGCTTCAATGACGTCGGGAGGTGGAGGGTGTTCATCGTCGTGTATCTCGACGATAAGGGCCCTCGCCAGGCGCGCGGCTTGTCATTGAGACGGGCATTGGGACGCGAAATGACCCCATCCCTGACATTTGAAACAGGCAACGCGCGAGCTCCGAGTCGGCGGTTGCCCGGATGGTGGACGTGATCGAATTCCACCCTGACTTCGCCCCTCGGTAGTTCTTTCAGGGGTGTTGGTCGTCGTCCCCGCTCGGTTCGGCTGGGGATTCACCGAATAACCAGCATGATTTCCGTATCCTCCTGACGATGGTGTCGCATGGGCCACGGAGGGTAGAGCTGGGGGTGGAAGGAGCAGGCGTAGGGGTGGTTGAGGTAGGGGTGGAATGGTGGGGATCGGTATGTTGGGGAGGGGCTGATGGTTAAGGGTTTTGGGGGTGGGGGTGGGAGGAAGAGTGCGTACTGTGTCAGGAGTGCAGTACCACGAAGTGGGGTCTCTTTGTGCGTGCGAAGAATAGAGCTCCATGTTGGTGGAGAAACGGTATGCCTTCTCGAGGGTCGTTACTTCTTGCAGAATTAGTTCGCGCTGGTATTCCGGCCGGAGCCCAGCCCGAAAGCGGGCGAGGGTAGCCACTGGCTCTTCGTCGAGATTGCATCGTATCGTGAGATCATCAAAACGCGCGATATACTCCGCGATGGTTCCATCCCCCTGTCGCAAATGCTGCCACTCATCGATAATCATCGGGCGATAACAGGCTGGAACGAACTTCCCACGTAGTCGACTCTTCATTTCTTCCCAGGTGGAGACTGGGGGTTCGCGTCTATGTTCGGCTGTGGCTTGCTGGTTTCGCCAGTAGATCCGAACCTGTCCGGCCAACTTCATCTGAGCGAACTGGACTCGTCGGCTTGGCGCCCCGCTTCGCGGCGTCCCATTGTGGGTCGTCCTCCCGGCCCTCGGTGTCCCGGGTTGCAGATGCTTCGGCGGGGAGAGTAGTCTCACAGATAGGGGCTTCAAGGGGTCGTTCCGTCTTGAGTTCTAGGATTTGATTCATGATAAATTCGAGTTGGGTTTTTTTCTCGTCTTGATTCCGTCGAAACTCTTCTATATTCCGGACCAAGGCCTTGGCCCATTCCGGCATCTCGTCGAGGCTTCCGGTGGTGTTGGGTATCGTCCGGAAGTCCGTTCCCGATCGAGTGGTCATGCTCTGATACCAGATGATGCGAGCACTTTTCTGCAACTAGGGAGAAGGGTGAAGTGTCCGACTGAAGGGATGAAATCCGATGGAGCGAGATAGGGAAGACGGGCTGGGGCCCTGGAGTGCCACTGCTGGTGCTCGGCACGGCAATGCTGACTACCGGGGATCCGTGGGGTGCCGAGGGGGAGGGAGAGGACGTAGCACGGGCGATCCTGATGTAGCCGAGGACATCCGAATCCAGGCAATCCTCCTCTAGTCCGTCGGCAGCAATGTAGACGTCCTCACCCGAAACGTCGTCGCCTCTCGTAGGGTCCAAGGGAGACCGAATCAGCGGGCCGGCGCTGCTGGGCGTCGGCACGACGGCACTGGCTACCAGAGCCTCCTGGTGCGCCGTCGGGAGCTGAGAGGAAACCGCAGGAGTGATCTCTATAGTGCCAATGACGTCGGGGTCCAAGCACTCCTCCTCTAGCCCATCGTCAGCGACGTAGACGTCGTCTCCTAAGACGTCATCATCTACCTGGTAGTCCGGGGCGTCGTCTTCTAACCCGATGAGCAGGTTCGAAGACGGGCACTGGCTGGCCCGATGTCCCTTACCCTGGCACTTGAAACAAGTGATGGGCGGAGGGGCAACGGCGGTCGAACGGAGGGACGAATCCGTCGTCGCGGCTCGAGGAGCTGGGGCTGACCCCACTGAAGTGGGCGGGACAGTCCGGCTGTTCCCGCCACTAGGTCGAGGCTGGGATGGGGTGGTAGCCGTCGTGGAGCGGGTGAACGGGGCCCGGGTGGTCTGAGGGGTCGTCGTCACCGGGCGTCGTCTCCGATGCCTCTCCATATGCTCCACGATGCGGTAAGCCTCATCAACTTCGGAAGGACAGCTCTTAAGCACCTCATTCCGAAGACGGGTGGTCAACCCGTGCGTGAAGAGACCAATGACGATCCGTGGGTCCTCCACAAACCGACACCTCATCCGACACTCCTCGAAACTCTGTATGTAATCCCGCACAGGTGACTTGCCCTGTCGAAGGTCAAGCCACGATAGGAAGAGTGTCGCCTCGTCTGTCGCGGAACATACTTGTTCGCAGCCTCGGACCATCTCGGCCCAGGTAGTGATCGGGAGCCCTCGCCTCTCGGCGGCTAGATACTCATTCTCCCAGAAGATTTTGGCCTGTCCGCCAAGTCTCATCTCTGCGTACTCAACGCAGAGGTCGATGTCCATACGGTACCAGCGGAAATAAGAGTTCATGCTTGGACTCCCAATCAATGAAGTCTTTGGGTTCTCGAGAACCATCAAAGACAGGGGACCTCAACCCTCACGCTCTTCGCATCCGTATGCGATGGTCCTCTCGTCGACGATCGGGGTCATCACGCCCGTCGTGGTAATCTCGATCGTCCCCGAAGATGTCGTGGTGGGCTGGGGTGTCGCCGGTGATCGTACTCCCGATCGTAGGGGTCGGCGTAGTCCGTGCGCGGTGGTGCGCGCCCAGGGAATGTCACGATCATAGCGGGAATACTCCCGGTCGGGGATCGTAGTCTCCGCGGCGATGCTGGTCTCCTCGAGCGCGGTGGTATACTCGCCCTCGTGATAGGGATCACGGAGCGGATCGGATCTGCTCGGCGGTCGAGGTACCTATAATCCTGAGCTCCGTATGCGGAGACCATTGGTGCGCGATCACCTCGATAATCGCAGCGATCATCGTAGGGACGGGCACCTCTCTGGCAGGGCTCGTCCGGGTGGTAGTCCCTCGAGGGGCCACCCTGAGCCGGGCGATCATCATATCGCCCTATCGGGTATGGGGTCCGCTCGTGGGGACCCCCTCCGTGGGCTAAGTTGTCGATCCCACTCATCCAGGTACTCGAACGTCACCCGTGGGGCGCTCGAGGCCCAAGCGGGTGTCGGCCCGAGGGGACCATGCGGCCCGAAGTGGATGGGATCGGGACTCCCATCTCGCTCTAGGACGGCGCTCACCGTGCGGTGAAGATCCGCCGTGGAAAAGTGGGGGTCGCCTACGGAAGGCGGCGGGGGTCGGTCACGTCCTCCGCGTCGTCTTTGGCTGGTGGAAGGCCGATCATCCGTAGTCATCGCTGGGGCCTTTCACTGAGCGCTATCGTCGGGGGTCGCGCGAAGGGGAGTGAGCACGTGCGGATCGTCCCTCGGACGAGGGAGGCTAGGTGGGTCCGGTCTCGGAGAGATCGGACCGCCCTAACCGGTGCGGCGGAGTGGAGGAGGAAGGCGAACACCTTCCATCCCGCCGTCGGGCATCGGAATGCCGCGGGACCCCGAGGATCCCGTGGTGGGATAAAGATCCCTCTCGAACCGCGGCTACGGGCTGAGCGCGTCTCGACAACCATGGCTAGTACCCGGCTATGGGAGAGGGGCTATCCCTAGTGTGATGTATGATGCGTGAAGGATAATCTAACTAACTATATGAATGAATGATGCTAAGTGCGAATATGAAATGGAACGAGGCGGCGAGCGCGATCGGCGACCACGGCTCGTGCTACGATACCAAGATGATGCGGGACCGACAGGGTGAATCGGTCAGGCGCTAATATCCTCTAAGGGAAAAACTAAGGATGGGGGTGACTTACGTGCTCTAAAGTGATGCAAAAGGTATCTCACGGTCTCCACAAGCGAGACAAGCAGGCCGGTGCGTCGTCACGGTGCTCCTGAGGGAGTGCGCCCGAGTAGGATGGAGGCGGGAGTCCTCCCGGTTCCGTCGGGGCAGGGAAGAACGGCCTCGGAGTCGTCGGGGCAGCTCGATCGTCAACACGGCGGCCGGATCCACGATCCCAAGCCCGCACCCTAACGTCACTCAACCTAACTATGTCAGGGCGGAGGAGACAAATGCGGGAAAATGCTTGAAGGAAATATAGACTTCAAAGTAAAAAGAGAGGGGGACGAGTGCCTAACATGCGAGGCGCGAGGCAGTGGGGTCGGGGCGAGGGAGGTCGTCGGCGCGCGCGATGCGGGCACCGGGCGAAGTCGGCGAGGGAGCGGAGGAGCGAAGCAGCGCGGAGCTGAGTGAGGACACGTCGTCGCAGCGAGGGCGAGCGAAGAGCGGTGGATGGCGTTTTGAGGCGGCTTCCGGGCTGTCGAGGCGGTTCAGGGGCGGCACAGGCGCTCTGGACAGTGCAGGTTATCTGGACCGGTGCTGGACCCGTGGAGCAGTTCGGGCGATCCGAACCGGTTCCGGTTTGGCTGAGCGGCCCGAAGTGCTGGAGGCCCGGTCGGGCCGGGCAGTCGAGGCAGGCGAGGACCGGACTCGGCCTAGGGAAGGAGCTGGGCCGGTGCAGCTGAGAGCGGCGGTGACGGTCCCTCCTGAGTCCGCGGCCGGTCGGATCGGACAGGTTGACTCGGCCGGCCAGTCGAGTGAGGGGACGTTCCCGGCGAGTTGACTCGGCGGAATGCGTCCAAAGCGTTTCTAGGGCTTTCCCCTGTGGCGATCGTGGCGGCGCGCGGCGACGGAGGGCGGCGCGCGGATTCCGGCGAGAAGGGGGCGTCTCCTGGCGGCGGATCGATGGAAGGAGGCGGGGCGGTGGTCCTCGAGTCGGGGGCGGGCTCGGAACCGTCCGGGGTAGCTGGAGGCGGTCGGACGGCGGCGCGGATGGTCGGGGAGGTGAACACGGGAAGCGTCCGGAGGCGGTAGCGTCTGCGGCGGGGCGAGGCGTCGTCGGCGACGGAAAGGGAGGAAGGCGACCGCGAGGGGCAACGGCGAAGGGTTACTGGGGAGAGGTCGACGTGAAGAAGGGGGTGTTCCGGACCTTGAAGATCGCTGGAGAAGAAGGTGGAGGAGGAGTTGAGGACGGGGGGACGAGTAGAGGCGCGGGCGAAATCGGGGGATGGAGGAAGGTCGGAAGTGGTGGCTGGAGGGATGCGTCGGAGATGGAGGAGGAGGATGAGTGGAGTCCGTGGAGGGGTTGATCGGAGGATGGCGGTGCTGCGTTCGGCGGCGGCGCGGCGGTGGCGGCGGCTTGAGGCGGCGGCGAGCATGGCGGCGGCTGCCGGAGGGCAGCACGTTAAGGCTAACGTGACCAAGGCAAGAGGCGGCGGTCTCGGCGGCGGGCACGCAGCGGCGGCACGAAGAGGTGCGGCGGTGGCGGCGGCGGCGGCGGTGGCGGCGGCGGAGGCGGCGGTTGGTCTCCTTCCTTGATCTTCCTTGAGCAGCCACTTGAGAGAGGAATACTCTTTTCTTCAAATGACGACTAGGGTTTGTGGGGGTCCCTTCCCCTCTTATAGAGCCCTTGATGGGCCTAGAGAGGAAAGGGCCCACTTGAGGCCCACAACCCACACCCATACTCATAGAAATAAAATAAGGGTTCACAAAGAGAAAGGGCCTTAGGGCTAGGGTCCCGAAAGCAGAGGGAAGCCCACCCGGCGGCCTAAAGAGAGAGAAAGACATGCAAAGGCCCGCTTAAACACGTGCGGGCTAAATAAAAACATAATAAAGAGAAAACGGGAAAGATAGCTCTACGCGCGCGAGCTCGTGGCGAGAAGAGGGTCTCACTTGGTGTAGTGAAACTCGGGATCCTTCGTCTTCGCCTGTCGAGGGGGCTGGATGCGCGTAGGTGTCGGCTCCACCGGTGCCGTAGTGTCGTGCCTTGGTGGCGACGGGGGTCGTACGCCACCAGTACCAATTGAATCTGGAAGCCTTGATATTCCTGTCTGTGACACATCTAAGACCTTCAACATTTTAAGAGCACCAATTGAATGAGGGATCATTGATATTTTTGTTCGGAACAAAAAGAACCATTCCAAATTTGTAAGAGCACCAATTGAATCTGGAAGGCTTGATATTTCGGTTTGTTACACATCTAAGATCTTCAACATTTTAAGAGCATCTATTGAAAGAGGGGGCACTAATATTTTTGTTTCTGACAAATTTAACGTTTCCAAATTTGTAAGAACACCACTTGAATCTAGAAGGCTTGATATTTCTGTTTGTGACACATCTGAGATCTTCAACATTTTAAGAGCATCTATTGAATGAGGGAGCATTGATATTTTTGTTCGTGACAAATATAACTTTTGTAAATTTGTAAGAGCACCATTTGAACCTGGAAGCCTTGATATTTGTGTTTGTGACACACTTCAGTCTTTCAACATTTTAAGAGCATCTATTGAATGAAGAAGCATTGATATTTTTATTTGTGACAATCTTAATCCTTCCAAATTTGTAAGAGGACCAGTTGAATCTAGAAGTTTTGATACTTCTGTTTGTGACACACTTAACTGTTTCAACATTTTTAAGAGCATCTATTGAATGAGGAAGCATTGATATTTTTGTTAGTGACAAATTTAATCCTTCCAAATTTGTAAGAGCACCAATTGAATCTGGAAGACTTGATATTTCTGTTTGTACCACAATTAAGTGTTTCAACATTTTAAGAGCACCTATTGAATGAGGAAGCAATGATATTTTTGTTTGGGACAAAAAGAACCATTCCAAATTTGTAAGAGCACCAATAGAATCTGGAAGCCTCGATATTTCTATTTGTGACACATCTAAGATCTTCAACATTTTAAGAGCATCTATTGAATGAGGGAGCATTGATATTTTTGTTTTTGTCAAATATAACCCTTCTAGATTTGTAAGAGCACCAATTGAATGAGGAAGCATTGATATTTTCGTTTGTGACAAATTTAATCCTTCCAGATTTGTAAGAACACCAATTGAAACTGGAAGGCATGATATTTCTATTTGTGACACAATTAAGTTTTTCAGCATTTTAAGAGCACCTATTGAATGAGGAAGCATTGATATTTTTGTTTGTGACAAATCTAGTCCCTCAAAATTTGTAAGAGCGCCAATTGAATCTGGAAGGATTAATATTTCTGTTTGTGACACATCAAGGATCTTCAACATTTTAAGAGCGCCAATTGAATCTGGAAGCCTTGATATTTCTATCTGTGACACATATAACTCTTGTAAATTTGTAAGAGCGCCAATTGAATCTGGAAGGCTTTAAGGGCATCTGCTAAATGAGGCAACATTGATATTTTTGTTTTTGACAAATATAAACTTTTCAAATTTTTAAGACAACCAACTGAATTTGGAAGCCTTGATATTTCTTTTTACGACCCATCTAAGATCTTCCACATTTTAAGAGGATGTATTAAATGAGGTAGCATTGATTTTTTTTCAGTGACAAATCTTACCTTTCCAAATTTGTAAGAGCACCAATTGAATCTGGAAGCCTTGATATTTGTATTTGTGACACATTTAAGTGTTTCAGCATTTTCAGAGCATCTATTAAATGAGGAAGCATTGATATTTTTTTGTTTTTGACAAATATAACTCTTGTAAATTTGTAAGAGCACCAATTGAATCTAGAAGCCTTGATATTTCTGTTTGTGACACATCTAAGATCTTCAACATTTTAAGCGCATCTATTGAATGAGGGAGCATTGATATTTTTCTTTGTGACAAAAAGAACCATTCCAAATTTGTAAGAGCACCAATTGAATGCGGAAGCCTTGATATTTCTATACGTGACACATATAACTCTTGTAAATTTGTAAGAGCGCCAATTGAATGCGAAGGCTTTAAGGGCATGCGCTAAATGAGGCAACATTGATATTTTTTTGTTTTTGACAAATATAAACTTTTCAAATTTTTAAGACAACCAACTGAATTTGGAAGCCTTGATATTTCTTTTACGACCCATCTAAGATCTTCCACATTTTTAAGAGGATGTATTAAATGAGGTAGCATTGATCAGTGACAAATCTTACCTTTCCAAATTTGTAAGAGCACCAATTGAATCGGAAGCCTTGATATTTGTATTTGTGACACATTTAAGTGTTTCGAGCATTTTTGAGCATCTATTAAATGAGGAAGCATTGATATTTTTTTGTTTTTTTGACAAATATAACTCTTGTAAATTTGTAAGAGCACCAATTGAATCTAGAAGCCTTGATATTTCTGTTTGTGACACATCTAAGATCTTCAACATTTTAAGCGCATCTATTGAATGAGGGAGCATTGATATTTTTCTTTGTGACAAAAAGAACCATTCCAAATTTGTAAGAGCACCAATTGAATCTGGAAGCCTTGATATTTCTATACGTGACACATATAACTCTTGTAAATTTGTAAGAGCGCCAATTGAATGCAGGAAGGCTTTAAGGGCATCTGCTAAATGAGGCAACATTGATATTTTTGTTTTTGACAAATATAAACTTTTCAAATTTTTAAGACAACCAACTGAATTTGGAAGCCTTGATATTTCTTTTTACGACCCATCTAAGATCTTCCACATTTTAAGAGGATGTATTAAATGAGGTAGCATTGATTTTTTTTCAGTGACAAATCTTACCTTTCCAAATTTGTAAGAGCACCAATTGAATCTGGAAGCCTTGATATTTGTATTTGTGACACATTTAAGTGTTTTCAGCATTTTGAGCATCTATTAAATGAGGAAGCATTGATATTTTTGTTTTTGACAAATATAACTCTTGTAAATTTGTAAGAGCACCAATTGAATCTAGAAGCCTTGATATTTCTGTTTGTGACACATCTAAGATCTTCAACATTTTAAGCGCATCTATTGAATGAGGGAGCATTGATATTTTTCTTTGTGACAAAAAGAACCATTCCAAATTTGTAAGAGCACCAATTGAATCTGGAAGCCTTGATATTTCTATACGCTGACACATATAACTCTTGTAAATTTGTAAGAGCGCCAATTGAATCCGGAAGGCTTTAAGGGCATCACGCTAAATGAGGCAACATTGATATTTTTTTGTTTTTTTGACAAATATAAACTTTTTCAAATTTTTTTAAGACAACCAACTGAATTTGGAAGCCTTGATATTTCTTTTTACGACCCATCTAAGATCTTCCACATTTTTAAGAGGATGTATTAAATGAGGTAGCATTGATCGAGTGACAAATCTTACCTTTCCAAATTTGTAAGAGCACCAATTGAATCTGGAAGCCTTGATATTTGTATTTGTGACACATTTAAGTGTTTCAGCATTTTCAGAGCATCTATTAAATGAGGAAGCATTGATATTTTTGTTTTTGACAAATATAACTCTTGTAAATTTGTAAGAGCACCAATTGAATCTAGAAGCCTTGATATTTCTGTTTGTGACACATCTAAGATCTTCAACATTTTAAGCGCATCTATTGAATGAGGGAGCATTGATATTTTTCTTTGTGACAAAAAGAACCATTCCAAATTTGTAAGAGCACCAATTGAATCTGGAAGCCTTGATATTTCTATCTGTGACACATATAACTCTTGTAAATTTGTAAGAGCGCCAATTGAATCTGGAAGGCTTTAAGGGCATCTGCTAAATGAGGCAACATTGATATTTTTGTTTTTGACAAATATAAACTTTTCAAATTTTTAAGACAACCAACTGAATTTGGAAGCCTTGATATTTCTTTTTACGACCCATCTAAGATCTTCCACATTTTAAGAGGATGTATTAAATGAGGTAGCATTGATTTTTTTTCAGTGACAAATCTTACCTTTCCAAATTTGTAAGAGCACCAATTGAATCTGGAAGCCTTGATATTTGTATTTGTGACACATTTAAGTGTTTCAGCATTTTCAGAGCATCTATTAAATGAGGAAGCATTGATATTTTTGTTTTTGACAAATATAACTCTTGTAAATTTGTAAGAGCACCAATTGAATCTAGAAGCCTTGATATTTCTGTTTGTGACACATCTAAGATCTTCAACATTTTTAAGCGCATCTATTGAATGAGGGAGCATTGATATTTTTTTCTTTGTGACAAAAAAAGAACCATTCCAAATTTGTAAGAGCACCAATTGAATCTGGAAGCCTTGATATTTCTATCCGTGACACATATAACTCTTGTAAATTTGTAAGAGCGCCAATTGAATCTGGAAGGCTTTAAGGGCATCTCACTAAATGAGGCAACATTGATATTTTTGTTTTTTTGACAAATATAAACTTTTTCAAATTTTTTTAAGACAACCAAGCTGAATTTGGAAGCCTTGATATTTCTTTTTACGACCCATCTAAGATCTTCCACATTTTAAGAGGATGTATTAAATGAGAGTAGCATTGATTTTTCGGTGACAAATCTTACCTTTCCAAATTTGTAAGAGCACCAATTGAATCTGGAAGCCTTGATATTTGTATTTGTGACACATTTAAGTGTTTCAGCATTTTTGAGCATCTATTAAATGAGGAAGCATTGATATTTTTGTTTTTGACAAATATAACTCTTGTAAATTTGTAAGAGCACCAATTGAATCTAGAAGCCTTGATATTTCTGTTTTGTGACACATCTAAGATCTTCAACATTTTAAGCGCATCTATTGAATGAGGGAGCATTGATATTTTTCTTTGTGACAAAAAGAACCATTCCAAATTTGTAAGAGCACCAATTGAATCTGGAAGCCTTGATATTTCTATACGTGACACATATAACTCTTGTAAATTTGTAAGAGCGCCAATTGAATCTGGAAGGCTTTAAGGGCATCGCTAAATGAGGCAACATTGATATTTTTTTGTTTTTTTGACAAATATAAACTTTTTCAAATTTTTAAGACAACCAACTGAATTTGGAAGCCTTGATATTTCTTTTTTACGACCCATCTAAGATCTTCCACATTTTTAAGAGGATGTATTAAATGAGGTAGCATTGATCGAGTGACAAATCTTACCTTTCCAAATTTGTAAGAGCACCAATTGAATCTGGAAGCCTTGATATTTGTATTTGTGACACATTTAAGTGTTTCAGCATTTTGAGCATCTATTAAATGAGGAAGCATTGATATTTTTTTGTTTTTTTGACAAATATAACTCTTGTAAATTTGTAAGAGCACCAATTGAATCTAGAAGCCTTGATATTTCTGTTTTGTGACACATCTAAGATCTTCAACATTTTTAAGCGCATCTATTGAATGAGGGAGCATTGATATTTTTCTTTGTGACAAAAAGAACCATTCCAAATTTGTAAGAGCACCAATTGAATCTGGAAGCCTTGATATTTCTATCAGTGACACATATAACTCTTGTAAATTTGTAAGAGCGCCAATTGAATGCGAAGGCTTTAAGGGCATCTGCTAAATGAGGCAACATTGATATTTTTTTGTTTTTGACAAATATAAACTTTTCAAATTTTTAAGACAACCAACTGAATTTGGAAGCCTTGATATTTCTTTTTACGACCCATCTAAGATCTTCCACATTTTTAAGAGGATGTATTAAATGAGGTAGCATTGATTTTTCAGTGACAAATCTTACCTTTCCAAATTTGTAAGAGCACCAATTGAATGCGGAAGCCTTGATATTTGTATTTGTGACACATTTAAGTGTTTCAGCATTTTTCGAGCATCTATTAAATGAGGAAGCATTGATATTTTTTTGTTTTTGACAAATATAACTCTTGTAAATTTGTAAGAGCACCAATTGAATCTAGAAGCCTTGATATTTCTGTTTGTGACACATCTAAGATCTTCAACATTTTAAGCGCATCTATTGAATGAGGGAGCATTGATATTTTTCTTTGTGACAAAAAGAACCATTCCAAATTTGTAAGAGCACCAATTGAATCTGGAAGCCTTGATATTTCTATCTGTGACACATATAACTCTTGTAAATTTGTAAGAGCGCCAATTGAATCTGGAAGGCTTTAAGGGCATCTGCTAAATGAGGCAACATTGATATTTTTGTTTTTGACAAATATAAACTTTTCAAATTTTTAAGACAACCAACTGAATTTGGAAGCCTTGATATTTCTTTTTACGACCCATCTAAGATCTTCCACATTTTAAGAGGATGTATTAAATGAGGTAGCATTGATTTTTTTTCAGTGACAAATCTTACCTTTCCAAATTTGTAAGAGCACCAATTGAATCTGGAAGCCTTGATATTTGTATTTGTGACACATTTAAGTGTTTCAGCATTTTCAGAGCATCTATTAAATGAGGAAGCATTGATATTTTTGTTTTTGACAAATATAACTCTTGTAAATTTGTAAGAGCACCAATTGAATCTAGAAGCCTTGATATTTTGTTTGTGACACATCTAAGATCTTCAACATTTTAAGCGCATCTATTGAATGAGGGAGCATTGATATTTTTCTTTTGTGACAAAAAGAACCATTCCAAATTTGTAAGAGCACCAATTGAATCTGGAAGCCTTGATATTTCTATCTGTGACACATATAACTCTTGTAAATTTGTAAGAGCGCCAATTGAATCTGGAAGGCTTTAAGGGCATCCGCTAAAATGAGGCAACATTGATATTTTTTTGTTTTTTTGACAAATATAAACTTTTCAAATTTTTAAGACAACCAACTGAATTTGGAAGCCTTGATATTTCTTTTTACGACCCATCTAAGATCTTCCACATTTTAAGAGGATGTATTAAATGAGGTAGCATTGATTTTTTTTCAGTGACAAATCTTACCTTTCCAAATTTGTAAGAGCACCAATTGAATACTGGAAGCCTTGATATTTGTATTTGTGACACATTTAAGTGTTTGACATTTTTCGAGCATCTATTAAATGAGGAAGCATTGATATTTTTGTTTTTGACAAATATAACTCTTGTAAATTTGTAAGAGCACCAATTGAATCTAGAAGCCTTGATATTTCTGTTTGTGACACATCTAAGATCTTCAACATTTTAAGCGCATCTATTGAATGAGGGAGCATTGATATTTTTCTTTGTGACAAAAAGAACCATTCCAAATTTGTAAGAGCACCAATTGAATCTGGAAGCCTTGATATTTCTATACGTGACACATATAACTCTTGTAAATTTGTAGAGCGCCAATTGAATCTGAAGGCTTTAAGGGCATCTCGCTAAATGAGGCAACATTGATATTTTTTTGTTTTTTTGACAAATATAAACTTTTTCAAATTTTTTAAGACAACCAACTGAATTTGGAAGCCTTGATATTTCTTTTTTACGACCCATCTAAGATCTTCCACATTTTAAGAGGATGTATTAAATGAGGTAGCATTGATTTTTTTTCAGTGACAAATCTTACCTTTCCAAATTTGTAAGAGCACCAATTGAATCTGGAAGCCTTGATATTTGTATTTGTGACACATTTAAGTGTTTCAGCATTTTTCGAGCATCTATTAAATGAGGAAGCATTGATATTTTTGTTTTTGACAAATATAACTCTTGTAAATTTGTAAGAGCACCAATTGAATCTAGAAGCCTTGATATTTCTGTTTGTGACACATCTAAGATCTTCAACATTTTAAGCGCATCTATTGAATGAGGGAGCATTGATATTTTTCTTTGTGACAAAAAGAACCATTCCAAATTTGTAAGAGCACCAATTGAATCTGGAAGCCTTGATATTTCTATCTGTGACACATATAACTCTTGTAAATTTGTAAGAGCGCCAATTGAATCTGGAAGGCTTTAAGGGCATCTGCTAAATGAGGCAACATTGATATTTTTGTTTTTGACAAATATAAACTTTTCAAATTTTTAAGACAACCAACTGAATTTGGAAGCCTTGATATTTCTTTTTACGACCCATCTAAGATCTTCCACATTTTAAGAGGATGTATTAAATGAGGTAGCATTGATTTTTTTTCAGTGACAAATCTTACCTTTCCAAATTTGTAAGAGCACCAATTGAATCGGAAGCCTTGATATTTGTATTTGTGACACATTTAAGTGTTTCAGCATTTTCGAGCATCTATTAAATGAGGAAGCATTGATATTTTTTTGTTTTTTTGACAAATATAACTCTTGTAAATTTGTAAGAGCACCAATTGAATCTAGAAGCCTTGATATTTCTGCTTTGTGACACATCTAAGATCTTCAACATTTTAAGCGCATCTATTGAATGAGGGAGCATTGATATTTTTCTTTGTGACAAAAAGAACCATTCCAAATTTGTAAGAGCACCAATTGAATGCGGAAGCCTTGATATTTCTATCTCGTGACACATATAACTCTTGTAAATTTGTAAGAGCGCCAATTGAATGCAGGAAGGCTTTAAGGGCATCTGCTAAATGAGGCAACATTGATATTTTTGTTTTTGACAAATATAAACTTTTCAAATTTTTAAGACAACCAACTGAATTTGGAAGCCTTGATATTTCTTTTTACGACCCATCTAAGATCTTCCACATTTTAAGAGGATGTATTAAATGAGGTAGCATTGATTTTTTTTCAGTGACAAATCTTACCTTTCCAAATTTGTAAGAGCACCAATTGAATCGGAAGCCTTGATATTTGTATTTGTGACACATTTAAGTGTTTCCAGCATTTTTCAGAGCATCTATTAAATGAGGAAGCATTGATATTTTTGTTTTTTTGACAAATATAACTCTTGTAAATTTGTAAGAGCACCAATTGAATCTAGAAGCCTTGATATTTCGTTTGTGACACATCTAAGATCTTCAACATTTTAAGCGCATCTATTGAATGAGGGAGCATTGATATTTTTCTTTGTGACAAAAAGAACCATTCCAAATTTGTAAGAGCACCAATTGAATCTGGAAGCCTTGATATTTCTATCTGTGACACATATAACTCTTGTAAATTTGTAAGAGCGCCAATTGAATCTGGAAGGCTTTAAGGGCATCTGCTAAATGAGGCAACATTGATATTTTTGTTTTTGACAAATATAAACTTTTCAAATTTTTAAGACAACCAACTGAATTTGGAAGCCTTGATATTTCTTTTTACGACCCATCTAAGATCTTCCACATTTTAAGAGGATGTATTAAATGAGGTAGCATTGATTTTTTTTCAGTGACAAATCTTACCTTTCCAAATTTGTAAGAGCACCAATTGAATCTGGAAGCCTTGATATTTGTATTTGTGACACATTTAAGTGTTTCAGCATTTTCAGAGCATCTATTAAATGAGGAAGCATTGATATTTTTTTGTTTTTGACAAAATATAACTCTTGTAAATTTGTAAGAGCACCAATTGAATCTAGAAGCCTTGATATTTTCTGTTTTGTGACACATCTAAGATCTTCAACATTTTAAGCGCATCTATTGAATGAGGGAGCATTGATATTTTTCTTTGTGACAAAAAGAACCATTCCAAATTTGTAAGAGCACCAATTGAATCTGGAAGCCTTGATATTTCTATCTGTGACACATATAACTCTTGTAAATTTGTAAGAGCGCCAATTGAATCTGGAAGGCTTTAAGGGCATCTGCTAAATGAGGCAACATTGATATTTTTGTTTTTGACAAATATAAACTTTTCAAATTTTTAAGACAACCAACTGAATTTGGAAGCCTTGATATTTCTTTTTACGACCCATCTAAGATCTTCCACATTTTAAGAGGATGTATTAAATGAGGTAGCATTGATCAGTGACAAATCTTACCTTTCCAAATTTGTAAGAGCACCAATTGAATCTCGGAAGCCTTGATATTTGTATTTGTGACACATTTAAGTGTTTCAGCATTTTCAGAGCATCTATTAAATGAGGAAGCATTGATATTTTTTTGTTTTTTTGACAAATATAACTCTTGTAAATTTGTAAGAGCACCAATTGAATCTAGAAGCCTTGATATTTCTGTTTGTGACACATCTAAGATCTTCAACATTTTAAGCGCATCTATTGAATGAGGGAGCATTGATATTTTTCTTTGTGACAAAAAGAACCATTCCAAATTTGTAAGAGCACCAATTGAATCTGGAAGCCTTGATATTTCTATCTGTGACACATATAACTCTTGTAAATTTGTAAGAGCGCCAATTGAATCTGGAAGGCTTTAAGGGCATCTGCTAAATGAGGCAACATTGATATTTTTGTTTTTGACAAATATAAACTTTTCAAATTTTTAAGACAACCAACTGAATTTGGAAGCCTTGATATTTCTTTTTACGACCCATCTAAGATCTTCCACATTTTAAGAGGATGTATTAAATGAGGTAGCATTGATTTTTTTTCAGTGACAAATCTTACCTTTCCAAATTTGTAAGAGCACCAATTGAATCTGGAAGCCTTGATATTTGTATTTGTGACACATTTAAGTGTTTCAGCATTTTCAGAGCATCTATTAAATGAGGAAGCATTGATATTTTTGTTTTTGACAAATATAACTCTTGTAAATTTGTAAGAGCACCAATTGAATCTAGAAGCCTTGATATTTCTGTTTGTGACACATCTAAGATCTTCAACATTTTAAGCGCATCTATTGAATGAGGGAGCATTGATATTTTTCTTTGTGACAAAAAGAACCATTCCAAATTTGTAAGAGCACCAATTGAATCTGGAAGCCTTGATATTTCTATCTGTGACACATATAACTCTTGTAAATTTGTAAGAGCGCCAATTGAATCTGGAAGGCTTTAAGGGCATCTGCTAAATGAGGCAACATTGATATTTTTGTTTTTGACAAATATAAACTTTTCAAATTTTTAAGACAACCAACTGAATTTGGAAGCCTTGATATTTCTTTTTCGTGACCCATCTAAGATCTTCCACATTTTTAAGAGGATGTATTAAATGAGGTAGCATTGATTTTTTGTTTCGTGACAAATCTTACCTTTCCAAATTTGTAAGAGCACCAATTGAATCTGGAAGCCTTGATATTTTGTATTTGTGACACATTTAAGTGTTTTCAGCATTTTAAGAGCATCTATTGAATGAGGAAGCATTGATATTTTTGTTTGTGACAAATATAACTCTTCCAAATTTGTAAGAGCACCAATTGAATCTGGAAGCCTTGATATTTCTGTTTGTGACACATCTAAGATCTTCAACATTTTAAGGGCATCTATTGAATGAGGGAGCATTGATATTTTTGTTTGTGACAAATATAACTTTTCCAAATTTGTAAGAGCACCAATTGAATCTGGAAGCCTTGATATTTCTGTTTGTGACACATATAACTCTGATTTGTCAAAGCCATTGAATCTGAAGGCTTTAAAGGGCATCTACTGAAATGAGGCAAAGCATTGATATTTTTGTTTTTGACAAATATAAACTTTTCCAAATTTGTAAGAGCACCAATTGAATATGGAAGGCTTGATATTTCTGTTTGTGACACTCTTAAGTTTTTCAACATTTTAAGAGCATCTATTGAATGAGGAAGCATTGATATTTTTGTTTGTGACAAACTTAACGTTTCCAAATTTGTAAGAGCACCAATTGAATCTGGAAGGCTTGATATTTCTGTTTGTGACACATCTAAGTTTTTCAACATTTTAAGAGCATCTATTGAATGAGGAAGCATTGATATTTTTGTTTGTGACAAATGTAACATTTCCAAATTTGTAAGAGCACCAATTGAATCTAGAAGGCTTGATATTTCTGTTTGTGACACATCTAAGATCTTCAACATTTTAAGAGCATCTATTGAATGAGGAAGCATTGATATTTTTGTTTGTGACAAACTTAACATTTCCAAATTTGTAAGAGCACCAATTGAATCTGGAAGGCTTGATATTTCTGTTTGTGACACTCTTAAGTTTTTCAGACATTTTAAGAGCATCTATTGAATGTGGAAGCATTGATATTTTTTTTTGTGACAAATGTAACATTTCCAAATTTGTAAGAGCACCAATTGAATCTGGAAGGCTTGATATTTCTGTTTGTGACACATCCAAGATCTTCAACATTTTAAGAGCATCTATTGAATGAGGGAGCATTGATATTTTTGTTTCTGACAAACTTAACATTTCCAAATTTGTAAGAGCAACAATTGAATCTGGAAGGCTTGATATTTTTGTTTGTGACACATCCAATATCTTCAACATTTTATGAGCATCTATTGAATGAGGAAGCTTTGATATTTTTGTTTGTGACAAATATAATCTTTCCAAATTTGTAAGAGCACCAATTGAATCTGGAAGGCTTGATATTTCTGTTTGTGACACATCGAAGATCTTCAACATTTTAAGAGCATCTATTGAATGAGGGAGCATTGATATTTTTGTTTGTGACAAACTTAACATTTCCAAATTTGTAAGAGCACCAATTGAATCTGGAAGGCTTGATATTTCTGTTTGTGACACATCTAAATTTGTAGATCTTCAAGCATTTTAAGAGCATCTATTGAAATGAGGGCAGCATTGATATTTTTTTGTTTTGTGACAAACTATAAACTTTTCCAAATTTTTTTAAGAGCACCAATCTGAATTTGGAAGGCTTGATATTTCTGTTTGTGACACATCTAAGATCTTCAACATTTTAAGAGCATCTATTGAAATGAGGGTAGCATTGATATTTTTTTGTTTGTGACAAATCTTAACCTTTTCCAAATTTGTAAGAGCACCAATTGAATCTGGAAGGCTTGATATTTGTATTTGTGACACATCTAAGTATTTCAACATTTTTAAGAGCATCTATTGAAATGAGGAAGCATTGATATTTTTTTGTTTTGTGACAAATATAACTCTTCCAAATTTGTAAGAGCACCAATTGAATCTAGAAGGCTTGATATTTCTGTTTGTGACACATCTAAGTATCTTCAACATTTTAAGAGCATCTATTGAATGAGGGAGCATTGATATTTTTGTTTGTGACAAATTTAACATTTCCAAATTTGTAAGAGCACCAATTGAATCTGGAAGGCTTGATATTTCTGTTTGTGACACATCTAAGATCTTGCAACATTTTTAAGAGCATCTACTTGAATGAGGGAAGCATTGATATTTTTTTGTTTTGTGACAAATATAACTTTTCCAAATTTGTAAGAGCACCAATTGAATCTGGAAGCCTTGATATTTTCTGTTTGTGACACATCTAAGATCTTCAACATTTTAAAGGCATCTATTGAATGAGGGAGCATTGATATTTTTGTTTGTGACAAATTTAACTTTTCCAAATTTGTAAGAGCACCAATTGAATCTGGAAGCCTTGATATTTCTGTTTGTGACACATCTAAGTGTTTCAACATTTTAAGAGCATCTATTGAATGAGGAAGCATTGATATTTTTGTTTGTGACAAATATAACTCCTTCCAAATTTGTAAGAGCACCAATTGAATCTGGAAGCCTTGATATTTCTGTTTGTGACACATCTAAGATCTTCAACATTTTAAGAGCATCTATTGAATGAGGGAGCATTGATATTTTTGTTTGTGACAAACTTAACTCTTCCAAATTTGTAAGAGCACCAATTGAATCTGGAAGGCTTGATATTTCTGTTTGTGACACATCTAAGATCTTCAACATTTTAAGAGCATCTATTGAATGAGGAAGCATTGATATTTTTGTTTGTGACAAATTTAATCCTTCCAAATTTGTAAGAGCACCAATTGAATCTGGAAGGCTTGATATTTCTGTTTGTGACACATCTAAGATCTTCAACATTTTAAGAGCATCTATTGAATGAGGGAGCATTGATATTTTTTTTTGTGACAAATTTAACCTTTCCAAATTTGTAAGAGCACCAATTGAATCTGGAAGGCTTGATATTTCTGTTTGTGACACATCTAAGATGTTTCAACATTTTAAGAGCATCTATTGAATGAGGAAGCATTGATATTTTTGTTTGTGACAAACTTTAATCTTTCCAAATTTGTAAGAGCACCAATTGAATCTGGAAGGCTTGATATTTCTGTTTGTGACACATCTAAGATCTTCAACATTTTAAGAGCATCTATTGAAACAGGGAGCATTGATATTTTTTTGTTTGTGACAAAACTTAACCTTCCAAATTTGTAAGAGCACCAATTGAATCTGGAAGGCTTGATATTTCTGTTTGTGACACATCTAAGATCTTCAACAGCTTTTAAGAGCATCTATTGAATGAGGGAGCATTGATATTTTTGTTTGTGACAAACTTAACTCTTCCAAATTTGTAAGAGCACCAATTGAATCTGGAAGGCTTGATATTTCTGTTTGTGACACATCTAAGTATTTCAACATTTTAAGAGCATCTATTGAATGAGGAAGCATTGATATTTTTGTTTGTGACAAATTTAACGTTTCCAAATTTGTAAGAGCACCAATTGAATCTGGAAGGCTTGATATTTCTGTTTGTGACACAATTAAGTGTTTCAACACTTTAAGAGCATCTATTGAAATAGGGAGCATTCATATTTTTGTTTGTGACAAACTTAACTCTTCCAAATTTGTAAGAGCACCAATTGAATCTGGAAGGCTTGATATTTCTGTTTGTGACACACCTAAGTATCTTCAACATTTTAAGAGCATCTATTGAAACAGGGAGCATTGATATTTTTGTTTGTGACAAACTTAATTCTTCCAAATTTGTAAGAGCACCAATTGAATCTGGAAGCCTTGATATTTCTGTTTGTGACACATCCAATATCTTCAACATTTTAAGAGCATCTATTGAATGAGGAAGCATTGATATTTTTGTTTGTGACAAATATAACATTTCCAAATTTGTAAGAGCACCAATTGAATCTGGAAGGCTTGATATTTCTGTTTGTGACACATCTAAGTATTTCAACATTTTAAGAGCATCTATTGAATGAGGGAGCATTGATATTTTTGTTTGTGACAAACTTATTATTTCCAAATTTGTAAGAGCACCAATTGAATCTGGAAGGCTTGATATTTCTGTTTGTGACACATTTAAATATTTCAACATTTTAAGAGCATCTATTGAATGAGGAAGCATTGATATTTTTGTTTGTGACTAAATTTAATCGCTCCAAATTTCTAAGAGCACCAATTGAATCTGGAAGCCATGATATATCTATTTGTGACAAATATAAATCTTGTAAATTTGTAAGAGCACCAATTGAATCTGGAAGCCTTGATATTTTTGTTTGTGACACATCTAACATCTTCAACATTTTAAAGGCATTTATTGAATAAGGGAGCATTGATATTTTTGTTTGTGACAAATTTAGTCCTTCCAAATTTGTAAGAGCAGCAATTGAATCTGGAAGACTTGATATTTCTGTTTTTGACACATTTAAGATCTTCAACATTTTAAGAGCATCTATTGAATGAGGGAGCATTGATATTTTTGTTTGTGACAAATCTAATCCTTCTAAGTTTGTAAGAGCACTAATTGAATCTGGAAGGCTTGATATTTTTGTTTGTGAAACAATTAAGTATTTCAACATTTTAAGAGCATCTATTGAATGAGGAACCATTGATATTTTTGTTTGTGACAAATTTAATCCTTTCAAATTTGTAAGAGCATGAATTGAATCTGGAAGCCTTGTTATTTCTGTCTGTGACACATCTAGGATCTTCAACATTTTAAGAGCACCAATTGAATGAGGGAGCATTGATATTTTTGTTTGGGACAAGAAGAACAATTCCAAATTTGTAAGAGCACCAATTGAATCTGGAAGCCTTGATATTTTTGTTTGTGACAAAAGTAAGCATTCCAAATTTGTAAGAGCACCAATTGAATCTGGAAGCCTTGATATTTTTGTTTGTGCCACATCTAAGATCTTCATTATTTTAAGGGCATGTATTGAATCAGGGATCATTGATATTTTTGTTTGTGACAAATATAACTCTTGTAAATTTGTAAGAGCACCAATTGAATTTGGAAGCTTTGATATTTCTGATGCTGATAGATTAAAGACATTCAACATTGTAAGTGCACCAACTGACCATGGAAGGGTTGAGACTTTTGTTCTTGACAGATCTAATCTTTTCAATTTTTTTAGATTACCAATTGAATTTGGAAGGATCTGATATTTTTGTTTGTGACAAATCTAATTCTCGCAACATTGTCAAAGCATAAAATTCATCTGGAAGGATTGATATTTCTCTTTGTGAAAAATCTAAATCTTGCAACGCCATACGGATTGATTGTTTTCTTAAAGCTAACTTAGTGAACATTTTAAGAGCACCATTTGGATATGGAAGGCTCTCAAATTCAAAATAACTTAAATTATAATTTTCTAAATTTTCAAGTGAGCCTCGAGCATTTGAGACAACCAAATGTCTCAAGTTATACAAGTCATGAATCGAATACGTAATATTTGCTTCTTCATAGGATGTCACATTCCATAATTTGATATTATACCATACATCATCATATGAAAAACTTTCCAACCCTGTATCTTTTGAGAGACGCAAAATTTCCAATTTGGTAAGGAACCCAATTGTTTTAGGAAGCTCTTTTAATCCAGTATATGACAAGTCTAATTTTTGGAGTTTCATAAGCTTACCAATTGAATCAGGAAGAATTGTCAAATTCCCGTTCCACGACAAATCCAAAAGTACCAAGTTGGGTAACAAGCCAATCTCATCAGGTAGGTTTGTCAATTCTGTACAGCTTAAGCCTAAATACCTCAACTGTTCAAATAAACTGAGATCCTTCAATGGAAATTTCAAGACACAAGTCTTTAGCTCAAGAACACGAAGAGATATGCAATTTTGAAGAAATTCCTTTGCAATTAGAAAACTTGGATAATAATTATGATAACATAAGAAAGTATGGAGATTTTCACTAGCGATGAAGTCTTCAGGGAGGGTTTTTTCCATTGAAGTCCAATTGGTTTTTGCTGAGAGTCTTTGTACATCCTTCAATGTCATAGTACTTGAAGAGTAATGGTGATCTCCTTCAAGATATGCATAAAACTTTCCATATTTATCAAAACTTTCCTGATGTTAACCATAAACACATGTCTCGAACAAGATCATGCATCTTTACGTATCTATTGTCCTTTGACACTTCCTGTAACAGACAACATGACACGAGTGTTGTGATATTTTTGTGTCCTCTATCTCTAGCTTCATACAAGCTTTTGGAGTGACCACAATCAAGAAATCCTTCCCCAAACCAGTAATCAATAAGATCGTCTTTTGAAATTGCTACATCGTCCCCCCACAAACAACAGTACAAAAGACAGTTCCTAATGTTATCATCATCTAACCAATCAAAGCTAAACTTCAAACACACCTAATACCTTATCTCGCATACCTTCTTGAGTTTGAGGGGATCTCTTTGAGATTTATTTCGGCCACCCTCCACGTTTCAAGAGTAGCATCAATCATACTACTGCTAACAATTTCTAGAGCAAGTGGAAGCCCACTGCATTTTGCCCGCCACGCTCTTCGCTAGTTGTACAATTTCTCCTCCTTTGAGATCTAAATTTTTTTACCAATTTTTTTGAAAGAAGATCCAAGCCTCTAACTCAGTCAGTGGTGCTACCTCGAAAGATTGGGTACAATTTGGATTGACTTGCATAACACGACAATGTGATTTTGATCTACCTGTCATAATGACCTTCCATCCGCTCTGGAATGAAGGAATAAGAATTCCCAACACACTCAAGTCCACCTCATTCCATACGTTATCCAACAAAAGCAAGAACTTGCTTCTGCTTAGAGATGATAAATTTCCTCTTATTTGTCTTGTGATGTCTCCCTTGATCTTCTTGATGTTGACAACTTGGGACATAGTGATGAAAATTATATGATCAAATAACCTTCGTCTGGCATTGATTCTGACTACTTTATCGTTAAATATGTTTAATAGGGTCGTCTTCCCGATGCCGCCCATGCCATAGATCCCGAGAACTCTGGCTTCATCATCATCAAGAAATTCTTTGATTTGCATCAAGTAGTTGTTTATTTTGCTCCTGACCGGCGAGACTCTCTCCCATGAGTGTGCCAACCTCTTGCCCAAGTCCTTGGATTTCGTCATCCAGCAAGTCTAGCACATCCTTTGCCACACCTTCTATCGTTGGAGGGTTTGACTTCAGAATTCTTTCAGCCCTGGCTCCACAGATATAGAGAGGAAGCTCCTTTCATCCTCTTGCCGATGGCTTCTAGAGTAAGAGGAATCCCACGGCACATGTTCGCCACAATCTTCGCAAGTTTTGCAAGCTCTCCACCTTCAATATCTAAACCTTCAATACCAACAATACTTTGAAAGAAGATCCACGCCTCTGATTCAGTCAGGGTTGGTACCTCGATAAATTGCGTAGCATCTGTTGGATCGACATGCGTAATATGGCAATTTGATTTTGATCTGTCAGTCATAATAACCTTGCATCTGTCCTTTTGAATTCCAATGCTCATCAAGTCCATTTCCTGCCGTACATCATCCAATAGAATCAAGAATCTGCTTTCGCTTAGAGATGATAAATTTTGACTTGTTTGTTCTTCTATGTCTCTCTTGATCTCCTCAACGCTAGGAAATTGGGACACGGGGATGAAAATTATACGATCAAACCTTCGCGCAATGCTGCTTCCAACTATGTTGTTGTTAAATATCCTCACCAAGGTCGTCTTCCCGACGCGGCCCATGCCATGAATACCCAGAACTCTAACTTTCTCGTCATAGAGAAATTCTTTCATTTGCTTCAAGTAGCCCTTCATTCGTTCCTGACCGGCGAGACTCTCGACCTCTGGGGTGCCATCTAGTTTTTTCCCAGGTCCTGGGAAGCCATGATCCAGCAAGTGTAGCAGCTCATGATCCTCCGCTACGCCTTTTATCGTCGGAGGGGATTTACTCAGATTTCTTTCAGCCTCTCTCCACTCATTAATGGAGATAGCTTTTGCCATACTACTGCCGATGAGTGTTAGAGCAAGAGGGAGGCCTCCACACCTTTCTACCATCTTCCTTGCATGCATTACGGTTTCTTCACCTTCTTGGTCGAGATCTTTTTCTATCTTGCTTTTGAAGAAGTTCCACGCCTCTGATTCACTCAGCAAGTTCACTCACCAAGGTCGAGATATTGTGTAGAAACTGTGAGACTGCTGTCAGCTATTTGACAGAGTACTTTATCACGAGTCGTGAGAATGACCTTGCATTTATTCTCGTTCGAAGGTAGAGGAATTCCCATATTACTCAAGTTCACTCTCTCGCATACGTCATCCAACAAGAGCAAGAATCTGCTTTTACTTAGAGATGATAAATTCCCACCAATTTTTCCTTCGATGTCTTTCTTGATCTCCTCAATGTTAGAAGACTGGGACACTCGGATGAAAATTATATGATCAAACCTTCGTGCGACGCAACTTCCACGTAGTTCGTTGTTAAATGTTTTCAGCAAGGTCGTCTTCCCGATGCCTCCCATGCCATGGATCCCGAGAACTCCGGCTCCGTTATCGTTGAGAAATTTTTTCATCTGCTCCAAATGCCCAACTATTTGCTGCTGACCGGCGAGACTCTCTCTCCGGAGGGAGATGACAGATTCCCCAGGTCCTCGGATGAGACGCTTCAGCCAGTCCCGGGTTCCCGCGATGATGAAAGAGAGGCAAGCGGTGGCTTCAGCACCTAGGACGCCGAGGAAAACGCCACGAAGAACTCCCGAAATCCCGAGGGCACAAGCACAGAGCTCCATGCTTGTACAAGGCTCTGATCCAGAAAGGGTACACTGAGAATGATAGAGGGAAAGAGAAAGAGAGCAAGAGAGAGGAAAAGAGAAAGGAAAGATGCAGCCTTATCGCCAGTCATGACCAAGTCTTCCAATCGGTGACAACCACGTCAAGAGAGAGAGAAAAAAGAGTAAGGAAAGATGTTAGCCTATCACCGGTCATGACCAAGTCTTCCAATCGGTGACAACCACGTCAGGAGAGAGAGAAGGCGAGTAATACGTCAGATATCTCCTCCCTTTCATTCCACGTAGCAAAGTAGCAAAGTCCACCGCCTACAGACAAAGGCTCGGAGCAGACGTCTCATTCATTATTTTCCCATTAAAAAATTATTTTACCACGGCTATTGAATTTTTCCCTTCTCGGATCCAAGGCCCAGAGGGAAGGATGTGATGGAATCTATCGAGCCAGTAATTGCATCTTCAAGGACGAGAGACTGGCAAGATTTGAGTTCTTGAAGAACACGCAATAGTTTAACGACTTAATGAATTAATTGATCATTTGAATGAATTAATTGATCATTTTATATCTTCAATGAAATTAGATGTCAACGTGATCAAAACTTCCCGTATATAGGAGGATAATATTTATTTTTCTTCTAAGTAACATGTCAAGATTCCCATCTCCCAAGACAAAGAAAAATAATCAGATTAAAATTCTAAAATGAAAAAAATTAGAGAGAGTAATTTAAAAAATTCGAGATATGTTATTAAAAAAATGAAATATTGCTAATTCTCACAAAGATCAATGTGTAGATAGCAAGAGAAAATCTAAATAAAGAAAGATGGGATAAGAGAAGTTTTTGAGATTGCAAATCAGGTTTGATTCAAAATTAGAAACCGCGTGTAAGAATCAAAATGTCCTTATTGCGAACGAACCAAGAACTAAAAAATCAATTTGTAAATTAAATTGAATGGTATAGAGACAAATAAATCAAAATCTTGAAATTTTTGGAATAAATACCACAACAGATCTAAGAAGGTCAAAACAGAGAAAAATTGTCAGGATCATCTTTAAGTATACTCCCGTTCTTGCATGGGAAACCCGCCCATAAACTGTGAGCGATGCTACTGCTGATAACGAGGGGGATCATATCGAGCGAAGTGATTAAGAAAAGAGGCTTTCGTGGACAGTGTTGAACCTCCGTATTGAACAAAGGTTTCCGCATACTAAGGTAGCATTCTTCTTCTTTCTCTGAATCTCGCCACGGCTTCTTCTCCCTCTTGTAAACTTGCATCTCTATACTATATTTTATGCTTGGTCCATGGAGTCCCAAGAAGGGAGGAACTCCAACATGTCTGAGGCTTCTTTGGTCAAATACGAGATGCAAGTAAGTTGCGTGAAAAATTCATTCCTTTTTCCGGTTTCGATTCTCGTATGATTCATTTTATGTGATCTGATTTGCATGGATTACCATCATTCTTGTTCAAAAATAAGAACCTCACCTCCATGCTTCTAAAGTCGTCCCAACGCGAGAATCTCGACCTTGGTTACAAAGTCAAGATTCTGGATAAACAGATTCAAGTGTAGAAGTAATTACGGAGTATGAGAAAAAGATTCTTGATTAAAAGATCCTCCTTAATCCTTTCCAGAAGTGCTTGATGATCCCCCAGTAAATGCTAACCTCGGGAGTTTTGAAATAAACGTCTTGCTTCATCGAACTTACCTCTGAATTTGACATCTGACTCGTAATCAAAAAGGAGCTCAGTACATGCTTTGGGTTTTGAGAATCTGTAGATGGAAGCGATGGCTGATCTTCGCCAGAATCTCTTTCTTGCCTTGCCACCACCACCTTCTCTTCATCTCTAAAATTGAACCTGCTCGATTCAAGGCAAACTCAATAATTACCTGGAACCTTGTGTCCATCATCAAGCATTGAAACACTTCTCACTGTTCCCACCCGTAACTTCTGCAATCTTTATCATCGCGAGGCGCTGGCTTAGTCTAGGTCTAGCATGCCAACTGGTGAGAGGTTGTTCCTGCCCAATGGAATAGAGAATTCAAGAGACAAATAGCGGCCTCTTCCCCCTAAATAGTGAGGAGAGGTCATTCACAGGAGAGAGGGCAGAACAACAACTCGAGCTTAATGCCATTTGACCTCCCACTCCTTCACCGTCTCTCCAGCGGCGCCTCCTCTACAGCTACCTCCTCTAGCTCCATTCATGCCTACCTCCACTTAGTCTCCACAGCTCGGCTATAACTTGATGCCCCCTTGGCATTGCCCTCCAACAATCTCCACTTACCAATTACATTTCAAAAAGGTACTCTTCTATTTCTGCAATACACTGTAGTCTGTTTGAAGGTTTTCTACTTGTCCTAAAAGTATCAGAGCAGCCCGGTTTTAAGCTACACTCATCTTGGTAATTTGGCTGGCCAATGCCACCATTGCTTGGATTTATTGCTGACCCCTCTGATGCTTTACTAGTGCAATTGTGCGCACTTACCAGTGCCTTTTAGGGCACCTTCCAAACCTTGTGGGTGATCATACTTTCACTAGCAAACATGTCGTAGGTATGCTCAAACTTGAGGGGGAGCATTAGAGGCTACTATCCAGCCCACCATGAGCAGCCCATTAAGGGCCTCTCCTTCTAGAACTCTGTTCTTCTGGATCCTTTTTCTCTGAATATAAAACGAATTTACATGTCTTCTCTTCATGCAATGCAATGTATCATGTTTTAGGGTTTCCTACTAGTCCACATTTCTTAATTTCTATTCTCCTTCCACCAAGTAAAACAAAATTAAGCATATAAGCAAATGATCAATCTTCATAGTTAAAGATCAAAAAGGAAGTCTACTAAACAAATCTTTTGGACTTGGAAACTGATCATAGGTATGGTAAAAAAAACTCCTATGATTAACAAAACATCTAAGATAATATGATAAAAAACAAAACATTGGCCTTATCACACAGAGTAGTTATCCTTAGTACCCTTGTCATGCCTCTTCGCCTGTTCCTGAAAGAAGATAAGAATGCAAGAAAGTGAACTTAGGATTTGAGGATTAGGGTTTTTTATTAAGAAAATTACATGGGCTACGAAGCCGATTGTCTCGTTGTAGTCCAAAAACTCCTTCCACTGTCGCCCAATGCTTTCCTGGTTTGGTACAATTAAAATCAGAGTGAGGGTTTTGAAAGGGATTAAGACAGACGTCGCTCGTTCAAGGGCATTCTTGTAAAATCCCCACAAGATCTCGACTAAGGAACATTCATGCGATCAGCACACAGGTGCAAGAATGACTGTTTCACATGGGACAAATGGTTGGTCTGATGTTTAAAGAGGAGGGTGGAGAGAGAGAGAGAAGAAAGCGCTTAAATGACCCTTCAAGAACACGTGATTGTTACAGCACATGCACAACGAGCCATCTATAAGCACTTAAAGATACTGACTCTTGGCAAGAATTCTATCAAACATCTTCTTCAATATTCATGGTGACAAAATTCAAAAATCTGTCATCCTCATAAAAGATAGGACATATGATTATGAACGCCAAAGATGTCTTAAGTAACATGCACAAGTTCATATAAAAATTGGGGCATACCTGAGCTTCTCGGTTACCAGCATTTTTTGTCCACAAAGCAATTTTTATATGCCGTGGACGAAGACTAACAACCGCTCCACAGATATGATCACCATATTCAAACTGCTCGCCAATCATAGCAAGAATCTAGAAAAGAAGAAAACCAATGATACTTTGCATTCAAGTGAATAAAACATTACAAAAGAAGATAGAGAAAGATTCACACTGTGTATAACCAGCAAACATCGACTTTAGCTCGGGGGATAGTAATAGTCCACCTGCCACCGCCGGCACAGACTGGATCTTCCCAAGCAGGTTCAATCTTTTCTTTGAAACAATGGAAGTCTGCTCCCGTGCTTAACTTGCTTGGTGGATGTATATTATTATAGAGTCTATATCAAAAAGGGATTAAGAACAAGTTATTTACCAAACGGCTTTTCAACTACCGAAACAATGTTCTCCACAGATTGTTCAACTGGAAAATTGAGACAACTGAATCTTAAATAATCATGAAATTTACGCCCTTATCATTAATACACGTGTATTGAAGATAGAGAAAATCAATATTCAAGATATATATTTTCAAAATTACATGAAATAAACTGAAACAATAAAAAACCGTTCTAAGATCCCAAATTATTTTTTGATAAGAAAAGATTCCAAATTATAGAACAGTAAAAAACAAGTTAACTCCTATGAGGAAATGAAGGTGAAAAATTCTTCCATTGCGTTTAAAGCAAGAAAGAGCATACCTCAAAAAGTTCATTTCAAAAAAAAAGCATAGCACAAAAAGTTCATCAGAGAGTAGGTTAAAAGAGCGAAAGAGAACAAAAATAATAAACAGACCATCAAAATTAGGAGACGAGGACTGATCCTCTCAGAAATGGTCTCAAATCCCAAAGATCGAACAGGAAAGCCACGTAAGGAAAACTAACCACTGGGGCTTTTTAACACGAAACCAGCTGAAAAAGATTGCCCATGTAATACAAGAACGCTCATCTAAAACAGGTCTAAAGTCGGGATCCCAAGTGACAAAAACAGTATTAAAAAAAACGACTCTAAAATCGAAATCCATACAAAGATAGTGCACACGCCCAAAATTTCTCGGCAGTGGAGAAACAAATTAAGGATAACAAAATTAAGGTGCGAAGCAATGAATCTAGTATCCTCCAAAACCCATCAGAACGTAGCTCATGAGACGGAGAGAGTCACAAAATCAACATGGAAGATAGATATAATAGAAATTAGATGACGTCGATAAATCCTCTCAGACATGGTCTCAAATCCCAAGCATTAAGCATGATGATAAGGACAGTAAAGAGGAAATAAATTAAGGAACAGAATTTTTCCGCGGGTGTAAAGATCGTACCCTCGAAAGTCCTCTACGGTGGAGAATTATGGGAAATAGATATAATCGAAATTTAATGACGTCAACAGATCTTCTCATTCATGGTCTCAAATCCCAAGCATTAAACATAATGTGATAAAAATAGTAAACGAGGAGATAAATAAAAGGATAAGAATTTTTTTCCAGGTACCCCCAAAAGTCCTCTACGGTAGAGAAAGTGTGGATGGGGCGAAGAGAGCTGCCCCATGTGGTCTGCTTCGCCTTGGCCGCCGGATTATCAAACCAGAACGTCCACGCTTGCTCGAGAGGATGCAACTGCACCTGCCCCGACGTGATTTCCAGATGAGGATCCGTTAACTCGATTTCACCTTCCTCCAGCTCTCCCTCCTCCCTTCCTTCTACGTCTGCGGCGAGCATCACGTCCGTCATCAGTCTGAACCGCTTGACCGTGGAAATACGGAAGATTTGAGCGCTTTTAGAGTTCGAACTGGGGACGGCTTTTATTCCGATCGAGATCTCTCGACCGTTGGATCAGCCTCTCTTGTTGACGCTTCGACGGGTTCAGTTTCAGGGCCCATTTAGAAAGCCTGATAACTGAAAGTTCCTGGTATACCGATATTCAGGGCCCATTTCACACCATGATCTTTCCTTGATTAATCAATCATTGGCTCATTGCAATAGATCAACAAAGCTTGATACTGATCATATAGACGGGATGTGATCTGATCGATGCCCATCGATCAGATCGACTATCATATCGTTGGTTGTTTGAAGGTGATCAATCTGATCATTGATCAATATTAGTCTATCTGATTGATGATCACCAATTAGAATCTAATTATAATTTAAAATAATTATGAGAAGGAATAAAATTATGAAAATTGACAAAAATACCCCCAAAATCTGACTGATGATCGCTGATGATCGATCTGATCAATGATCACCAATCAAAATCTAATAACAATTTTAAATAACTATGAAAAGGATTAAACTTAAGAAAATTGACCAAAATACATCCAAAATGTGATCAGTGCTCAAATTGTTGATCAGATTGCTATTTTAAGGGAGTCATCAATGATTGATGAGTGATCGTCGAATCTATCACTCCCTTGATCAACATGTAGACTCTAAAGATAGAATCTACATATTCAATCATGTCTATCCGATCCAATCAACTCAATACAATCATTGTTCAAAGCTCCTTAGGTGCCACGTTTTGCAAATAATCCTCCCACTTTCTATTTTGAAAATAATTTAAGGATGCCATTGACAAGTTAATTTCCACTATTTACTATTAAGCAACTTAAGAAGGAGACAACCTACAAGAGTTCATTTCTATGTATTTTAAAATATGAATTTAATTTTTTAAAAATATTTAAACTTATATAAAAAATATTTAGAAATTGAGAATAGCATGAGTAGAAAGAGAGAATATAGGCAGAGGCTGATTGCATGCATATTACACATGTATTTACATGATAATTAAGCTCCTTCAGTGCGCAATTCAGATCATTTTGATCCAATGCATTCATCGTGAAATTTCTATGATCCAGCTTTTTCACTTTGCATGGTCTTGACACATGAATATGACAATGTTCTTGATTTCAATGATTGTAGGAAAAAAAATCAAAGAATAGCCTACCATTAATGGCCTAGAGAATTCAAGAGACAAATTATGGCCTCTTACCCTTTAAATGCTTAGGAGAGGTCATTCACAAGAGAGAGGGCAGAACTAAGAGTAAACCATTTGGCCTTGAGTGAAAGCTAGACTGTGGATATTGAATATGCCTAGCATGTTGCATAGAGTATCATAGGAGGTGGTGCCCGATCCTTCGACGAAGGTATCTACCTGCCATTCGATTGGCAATTCATTGTAAGATGTGATAAGGCTCTCGAGAACCTCGTCACATGCAATGATAATCCATCTTAAATATATTTGATGTGATAGAATACATTTCACGCATGCAACTACCCGATTAATAATCAATCTTGTTGCCTAATTCATTTTCATTTTCATGGGTAATATTATGAAATTCATGTGTTTTGCAAGCACCATATCACCGACCTAAGTTATCATTTTAATATGAATTTATCGTTAATTTTTAGATTACATGTGTTTGATCTTTCACAATGAAACATCAGTAAAGTCAAGTGTGCTTGGCTGCCAAAAAGATTCGATAAATCATAATTTTGTTACTTCTAAGCTTTTTTCAATTATTTATATTTTTTCAACACATTTTAGAGAATTTCATGAAACTTTACCAATGGATATAGAGTTTAGTATTAAATCATATCTATAATGCTATAAAATGCGGAAATGAAACATAAGTGTATACCAAAAATTATGGCTATCACCCACTCAATGCCTCCGGGGCACAACATCCTGCAACCTAATCCTCTATATATAGAAGAGAAGATGAGAAATAGATAAATATAGACCATGTGGGACTAAGACCCTACCGATCTAACCCAATTCGGCAATACTGTAAAAAAATATTTTAAAATATTAAAGAGGAATTAGATTAGGAATGATTTGCTTGAATGATGATATTTGATATAATCTATTCAAATTAAAAGATTTATATGCTCTTAATCTATATGGATTGAATTCGAGAAACATCTACAGAGTAGAGTCACAAAACTTAATTCTTTATTAACAATGAGAATTGGTATTTTTTTATGACGGCTGAGTGGTTCCTTTAGATTTTATAGACAAAAACCCCAAGTTTCAAACCAAAACGCTCTTAAAAATATGTATATGGAGATGATTACCCTCTATAAGGAGAGATACATTATAAAAATGTTGAATGAAATGGGTTAATAACACAAATTTCTTTTAAGGATTATGAACTATGATAACATGCTATATTTACATCATAAAACATGATTTTTTATGCATATTAAAGTATAAATGATTTCATTTCCATGCATGTTATCATACATATATGTATTTTTCTATTATTATATGAAAAAGTCATCATAATCTCAAAATACTTTAAATTAGGGTTAATTTTGATAAATTAGAATTTAATAATTTAATAACCCATATTTTTCTTGAGATTATAAGTGTTTTTAAATTAAAATAACAAGAGAAATCATTTTTTTATAAACATTCATTTCATTTTCTAAAGTTTAAAATCTTAATAAATGACTATATTTTTGAAACAATAATTTAAACTCTTGTTATTTATTAAATTTGACTTTTTAGAATAATAGATAATTAAATTTTGGATCAAATAAAAGAAATTTAGATTCATTTGGAGTTATATTTTGAAAGTTATGAATTTTATAATTTTTATGGATTTTTCCAGATTTTTTTCCGATTTTATTTTCGATTTTAAACCGCTTTTAAATAAATAAAAAATAAAAAAATGGGTTTATTTTTCGCGCGGGGCCACGTGGATGCGACGTGGCAATCCAGGCCACGTGGCAGCGCCACATGGACCCACGCAGCGCCTACGCGGCGCGATAATATTTACATATATATAATATTACTATATTATGCATAATGTTCGGCCTTCCGTCATACGGAAGGGTATATGACCCTCTAAACCGTCGGGTATTATAAACCTGACGGTTTTCTAAAATATTTTCCGTGTGGGACTAATCCACACTATGTTTTAATATGTAGGTGACGTGGCTTGATGAGGAGCGCCGGATCAACGGGATGACGGATCGACGCGCGTCGATCGAATGGACGTGCGGTCCACCATAGATCATCAAGCGCACATGTTAATTAAAAGGAGTTATAACGGTCGTGATGCGATCTGACGGGGAGCATCCGGACCGTCGAAATCAGATCCAAAGGACACGATCAAAAGCGTTTTATAAACGCATCTCAACCGTCGCATCTGGACCATCCATCACGATCGGACGGCTACGATATTTTCGAAACGGTCCACGATGGACCGTTCCATCGTAACCGTCGATCGAAACGATTGGACGGTTACCATCAAAAGCCCTATAAAAAGACTTGTTCTTCATCGTTTGTAAGCATCCGAGTTGAAATCAATCCAAATTGATCTGTTTAGACACCAATCTTCTCGAATCTCTCGATTCCATCGTGTTCCTCTTCCATTTTTTGCACTCACGAAGCCTTTGAAATCGAGATTTGGCGGAGTAACTTGGAAGAAATCGTAGCTTGAATCTCCTCTTCGCGTTCTTCACGTTTTCGGCGATTAATCGGTTTAATCGCATCATTTGGAGTGCTAATTGGGATTAGTGGAGGCGGTTTTTCCTAATTTACCTTCCTATAGTGTTTTATTTTCGTTTAGATTAGGATTTAGAAGTTAATTTTATCGAAATTTAGCTAAATCACGATTTTCTTCAGCCAAAAATTTCTCTCCACTTCGAATTTCGATATCTCCGCGAAATCAAGTCCAAATTCGATGATTCTTGATTCCATGGAATCAATTTGAAGTTATCTTTCATAAAATACCATTTTCCCCAATTTCTACTATCGATTTCTCATCCAGTTTGATCAAATTCGAAGATTACATCAAGAAATTCCTTAATTCCCTGTGGATTCGACCCTTATTTACCATTATGCCACTCAATTCGAGTTAATTTCCTAAAATTGGTAAGTTTAGAATAATTTTTTACGCGATACCGCGTGAAATCGACGACCTCGCGGTCTCGTCTCGTCAAACTACTTTTTTTAGTTACCAATATTCCATGGTATATTTTGTTACAAAGGTTGATATTCTTTGGAATTCATGATCTCTAGGTTTTTTTGTATATTTCTTCACCATGATCGACTGATTTAGTGGACTGAAATTTGAGGTATACCGAGTCAAGATTTGAAGCTTAATGTTATTTGACCAGTGACATACATATTGCCCATTTTCTTTATTGGGCTTGATTGATGTGGAATTTAAGCCTATTTTTCTCATTGTCAGAGAAGAATGCTCGTTGAAGTTGAATTTTTTGTTATCTACCTTGGTTTCCCTCAACTGATGCAGAATTTTCTGAAGAATCTTGAAATGTTGTTGTCCTTAGATGTTTTTGAAAGTGAAATCTGATAGTTTTGATGATGCAAGGTAAACACACGCATGCAAGATGAAGAGCATTCCCATGTGTACTTTCCTTCAGCTAAGTTTGTTGCTCTGCTCGCTTGCATGAAAGTGTTTAGTCCCCCCTCATTTCTATAAAATTAAATGAATATAATAAAGTTTTAAAATGCTCCCAACAACAAAAATTAATCTTTCAGGACCGAGTAGATTTCTATGATCGTTGTGGGCGATTAGTGATTTTTGGAATTGCACAAAGTCTTTGAATAGGAGACTAAAGCTCCAAAAACATTAGTCCCACATGGAAATACTATGATTATATAGTAGTATATAATAAAATTATCCTTTCGTTACCATTATTCTCGAGGCATTGCAAAGTAAAAGTCAATATCTCATGCAAAAATTCTCCTTTATGGTAAAGATTATTCGTAAATGAGACATCGGATTTGGGCTAAGCCTCCCAATTCAGCTTTCAAAATTTACACATTTCATAAATCATGACTCTTATCATTTTTCTCGTCCACATCAGACATTGAAAAATAGAATGAGAAATTCTCCACTCGATTTTGGTGAAGCGGGGTAAGCGACCAAACAAAATTCTGCAGATCCTACTTTGGTTACTTTCAAAAATATCTATTTTTTACACACATTTCAGAGAATTGCATGAAATTGATTAACCAATAAGAAATCAGACATCAAATCGCTGTTATGATGCTAAATCATGCGACCATGATGGACGAATGCGTGGCAAAAGTATGGTTATCACCCACTCATGGCATTTGCCTTGGGTTCCTTAGAGGAAGTCATGGACAAGAAAGACAAACCATGAAAGACAAGCTGGAAAAAAATTGAAGAAAAGCAATGAAAAGGAGAAATAGAAAAAGGGATCATGGGAAAATGTGAAAAAATGTTATTCATTTTATCCACTTGTCAATAAGAGATAGGATCACTCATACCTCCAATGATGCTCCTCGGCTATCGTCCACCTCTCCGACTACCTCCAGCACTGCAACTGCTCTATCATCGGCCCACCATCACTTTCTTCTTAATCTCCGTTATCACTGGAGAGAGGAGGAAAATGCTTTCATGTCTATATGACAACGCCTTCATCTACTTCACTACTGGAGAGGGCCGGGGAGGGCCGGAGTGAAAGTCCCGTTGAGGTGATGATTTAACCCGGGGGGGGTTGAATTAGGTTTATGTATTACTCTTTAGTTTTCTATTTTTCTTTTAATACGATTCGTTTGTTTAGCACTCACTTCTCATCCTTACTGTGCACCAAGGGTTATTATACTGGTTGGGGGACCTAATGTCCCTTAATCTAGTCCCAAGTACCGTCGGCTTGGAGCCTCAATTCTCACTAAAAGAAACCTAATCCTCTCACCCTTCAAATGGGTGAAGGACAATGTTCAATACAGAGATTTAGGTCTGCCCCCAGCAGCAACCCTAACACTCACCTTTACTTGACCCCTACGGCACTGCCCTCTAGGCCTCGACCTCCTCGGCTCCTGGATGCCTTGTCGTGCCTCTCCCGCTAGTGTCGCCGACCTCTGATAAAGCGAGCCCCTGTCTTTAGGCTTCTCCTGGTCTTCTTGCTCCTTAAGTCTTGACTCCTTCTCGTCTCAACTAATTAGACACTCCCAATCCTCGTGTGTGTGATAGTAAGCGTATATTTATCTAAATGCTGCTAGCTATATAAGAGGGCAATGCCAAATAGATGAGAGTGAATTTAAAATTAACTTGAAACAGACAAGACAACAACTTCAAAATCTATCTTCTCACCTAATGTTGACTTTTACTAATTTATGTTGACTTTTCTGATCAGGGTTGACTTTTTGACCTAGGGTTGACTTGGACTATAAGAGTTGACTTTGACTATGAAAGGTCGACTTTGACTTAAAAAGGTTGACTTTGACCAATCAGGTTGACTTTTATAATTTGGGTTGACTTTGACTAATTTGGTTGACTATGACTATGAATGTTGACTTTAACTAATAAGCATTGACTCTGAATGTATGAGACTGACTATGACTAAAACCTAACTGACACAACACACAAATCTAACTTGAATTCTAAAAGAGTAGATGGTGATATAAAGTCAAAGAGAGTTATAGGATGCTCCGCTCAGCCTTGACACTTCTCTGATATTAAAAATGATCAATGGTATGTAAGGTAATGAAGTAACAAATATGAAATAACAAATTCTATAAATCTGTTTAAGTGAATTGAATCACCACATATTCAAAATAACTATTATTCGACAAATTTAACTAATCTGAGACAACATAGATAATGAGTATAATCTCAATGATAATGACAGGTTAACAGAGGCACTTACTACTATACCTGAGAAGACGAGCATTACAATTTTGAAACTCAAAAACAAGATGCAGAGATCAAAACAGATAGATGAGTTCAGATTAGAGGATAACTGCTACTACCTTTGTGGACCTAGAACCACAGTAAAATGATAAACTAAATAGTTACAATTAGAATGAATCATAACAATGATTGAAGATACAGATGAAGGAAGATATGTAATGTAAATTTAAAATTACCCGCCACTGCAAATCAAAATCTAACATAGCAATCAGATGACTATACGTAAGTATTTAAAATAAATACCTGCAAAGTAAGGTTAGAAGAGATATTGATTGAGACAATCCACTGTAATTATATTGAGCTAGAAATAATGTAGAACAAAAGACGTTAATGAAAGATATGATTTACTAGGATATGGGTATATATATATTCAATGACTGCAGAAGAATAAAGGTCACGGACAGTATTTAACGCAAACAGTCAAAGATTCAGACTCACTGTGATTGAGTCGATGTAATGCACAGAGAGAAGAACAAACAACGAACAAAAAATTTGCAATTAGTGAGGAGAGTTAAAGAGATATATGATATGTCAACACACACTATTAATTAATAGTAAACACATCACTAAAAATCGATTCTAATGAATGATAAAAATTGGATTAAACAAAAAATAACTGATGTACGATCGGATAGTTGGAATCCGGAATCCGAAATAATAAAATAGGATTAGAATCGGACAGTTGGAATCCGAAAGGCAGAGATTAAGAGTCGACAAATGTTCGTCTATAAAAACTAGAAGGAACCAAAAACCATATGTATAAACTTAAGATTTAAGAGAGAAAGAACCGATAGACAGAAGGATCTTGCTATCAGCTGCTCGCCGAAAAAGAACTTCATCGAGTAGACGTCAAACAATCGCTGAAGGTGAGTCTCGTCTCCCTCCATGAAGATGAACCGAAAGAGATTTCATGGTCGTCCACGATCGCTAGAGGGTTTTGTCTGCAGTATACGGGTGTCGCGCATTTCTTTCTCTTTTCAATTTCTATCGGGGTGACCAAAAATGAAAAGGGTAAACATCATTTTGTGGTGTGACCTTTCATTCTAGGTCCAGATTGTGGCACCACCTTTTTCTATGTCTAGATTGTGGCACCACGTCAGCATTCCCGCTGAGGTGGATAGTTTTGTGATTCCGTCCCCCACCTGGCTGCCACGTTTTGTCCACGTCCTTCTTCATTCTCTCTCTCTTCATCTCACGCGGTCCTACTTCCTCTCTCTTCATTCTCTCTCCCCCTCTCTCTCTCTCTCTTTCTCTCTTCTCTTTCATCTCTCCCCCTATTTCCACGGTCTCTCTCGCGACGTCTCCTCTCCCCCTTGCTCTCCGGCACGTGCGCGTGCGTAACAGGAGGAGGGGAGATTTTTCTTTCCTCTCCTCTCTTCTCGCGCTCTTCTTCTCCTCTCTCCCTCTTTCTTCTCCTCTCTTCATCGTGAGAGGGAGAAACTGCTTCTCCCTCTCTCACGATCTTTCTCTCTTCTTCTCTTCTTTCTCTCACTCTCTCCTTCTCTTCCTCACTTTCTTCCTCGCATGCGCATCTCTCTCTCTCTCTCTCTCTCTCTCTCTCTCTCTCTCTCTCTCTCTCTCTCTCTCTCTCTCTCTCTCTCTCTCTCTCTCTCTCTCGCGCGCGCGACGGAAATTTTTGTCGCGAGGAGAGATTTCTTTTTCTCTCTTCTCTCTCCTTTTCGGAAATTATTTCCTTCTTTCTCCCTCTCTTCCTTCTCTTGCTCTCCCCTTCTCCCTCTCTCCTACGTTCTTCTCCCTCTCTCTGTCTCGCGACGGAAGTTTTCTCCTCATCGCAAGACTCGCTGCCACGTTTTTGTCCACGTCCTTCTTCCTTCTCTCTCTCTTCATCTCACACGGTCCTCCTTCCTCTCTCTTCATTCTCTGTCGATTGTTTACGTGCCATTGCTATTTTAGCTTAACGGGGAAGCTGCTCTCTCTCTCTCTACAACTCCCGTGTCCCCTGCTGGTAAAGAAAATGTGGAAAAGTTCGTCGCTTCTTCCTCCTCGTTAACACCTAGTCTCACTCCATCTTAGAGAGAGAAAGGGAGCTTCACAGACTCACAGTGCCACGCTTGGCGTTTGACCATAATGATAGTTGTCTCCAAGACTTTGTCAGTTATAATAAAGATACCCTCCCACTTTTATGCGTCTCTCTACTCCCGAATCCACTCCACTCCACTCCGCGGCGTGTCCGCTGCTGGTAAATAAAATGTAGAAAAGTTCGTTGCTTCTTCCTCCTCGTTAACGCCTAGTCTCACTCCATCCTAGAGAGAGAAAGGGAGCTTCACAGACTCACAGTGTCACGCTTGGCGTTTGACCATAATGATAGTTGTCTCCAAGACTTTGTCGAGTTATAATAAAGATACCCCTCCCACTTTTATGCGTCTCTCTACTCTCGAATCCACTCCACTCCGCGGTGGATCCCTCCATCTTCTAACCGGTAGGTTTCCGACGAGCCCTCTCTTCTCACATCAAGCCCTCTCTTCCCCATTCTATCGATTCTTCAAATTTTGAAATATTCTCATATGAATTTTTCCTTTCAATTTCGAATTTCTTCTTTCTTTTCTCTCATTTCCTTCGAATGACCTCTTCTTTCTTGTCTGAATTCCTTGTTGCCTCATATTGATATCATTATTTCAATCTCTAATATCGATAATTTACACTTGGCTTGACTTCAAATTTCTTATTTCTTTTCTCAGTTTAATGTTATAGTGTTCTAATCTCAGTATTCTTGTGTAATGTAGATTGGAATATCCTAATTTAGTTTTTTCCTTGCCATTATCAGAGTCCAGAAATTCCATGATATGACTTCTTCACATATGAGTGATGCGGATAGTGACTATAATCCTCGTTTTCAAGACGAGGCATTTGATTATGATACCAGTGATCTAGAGGGATACTTATTTGAAGAAGAGAATGATGAATTTACGAACAATGACCAAAATAACATGTCAGAATTTGTATTGCAAGCACACGACGTTGACTACGATAGTGAGTATGCTAATTCCGGTGACGACATTGTAAGTCAACCAGATTTGGATGATGAAGGTAACCTTATGAGTGAACCTGATATGGTTGACCATATTGTAATTCAACGTGATAGGGGCGCATGGTATGACCCTGAATGCCCCATGGACGAGATCCAATTTCAAGTTGGCATGAAATTCAATTCGCCTGATTCATTTCGTACAACAGTGAAGGATAGCGCCATAGAAAATGGGTTCACGGCCAACTACGTTAGGGGAGGGACGAAAAATGTAGAATTTAAATGCAAATTAGTTTGTCCATGGAGGATATATGCCTGCTGGAATAAATAAAAAAAGAGACCTTTGTCGTGAAGGCTCTAACTGATCATCATACATGCAACAGGGTAACGGATAGCAGTCATGTAACCTATAAGTGGATTGCAAACCACTTCTTGGAGAGATTTTGGATGACTCTAGATTGGAAGACAGTGGATATGATGTGAGAAATCCACGAAGTACATGGAGTCAGTGTTCCACGACAAACATGTAATTGAGCAAAAGCAGAGGCGCGCAAAATGATCGAAGGGTCTTTGAATGACCACTGTCACTAGCTTCCTACCTACGTTGCAGAACTAAAGGCGCGTAATAAAGGAAGTACTTTCTTTATGGTCAACTAACGAGACAATCTTGACTCCTCTCTTAGGTTTAAGAGACTATATGTGTGCTATAAACCCGTTGCAGAAGGTTTCAAAGTCGGTTGCAGGAAAGTCGTTGGACTCGATGGTTGTTTTCTGAAAACTATAGTGAAAGGGCTACTGTTGAGCGCAGTTGGCAAGGATGGGAACGATAAAATGTACCCTATTTCATGGGCTGTGGTTGAAGGGGAAAATGAAAATTCATGGAACTGGTTCATTGAATTGCTAATGGAGAACTTGGAAATTGTAGATGGCAGTGGGTGGACGATCATAAGTGATCAGCAGAAGGTATATAACTAACCCATTCATAATATTATAAATTTTTTTGATACTAATACACCGTAATAATAACTTGTTCCTTTCTCACATTGTGCAGGGCCTAAAAATGCAGTTGAATCTCTCGTACCATATGCAGAGCATAGGAATTGTGCCAGGCATATTCACGCAAATTGGAAGAAGAAGGGACACTCCACTATGATGCTGAAGAATATGTTTTGGAAAGCTGTGAAGTGCACCACCCCTCAAGAATTTGAATGGATCATGCGCCAGATGAAAGCAATGAAACCACAAGCCACGCACGACTTCCAAGCTGTGGGAGTACAAAAGTTTTCGCAGAGCATTCATTTCTACGTGGACTACATCTCCAACGACTGATAATAATGTCTTTGAAAGCTTTAACAATTATATCCAACAGTCAAGATCTATGCCAATCATAGATATGCTTGAGTATATAAGAAGCGCGATCATGCATAGGATAGTGCGCAAGAGGAATAAAATTTCAGGCAGTTCTGATGAGTTATGCCCCAAAATAAGAAAGCTGCTGAACAAAATCATTTTGAGCTCTAGGAAATGCACTACGAAAGATGCTGGAGACTTCAAATATGAAGTGAGAACCTTGGGAAACCAATTTGTTGTTGACTTACGTGCGAGAACGTGTGGTTGCAAATACTGGGATGTGACGGGTATTCCGTGCCCCCACACTATTAGTTGTATTCATTGTGAAAATTGGGATCCCACCTACTTCGTCTCGATTGGTTCAAGAGAGAGAAATACAGAGATGCATATAGTCGCTCTATTACTCCGATGGATAGTAAGATCGTGTGGCGCTATAACAAATGCAACTACTTATTTCCCCCGTTGGTGCGGAGACAACCCAGAAGGCCAAAGCAAAAAAGAAGAGTTGACAACAGTGAGATAGAACCGACTCGTCCAAGCTCATCCAAGAAAGGCATGCAAATGACGTGCAGCATTTTTGGCCAAACTGGCCACAATCGAAAGAAGTGTACCCAAAGGAGGGTAGTAGATGTGATCGGAGTAAGCATTCGAATTTCTAATAAATTATTTCCTGCCTTTCAAGTTTATTAGTATTAGATGAATAAATCAATTTTTTGTATTATGCAGGGTTCGCAAGTGGCTACAGAACATGCACTCGATTCTAGTGGTTCACGCTACGCCCTTGTATGTTTATTTTTATTTTCTATTTTATAATAGTTGGTGTCCTTATTGAATATTTATTATTTCAGATGCCTAATGAACGAGTTAGGGTGATGACTATGGGTTGATTTGGAGGACAATTTGGCATTCCCGAGCAAAGTGAGCCGGGGCTCGAAGATCACCACATGCGACATCTACAACTAGAGCATCGCATGCACCACTAGGATTTTTTATGTTTTCCATAACTCTTACAGCTGGCAGTTTCCGGTTCTTGCCGCGAGGATTTATTGTCCAGAGAATGGCCATGCAAGATCCGTTCATCGGCTGTGGAATCTCCAGTTTTCTGCCACTGAAGTGAACCCACGTGTGTTTGGCCCGATCAGTGATTATAAATTTCAAAATCCTATTTTAAAATAGATTGCCGATATACTCTTTGCAAAATTATTTTGTTTGATAATCCTCTTCGTGTGGAGTTGGACAAAAATTAAGGGCCGCGAGCTTCTTCCGCCGTGGAGTGGAGTGGAGTAGATTCGGGAGTAGAGAGACGCATAAAAGTGGGAGGGGTATCTTTATTATAACCGACAAAGTCTTGGAGACAACTATCATTATGGTCAAACGCCAAGCGTGGCACTGTGAGTATGTGAAGCTCCCTTTCTCTCTCTAAGATGGAGTGAGACTAGGCGTTAATGAGGAGGAAGAAGCGACGACTTTTCTGCATTTTATTTACCAGCAGCAGACACGCCGCGGAGTGGAGTGGAGTGGATTCGAGAGTAGAGAGACGCATAAAAGTGGGAGGGGTATCTTTATTATAACCGACAAAGTCTTGGAGACAACTATCATTATGGTCAAACACCAAGCGTGGCACTGTGAGTCTGTGAAGCTCCCTTTCTCTCTCTAGGATGGAGTGAGACTAGGCGTTAACGAGGAGGAAGAAGCGACGAACTTTTCCGCATTTTATTTACCAGCAGCGGACACGCCACGGAGTGAAGTGGAGTGGATTCGAGAGTAGAGAGACGCATAAAAGTGGGATGGGTATCTTTATTATAACTAACAAAGTCTTGGAGACAACTATCATTATGGTCAAACGCCAAGCGTGGCACTGTGAGTCTGTGAAGCTCCCTTTCTCTCTCTAAGATGGAGTGAGACTAGGCGTTAACGAGGAGGAAGAAGCGACGACTTTTCCGCATTTTATTTACCAGCAGCGGACACGCCGCAGAGTGGAGTGGAGTGGATTTGAGAGTAGAGAGACGCATAAAAGTGGGAGGGGTATCTTTATTATAACTAACAAAGTATTGGAGACAACTATCATTATGGTCAAACGCCAAGCGTGGCACTGTGAGTCTGTGAAGCTCCCTTTCTCTCTCTAAGATGGAGTGAGACTAGGCGTTAACGAGGAGGAAGAAGCGACGACTTTTCCGCATTTTATTTACCAGCAGCGGACACGCCGCGGAGTGGAGTGGAGTGGAGTGGATTCGAGAGTAGAGAGACGCATAAAAGTGGGAGGGGTATCTTTATTATAATCGAAAAAGTCTTGGAGACAACTATCATTATGGTCAAACACCAAGCGTGGCACTGTGAGTCTGTGAAGCTCCCTTTCTCTCTCTAAGATAGAGTGAGACTAGGCGTTAACGAAGAGGAAGAAGCGACGAACTTTTCCGCATTTTATTTACCAGCAGCGGACACGTCGCGGAGTGGAGTGGAGTGGATTCGGGAGTAGAGAGACACATAAAAGTGGGAGGGGTATCTTTATTATAACCAACAAAGTCTTGGAGACAACTATCATTATGGTCAAACGCCAAGCGTGGCACTGTGAGTCTGTGAATCTCCCTTTCTCTCTCTAAGATGTAGTGAGACTAGGCGTTAACGAGGAGGAAGAAGCGACGAACTTTTCCACATTTTATCAGCAGGGGACACGGGAGTTGTAGAGGGAGAAAGAGAGCAGCTCCCCCGTTAAGCTAAAATTGCAATGGCACGTAAATAGTCGACAGAGAATGAAGAGAGAGGAAGGAGGACCGCGTGAGATGAAGAGAGAGAGAATGAAGAAGGACGTGAACAAAAACGTGGCAGCGAGTCTTGCGACGAGGAGAAAACTTCCGTCGTGAGACAGAGAGAGGGAGAAGGGGAGAGCAAGAGAAGGAAGAGAGGGAGAAAGAAGGAAATAATTTCCGAAAAGAGAGAGAAGAGAGAAAAAGAAATCTCTCCTCGCGACGGAAATTTCCGTCGCGAGAGAGAGAGACGAGCAGGCAAGGAAGAAAGTGAGGAAGAGAAGGAGAGAGTGAGAGAAAGAAGAGAAGAAGAGAGAAAAAGAAATCTCTCCTTGCGATGGAAATTTCCGTCGCCAGAGAGAGAGAGAGACGCGCAGGCAAGGAAGAAAGTGAGGAAGAGAAGGAGAGAGCGAGAGAAAGAAGAGAAGAAGAGAGAAAGATCGTGAGAGAGGGAGAAGCAATTTCTCCCTCTCGCGAAGAAGAGAGGAGAAGAAAGAGGGAGAGAGGAGAAGAAGAGCGCGAGAAGAGAGGAGAGGAAAGAAAAATCTCCCCCTCCTCATGTTACGTACGCGCACATGCCGGAGAGCAAGGGGGAGAGGAGACGTCGCGAGAGAGACCGTGGAAATAGGGGGAGAGAAGAAAGAGAAGAGAGAAAGAGAGGGGAAGAGAGAGAGAGAGAATGAAAGAGAGAGGAAGGAGGACCACGTGAGATGAAGAGAGAGAGAATGAAGAGAGAGAGAATAAAGAAGGACGTGGATAAAACGTGGCAGCCAGGTGGGGGACAGAATCACAAAACCGTCCACCTCAACGGGAATGCTGACGTTGTGCCACAATCTGGACATAGAAAAAGGTGGTGCCACAATCTGGACCTAAAATGAAAGGTCACGGCACAAGATGATGTTTACCCAAATGAAAAAACCCTAAATCCCTTATATTCCGTTAGTTTCAAAAAGAAAAAGAAAGAGCATTAGATACGATAATACCCTCAGTGGTATTAAACCAAGCTGTATGGTCTACATCTAGTATATGAAAGATTAAACTATGGGTAGAGATATTAAAATGTAAACCGTAAATAAAACCTAGGCATAGTAACACTCTAAGGGGTATATTTATAGTTATGATCAGCTAGAAAGTCAATACACTTTATTGAGTGCTACTCATTTTTGCTGCTTTTTCCTGAAATTAGCCACATTCATTAGCCTCGATGAGAGTTAGTCTATAATACTAATGGAAAATATAAAATAGTAATGCTTTATTGTGCTAATCATGTAAAAGAAAATTAACAATTCAAGACAAATGTTTATTTCAAAACTATCACTATTTTCCTGGATTTATACTCTTATTATTTTTATTTAGGCCGTATTTTGTATTTTAATTTCTCGTCTATTATATCAAAAATCTTATCCTGTAGGGTGATGTGGACTTCCACGTCATCTAGTGCACACGTGTCTCATTCTCACCATTTAAGAATATCTCGCGCCAATCCGCAGTGAGGTTACCGCTTTGTGTACTTTGGACACGCGGAAGCAGATACCGGAAGACGTAGCGAAAGTGTGCGCTGCGGACAGTACTTCATGCCACACTCGGAAGCATCCTAAGAAGAAGAGCAACTCCAGGGAAGCCGTGGTTTCCGCGGTTCTCCGTCCTCCTGTTGGAGGTATAAACGCTTCTGACTTCAGGAATTTTCATCTTCAATTTACAGTCTAAGAAGAATTTCTTCAACGAAGCGAGTCTTTGCAGGTATATTTCCTCGATCCGTCTGGATTATTAATAATTTGACCATGGCGTCCCCACGGATCCGGAACTGGACGTTCTACAGCATCGCCGGAGCGTTTTTTGACCTAGCTCTCGCTTATTTCTTGCTCTGGGTGGCTACTGTCGCCTTCTTCACTTTCAAATTCCTCTCCCTTGTTGGCCTTCAAATTCCTTATCCTAGTTTCGTCGATCTCCCACTTGAACGAGTTTCTTCCCTCTTGAACGTCTTAAAAAACACTTTTCCCTTTGATTCTATGTTCCCCGATTCGGAATTTATGAAGGGTAACAATATTGAGGGGAGTTCGAGTTCTCCTGCTCTTCCTAGAAGACGATTACGGCGCCGCGTACATGATTCTGGGAAAGAACAATCGTTATCCGTGTTTTCATCTGGTTCGAGATTGAGTTTCTCGGAGAATGCAGAATCTTTTTACACTCCGAGGGAGCAAATAGGTGATGATGGAAGTTCTCATATCTTATGTGAGTAAATTGGTTGTCTGATCCCAATACTTATTTGGAGAACATAATTTGATGTTCTTCTCTTATCTCTCACTGAAAATATGATGTCCTTTTTAAACATTTTATTTAATTTTCAGATGATCAGAAGAGTTCTGATACGAGAGATGGAGACCTTTTTATCTCTGATTCAGACATACAAGATAAGGATTATGAAATTAGGTTTTTAAAGGAAGCGCTGGAGCAAGAGAGGGGATCTCTCTCTCTCCTCTATCTAGAACTGGAGAAGGAGAGGAGCGCTGCGGCAAGTGCGGCAGATGAGGCAATGGCTATGATCCTGAGGCTTCAAAAGGAGAAGGCGCGGATAGAGATGGAATCTAAACAGTACCAAAGAATGGTAGAAGAAAAGAATGCTTATGATGAGGAAGAAACCGATATTCTGAAGGAGATCATCTTCATGAGAGAGATGGAGAAGCAAGTTCTGCTGAGAGAGAATGAAATGTACAGACAGATCTTGATCTCTGGAGAGAGAATCGAGCAGAAGAAACTCGATGAGATTGCTTTTATGGCATCTTCCTTTGATGAAAGGAAGAATTTGAAATCAGTTGAAGAAAGAGAAAGTCAATGGCCGGAGACTGTGACGGAAGAGGAGAGAGAAAGTGACCCTAAACGCAGGGAGAATGTAAGCAGAAAGGTGCTACATTCAGATGACAGTGCTGGTCACTTGAAAAGAAGCTCCATCACAGCAAGTGACCCAAAGAGTTTAACCGTTGAAGACGAGGTTGAAGAAAGAGAATATCGATGCGCAGAGACTGTTGAGCGAGCGATTTGGAATAATGATTTAGAGAAAGAGGAGGGAGAAAGCAATCCTAAAGGAAGAGAGAACGTGCCTAGAAGAGTACTGCATCCCGTGGAAAGTGCGACTGACTTGAGAAGAAGCTGCACGTCAGCAGTTGACCAGAAGAGGTTGAGCCTTGAAGCTGAGGTGGAGATTCTTAGAGAAAGGTTGAAGTTTGTCCAGAGAGGAAGAGAAAGCCTCGGCTTCTCTCTAAATTACAGCGACAAGGAGAACTCACAGTTACAGCAATTAGAAGAAGTCGCATCTCAGCTTCGAGAAATCGGACGGTTGACTGAACCCAGCAAGGCCGCGTGGCAGGTAATTATTGGCCGTCAACTACAATTTTCTCAATTAATAATTTAATCAGATGTATATTTTTTCTGTTTGACAGTCCTCGAAGACACAGAAATGGAGATGCCAAAGTTTCCCTTCGGGTCTTCATCCCAGAACTTGAAAGCATCTGATGTCGGAAGTTCAGTCATCAGAATGATGGATCATCAAGTGGCTGAGGTGTGAGAGCAGGAGCCCGAGCATCAGCAAAAATTTCTGCCGCCTGACCTTCCTCTTTGCAAGAGAAAGCGAAAAAAATGGAGGGAGAAGGAAGTGTTCTCTGCTTGTGGCATTCCGACGTCACCTCTACCCAGCTCACGCGAAGATCCTTCCCCCGCCGTCGAGGATGATGCTGAGGAGTTCCTCTGGCATGTTCATCCGAGACAAGACGGAGAAAATACACGGGGAGATGAGAACGGCGATAGCATGTATTCGGCAGTAACACCGAACTTTCGGGAGACTGGAATGACGCCTAGAAGATCAGACTTCTGATCGTGATTCTTGTATGCAAAAAGGAGAAGCTGGCCAGGTAATTGATATAGAGAGCGGGGATTCAGATTGATGGATCGCGGAACTAGAAATTCTTGATTTCAGTCGAGGAAAAGTAGCCGAGAGAGATTTCCCCCGCCCTTTCACGATAATTCTGAACCCTCTACCTCCCATAACTCGCTTCAAATCTCCAGTTTCCCAGGTAGCGGGATAGATAACTGTTCATCCCGAACTGCCTTCAACTCCAGCAGTCCCGCGATCTCCAAGGATTCGGCTTAGGCCGAGGCTACCGGAGAGGTTTATGCGAGTTCTGGCATCGTTTTCTCCAGACTCCACCGAATTCTTTGAGAAAACGCGGAAACCAGAAGCGCGTTATTCCCCGTGCGCACCTGCTGAAAGAGTTGCAGCCATGGAGAAGAGAAAGGAGGAGGAAGAGAAGCAGAGGAGGAGAAAGTCAACGCCAAGCCAAAGGGGAATCGTTCGATCGTATTATTCTACATCAAAACCCCAAATTGAGTACTCTAGATTTAATAGCATATACGTCCCATATTTATTAGGTGATAAATATAGTAATTAAGCTAATCAAAAGCTAGGTGAAATCCTGACCGTCTATCTTTGATCCTAGCTATGTGATAGTACGGCGACTTATTTAGGTTTCGCCTTCTGACTTGTCAACGAGCAGAGCTACTCGTACACCTGCAACTCGAGCTTCCGCGATCACTCCATTCGAACACTCCCGGGGACGATTTTCGAATCCCTCACTATCCCTCTTTCCTCGCAATCGCCTCCGTCACTTGAAGAGGAAATCTGGAGGGAGGCTAGCGGAGTTGATCACGACGGGGAATGATTGCAAGAAGCAGAAGCCCCACTGCCTTCATTAGAGACTGCTTCCGGCAGTCCATTTTGACCTGCATTAAATCCTTCGCCGATCACTACCAGAGAGAGGGCTCTGTCTACGATGCCGCCCATCGTCCCTTACCCTCCTCATTTTCGTCTCCTTCTCCTCCTCTCTCTAGCTGCAGAGAGAGGGTTCCTTGCGCAGCCGGGAACCATCAGCTCAAGGACGACGGAGACGAAGCAGTAGCCCGAGAAGGTGTCTAGCCATGACCGACCTTGTCTTCATAGCCGTACAGAGTGCGTGACTTTCCATCGGAACTGAAGGATCAACGACGTGAAACCACGTGAAAGAGTAAAGCGGCGGATTTGAAACGGAAGAAGGGCGGCCGGGGATCATTCCCCCGCCGTCTTGAAGATGAACATAGGCAATCAAAGATAACCTATTCTATGGTAAAAGAGCTATACCATATTACCGTAGTAGCGGTGATAATACTAATTAATGAAATAATAATAAAAAAACCAATAATATCCATTACTAAATTGCTGATTTTACACCTAACATCGCCAAATAGCTTGAAATTAGAAATGTAATAATAATAAAAAAGTAGATAAATATACGAATTTTGACTGTCATAGAATAATATCTATTAGTAGATGCTCTCTTTTAGGGCTAGGGATGGATATCTTTCATCCCAAGCTTCAAGATTAGGTCAGGGAATTGGCTTCAAGATTACCCTTTTCACTTAATGGTTTATAAGTCCATCTTCACTGGGTATACATGGTGTGAGATGATCTTGGATTCCATGTTCTCCTCGGTGATCTTGTGAGATCAATAATGATTCTTCAAATGCCTCATAATCAAATGGTTTTACTCTTTTAAAGCGCCGTTATTACAAGTTCTGTTTCACTGCTTGATTTGGCGCAATATTTTGCTTCTCACTTCGGCAAGTAATTAGGTTGACCTAAGTGAAACTATAGAACCGGCATAATCATCATCAATATAAACATTTTTATTAAACTTTAAATACCCTAAAATTTTTTTATTGAAAAGCCCAAGTCGCCTTCACCATTCAAGTAACCCAAAGCTCGATGAGAGACTTATACATGCAGAGTCTTCGGGTTTTTTTCTTTAACAAGCGATTAACAAGCGTTTATGTTGTAGATAGAAGAAACACTTGAAGGGAGATCATTTAACCAGAGAAAACGATCCGTTCTTTTCCCCTCAACAACCTTCAGATTGAAGGGCCACGGTGCTCCCTCAGACTCTAGCCAGGACTCTTTGAGTACGCCGCAGAGAGAGTCAGTCTCGCACTGTCTCGCCCTTCTCTCTCTACTAAAAAACAACAACCCCTCCTCTCCCTCTCTCTACTAATATACAACACACCCTCTCTCTTTCTCTCTCTATCTTTCAGGCTCAAATACAACGAAAAGAGTTTCTCCAGTGCTCAGTTCTGGCTACAGACTAGAGAGACAGAGAGCCACACGAACCAAAAGAAATGCACTTTCTCTCTCCAGTTTATTACCGTCTGTGGCCAGATCTCCGCTTATGCCCAGGCGAGCTCGATCTTGACCGGGACCTTTTTCTCCTGGTACCCACGAAAAAGGGGCAACAAAGAAATTTCTAATTAGAAACAGTTGGTTACTTGACAATAGCACAATCAAATATTGCCGCGGATATGCGCCCGAGCTGACAATCATCATATCACAGGATTAGACTTAGAAAATTGAGGATGATGATAACAAGAATGATCGTGGAAGTGATGATGTGACAGTGATGATGGAGGTAGTGGTGGAGGATGGTGATCTTGGTTGCACCAGTGATGATGGCAGAGGCGATTGTGATGATTAATATGATTGTAGAATTAATGCAGTGGTCTTCGCAACGATGACGATGATAAATTGATGTGATGATGATGACAAAGACAAAGATGATGATGATGACGACAATGACAACAGATGCGATGGTAGTGATGATAGTAATGATGGTGATAACAATGCCGATGATGATGACGACGACAATGACAATGACAGTGGTGGTTCTTGGCCTCACCTTGATTCCGAATGAAAGTAGGGAGAATGCCTTCTTTGAGAATGCTTGCTATGGGGGGACCGCAAAACATGTCTAAAAATGGAAACATCATCATCATCGATATAGTAAGTAAAACTGGCATCAGAAATGGCACTGGCTCGCACTATGACTCAACCATTTCCACCCATATAAACCACAACTGCCTCCAATTTGAAAGATCATAGATCATGAATCATAGTTAGAATCTGTTTAGAATTTGCGGTTGTGTAATCAAAGGTGCCCTCTGCCATGCTCAGAGATGATGAAATTACCATTAAAGTGTAGCAGGAAATTGCCATGGTCAGAGAAGATTGAACTCGTTATCTAAATTACATGACTAATTACCATTTCATAGCAAAAAATGAGTTCCTTGGGATGAAATTGGGCCTTAAATTTACCATCAGTTCACTGGAAACTCGGTACAAAATTATTTTATATTAAAAAGTGACTTACCCAAAAAAATAGGACAGATAGGACAATGAAGTATTGACCCAAGAAACCTAAGTGGGATCGACTTACAATGAATTTTCTACGAGTTGAATAACAAAAAATCTACTCTACAAAAAAAGATAATTCTGGTAACATGAAATCCAGCAAACCAAAAAAAAAATCGATGGAAGATAACAAGATAGAACAAGCATGGAGATGGTAATTAAAAGACGAATGACATTTGTTTATTAACCAACTTTTTAGGCCCATTTATTTTTTATTCAAATCACAAAAATCAAAAAGTGATGAGCGCCATGCAAGCAGGGAATCCAATTTTCAATTAGGGCCAAGTTTTAGCTTTAAACCTTGAGCGGAATCCACTTTGGGTCCCTGGCTAGTAAGCACATCAAAACTTCGACCTAATTCATATCATGATGTTCATCCTTCCCTCTCTAATATGGTTAACTAGCAGCTCAAAAAGGTTAACATCTGGTCGTTGGTTGCAGCTGTTGTTGTCTTCTTTCACCAACAAAATCTTTTCTCACGAATTTATGTTGCAGTGGTACCGGTGCTTTCTCTCTTTCTCTCTCTCCTATCTATTTTTACCCGCTTTCGATACTGAGGAAATTTTCCTCACAGCTGTTGGATAAGACCAATGGTCATCAGTTTTGTTACCTAGAAATATCTTAAACCTAATCCAAAGCGACAATCAAACCATTTCTTCCTGAACACTGGTATTTGTTTCAGTTATATTAATAGGACGATGGTTACAGCCATTGATCCCATAAATTTAGGACCACCTAACTGTAGCCGGTCAGAAACAAATTAAGAAAATAATAAATCAATTATAGAATGTAAATACCATTTTACCAAATTAGAAATACCATTTTAGAGAACAAATTTGGTGCATAAACACGTTTATTTATCAATCAAGTCAAATTCTTTTTTCCAATAAGCAAGAAGAATTTATAGAAAAAAAGAATTTATCTATCAGATCAAGAAACGTAACTGCTTGATACAGTAACAGAGTCATTATCAAAGCGAAACTCAAAAAATGGAAAATACCTTAAATCCATAAAGTTAAACCAAAATTTAGGACATTCAATACTAAAAACGCTTCCACCCAAAAGGAAAATTGGTAACTAACTAATACGTTACTCTGACTACACTCAGGCTTTTTCCTTTTATAACCCTAAGTAGAGGGTAGTTGTGAGAACACCCATCCTAGGGCATGGAAGCATATAAGATGTTCTTCACTGGAAGGGTTAGTCCCTCAGATCACTTCCTCCTCTCTGCCCTAGTCGGCATTGCTCCCCTCAGGCCCTCTTGGAGTTTGGTAGTTCTCCACCTTCGTCTTCCCTGCTAGCACCTCTTATACCTATCCCCATTCACCTCTTGTGGTTGTTATTGAAATCTCATCTTTATCTCTTCTATTTCTCATCTGAAGGGTACATTCTGATAGGACACATATATCCAGGTTCTTTTCACTAACATATTTCATAAAATTATTTATTTGACTCTGAAGGCATATTTATCAAACTTATGATTAACTAGTGTCAATATTTCTATTTTTTTGTTAACGAAATAAATATTAACGGAAAAATTTTTTTGACATACATACCTTCTTGACCTGGTGGGAGATGGAGACAAACTCTCTCTTCTTGACTTCAATCTCCTGCAGAATATAAGAACAAACAATTTTCAATTTTAACTACATAATCAGGGGATAAAAGAGCCCTAATTACTTGATTATGAATATTAATCAGTACCTCTTTCTTGAACTCTCTGTCTGTTCGTCACCTGAAGCACTAGCACTATCAAAAGAACCCTCCCTGGCGGAAACCCTAGTCCTAACACTTGGAGGTGAAGTATGTCGCTTTTTCTGCTCGTGAGAATCCTTCACGGCTGGTCTAAACCTCTCTATTCTCTCATCCTTAATTTTCTCTCTCTTCCAGCTATCATCATCTCTCAACCTCTCCCTTCTATCCTTTGATGAACTCTTTCTATCATCTATGGCATTCCCATGATCTTTTGATCCTCCTTTGGAAACAGTTGGGCCATGAACTTTGGTATTCTTAAGAGAAGGGGTTTCTTTACCTACATGATCATCATCTCTAGTAGTTGGTTTCCCATTATTGGAGTGACCTGGTGCTGGATCAGATTCCACGTGTGACTTTTCTCTCATTAGATCCTGATCCTCTTTTGCAGAGTAATTACCACTTGCTACACTTACTGAAGATTTGGTAAACCCTAATTTATTTTCCTCCATGGGGCTTATAAGCTTTCCATCAGAGACAGATGAAACTTCAGTGAGCTCCTCAGAAGCTACTAATGGGCCTTCTTTCTCCTTCTTGTTTTTTCCTTCTGAACTAAAATCAGAAGTTTCATTCTGCCCAGAAGCTTCAGGAACCTTGTCAGACGATGGAAAATTTGTTTTTTTGATTCCTTCAGACTTAAACATCATCATCATCGTCATCAGATGATGAATAATCCGCCAGACCTAATATAGCCCCTCCGGTAGTACTAGTTGCAGGTTCATTAGCTCCATCAGGTGCCGATGTAAGCAAAACTTTGGCAGATGTCTTTGGTGTAACCGGCGGAGGTGAATTAGAGTCTCTGTGCTTCATTACACCAGATTTATGATTCACTGCAGCATGGAAAGCTAAAAAAATTTTATTCAACGATATTTTTTTGAGATTCAAAGCCCATTAATTCAGGGGGATCAATACCCTCTGGTTCATTTTCATTAAGAACTTTTGTTGCTATTTCTTCAAAGAGCTCATCAGTAACCTGAAAAATACAACAGTTAAACTGAATTTTGGAGACGTATTTTTGATAAAAATGGATTAATAACGAAAATAAAACCTTAAGAAGCACTTCAGTCAAAACCCGCTTAATCTCCTGGTTGATGGCCGCCAATCTTTCTTCATCTGAATCATCCTGCAAGGATTATGGAGAGTACCAATAATCACCAACATACCCTTTCTCGAATATAACAAATAAATAACTGTTGAAAGTAGAATGATTAGAATGTTTTTAACTTTTTACTTTCACCCTTTCGCTGTTGGATCATGAGACCCAGATTATATTATAACCCAAAGGCAAAATAATCAGCCATCTAGAGAGAGAAGGTGAGAGAAAGAGAGAGACGAGGTGCCATTGCCATATGAAAGACAGAGAAAGTGAGAGAGAGGAAGGAGAGAGAAAAATAGACGGCATGGGAGAGACAGAGAGCGGCAATAGAGAGAGAAACCAGGCATGGGGAAGTCGAAATAATTGTTTTCTTTCCTTCAATTGTGTAAATTGTGGCACAACAATGACCCAGCCCCTAGGTCCTGTCAAGCCACCACATGGGACTAGCTTTTGAGCATCTCACCCCTGATTGGCACACCCCTAAGTGAATCCAGCATCACTTATAAAGTTTTTATTGGGTCTGATCCAAGTCCAGAGTTGTAAGCCTTATTTAAAACGGGAAATCAATTCGTAACAGGCTGTCATGTTATTTTTATGACCTTAATACAGAGATGAGGAGCAAATATTCTGGGAGTCAGTGATAAAAGAAAAAAAATCTTGCACCAAATCTACAACTTACTAGTCTACACATCAATAATAAAACAAAACCAAAAATCTCCACATGCAACTGATCTGCTTGTCGTTTGGAGAATATTTTAAATACAGCAATGACAAAAGATTAAACCATGGAAACAGTTAACTGGGCTTTTGAATACCACTAAAGCAAATTGATAGGAAGAAAACAACACTGCAGGAATATTAATGTCATGTTTCAGTCCCCCGAAACCCTAGGTCGAAAAGTGCTTAAACAATAACGTGTTCAAATACTGGTTAGGGGCTCATCACACACTAACCATAGATGGTTTGGGTACTTGCAAGCTCATTATGTAGATCCGTTACTCTATTGGATCTCGTAATGACAATGAATACAGTAAATAGAAGATGTAACATACAACGATGAAGAGAAATACTGAGATAACATGAGCACTGCAAACAGTTTTTAATCTCAATTGCTTTCTAATTTGAAATCTTGGAAACCATTGAATACCTCATCGTCTTCTGCATCCTCTGTTGACCTGGGAGAGTCAATGCTTTTGTCAGGGTCACCATTTTGAGTATGTCTCTCATGAAATTGGGCCGCAGCTGAATGAGAATTTCCATCTGGATGTTCCTGTGCAGAACCCACAATAGATGCCTGCTTCTTGATGATTTCATCTTTAAGCCAATTGGGCACAGCCGCCTGTACAATAGAAGAAAAATAATCATTGTGTACAATGGGTACAATGGGATATTCAATCTTAGGCCCCAAAAACACAAAAAAACTAAGCACCTTCTTGGGGCGCTCAGCCATATGAAAAGCTTCAACTGTATCTACGTGAAAAGCAGATGGAGTATGAGGGCCAGCGTCAAACCCTAAATGGGTCTGAAAATTGGGTTGTTGGATTCTCCCAAAGACTTGAGGAGAATGACCAGGTAAAGAACTGGAGATGGAAGGAGGCTCAAACTACACGACAGAGACAGATTAATTAAGGTTTAGAAAAATATCTCGAATAGGTATTTTTATGAAATAAATACAATAAAATCAGCATTGCACCTGAGGTACTGGAGGAACTGGAGTGGCATGAGGGAAGAGAGGAACAGGAGCAGGGACAGCTGCTTGAGCATAACCATGAAGAGAAGATGAAGGTGTGCTTTGTTTTAAAACCCCAACTTGATCAGTATTCGTTGGAAATTCAATGGAGTGGTCCCTTGAATGTGGATTGACAGAGACTACAGGCAGCCTACCAGGAGCTGTTTCTCTATTACCTGGAAGGATTGGACAAAGTTAAGCCATAAATATGACACATATTTTAAGCATCTTTTTCATCTTTAACAGGAAAGGAATAACAAAAATTCAATGGAGAGATTAGACTATTGAACATCTCCCATAATTGATAATTAAACAAAGAAAATTATCATGCATAGATGTCGGATGAAGTAGGTAATCAAATGCCATATCAATAGAAACATACCTGAGAAAAATGAATAACTAGATGGTACCTCCTGCATAGTAACAACAGTTGAAGATGAAGCTGCGCTCCTCTCTGTAGTTGTTCCATCTCCAGCATCTAAAGATGTAGAATTATGCAATGATTCATGGAAGTTGGTGAATCTTCCACGGGGATACTCTTCTGGTGTAGAAGTTCTAGGGTTCTGATTATCAGGAGGGAAGGAAGGCATTCCACTGTGTTGATATTGGACATTGTAAACACTATTTGGAGGCCCAAATGCAGGAAGGACTTCTGTTGAGGAATTTGCACTGGCCCATGCTTTAGCCCTCGCTCCCCAATCTTCACCATTATTGTACTGAATGTTTGGATCTGATATTTTACAAAACTGAAAGTCAGACATACTAAAATAGCACACTGGGACATCGCTGGAATTGCACAAATATTTAAATTTAATAAAGAAATAAATATTATGGCGAGAGAACATCCATGAAATAACCCAAAATTTCTATTATTGAAGCTATTTTCGTTCCATTATTTTCCTCTGTTTCCCTTTTCTATAATGACCTTTAATACTTCATATTTACACACATGCCCCAAGTGAATCCAATTAACATTTAGAAGATTCACGATACTCAAGTGGTCTAGCCCAGTAACTAATGTATCCAATACTCAAATGGGAACAAGTTGGTACTAAAGAAATTTCTTTCCAGAAACCTATGCTGAGTTCAGAAGCAGTGCTTGATTAGTGTTCTCATGTCATTGGAAAGTATAAAACTCAAATAATCTCCCATTGCACCTTGACAGAATAACTGAGAATCACTAATGATTGTTCTCGGAAATGCTAACAAATAAACAATTGTTATAAGAAAAAGAAAACTCAACTTATATATTTTAAAACTCATTTGTTTCGTACAGTGCATTGAGTTTATTATCCCAGAATATGACCCTTGCATAACAGACCGACCTACCGGATAACCTTGCGGGTCCAATACCATGTAAACCATATTTTAAACAGCATTTATGATTCACATATGCGTTTTGGTGATTGGGTGATCTAGGGTATTTTGGTAATTTTTTTCCCAATGACTTGTTTACCTCCACAGCCTACAGTTCCACAAACAAGACAACTGAAAACTTAAGATTCCAAATAAGAAATGATCTCCTAAAGTACCAATAATCAACTACAGTCACTTTCCAAATGATGCAAACATCAGTTGATCTCAACATAATCTGAACATATTATTATTATTACTATTGTTATTATTCGTGCATGATTGGGACAAGCATAACAGAGAAAGAATATGTTGTGAATGACAGAGAAGGAATATGTAGGAATCTGATACAACAGATTTCAAATCTTCTGGGCTAAAATCATAATCAGCCCACTAGATTAGTTTGAGACAAGGGGAATCGTCAGAAAGGGCAGATAGTATCTTGGTTAGTCTCCTGAATTTCACCCTAATCCCTTCCTCTTTTTTTCGCTCTCATCTGGCTCCAACCTAAACATCACTTCTCTCTGCATCTGTCGCCTATCCAATGAACATTGTCCCATGAATCAATGCATGGTAACACTGATTCACTATGTGAAAATTTCAGGCTAAAGTTCATTCAAAAAATTATTTTTGAACGACATTCTCTCATGAGCTTGATTAATTTTCACCTACTCGTAAGAATTTGCCTATAAAAGAGGCAAGAGCATCTTGGACAACTACCCAGACCAAAAGCTAGGTGAAGTGACTCAAGTTTCATTTCAGGAACAAGTAAACAAACTTACAATGATCTACAAGTTAATTTTTAGATGATTGCAATTGTGTTAACAATAAATGAACTGAACGGAATAAAATATCAATGAGAAGGAAAAGAAAAAAACTAAAAGCGAAATGGTGTTAGAGTAACCTGAGTAATTCCAGTCTTGAGTACCAAGCCACGGTGGATTTCCTGGCATCTGTTTAAAGCATAAATCGCTCTCAGTAAAAATGTTTCAAGTTAATAAAAAATGGTCATTGCACTTGATTACTTGACATTCAAAATTATCTTCACATAAGGCTGGACAATACTCATACACAAAAATTTGTGTTATGCTGAAACACAGATATCCTGGAGATATTGGGAAATTTCTAAGCTCGAATTTTAAGATGTTTCTTCATTAGAGGTGATTAAACACTTGGTCCTTCTTAAGTGTCTCAACGAAAACACATAGCAGAACTAATTCAGCTATCGACAAAGATTTTTGACTGCATGCAATTAAATGCCCAAAAAACCCACTGGTGCTATTAAGATTCAAGAAACAAACAATAAGACATAAACGGATCAAAAACTAGATTGGGAAGCCAAAGCTCAGAACCAAACCTAAGTTGACAAAGAAAACAATGGATCGGAGGAAGAATTTCAAGAAAACTCATCCCAGAATTTCTTTTTCAGTCTGTTAACAATCAAGGAAATGAGGAGTGTTGATCAGAGCAATCTGCCATATTCTATAAATAACCATAATTTGGAGAAATATTTATCCACTGAAGTAAAAAAGTATATTAAATATCAAGGGGACATTATGACTTGAAACGATAAGACAAAACAGGTATCAATAACTAAATTATGAAGCCATATGACCAAATAAAACCAACATAAAACGTAAGAAAAACAAGGGAGGAAAGATAATTTCACCTGATTTGGATGAGAATAAGGCGGTGGAGTATGATTTGGAGGATAGATGGGAGGGTTCGGAGGATAAGGGGGAGGTCCTGGAAAATGCAACCCTATCGGCTGAGAATACTGCTGAAGATGATCGGGAGGCGGCATCCATGGCGGCGGCCGCATTTGTGGGTGATGATTGTTAGGGTATTGAGGAGGCGGATGCGGCGGGAAATGAACGGATGGAATATGAGGCGGAGGAGGGAAAGAGTGGTGGATTTCGGCTGAAGGAGCGGGAGAAGAGTGAGGCGGATACCAGAAGTGTCCCTGCGGCGGCGGCGGCGGATGCATCGTCTCTCTCTCTCTCTCCCCTCTCTCTCTCTCTAGGTTTGAAGGGTTGAACTCGGCGCTCCGCAGATCGCTTCTCCAGTATTTTTTTTGGTCAGTAACGATTGCTGGTTTTTGGACGAATAAATTTAATTGTTGAATTATTTATAGGTCTAATATTTGTAATTCTCCCTGATTTTAAAAGTAATTAGATGAAGTTTTAAATCTTTCATTTATATATTCTTATATAACTTTATTATTGTAGAGGGTTTTTCATCAATGAAAAAATAAATTCCCATATCTCTCTCACAAATAGTCAACTTCCTCTCTCCCCCCATCTCAAACAAATAAAACTCTCTCTCTCTCTCTCTCTCTCTCTCTCTCTCTCTCTCTCTCTCTCTCTCTCTCTCTCTCTATCTCTCTCTCTTTAGTACACTAGATGAAGATAATACTTAATCTCATGATAGTAAAAAACTAGTTAGTTTAGGGATTATGATATTAAGTGTGATTGAGATGGAAAGGGGAAAAAATAACAACCATACAAATTTTCAAGAAATGTAGAAATAAATCAAAAAATCTAAAAAAATTTATAGATTACTTCAGTGAATATTTAAATTACAAAAATAAATAAAAGTTTTTATCGCCTCAAAAACATGGATATAATTTGCCTGTTGTGAACCTAAAGCAGATGAACTTCTATAGTCATATCTAATTTTCATCATGGCATATCGGATGTCAAGAAATAGTTTTTTTTTCCATTTCCTTGATATTAAAATTGGAATTATTGACCCATATTTACGAATAAATATGGGGGATTGTTCGCCCTCCCTATTCATGGCTCCTAAGGAGTATGTGAGATATAGATAATAACCCTAATGGGAATTTTCAAGGCCCATTAGCTAGATAGGATCTAGTAACAATCATTGATCTAATTTAATAAAGCACATGATATTAGATTCTTAATATTTCATATTTAGAAATTTTATCTACTCTTGATTTATGTTAACAGCTTTGTTTACTAGACTTTGCATAGTTAATATATATGCTCCACCTTGAGGGGAAGTTTTAGTGGCCCACTTTTATTTCTTCCCTTTTTCCCTTCGTCTATCTCACTCGTGGGCCTAGCCCAATATCTTACTCTATCTTATCCTCCATCTTCTATAAACATACCTCAATCTCTTCTCTTGTTTTCTATGCAATGAAACACTTATCATTTAGTTTTTTTTATCCTTGGTGTAATTTAATGATGTATCCTATGTATTCTAGCAAGGTTTTATATATTTTTTGAGTTTAGTGGAGGAGGATAATCTTCATTTTGACACATTCAATGGCGATCAATTTACTCTTCATTGTAAATAATTTGAGAGCAAAATATCTTTGGAACCAAATTTTTTTCCTATAATATTGAGTGAAAATCCTTACCATTTTATCATAAATATGTATTTTTAGGATCAAGTGAGTCGTTACATGTTATCATATCATATCTTTTATCTTTAGAGCAAGACCATGCATGAGATGGGCTGGAGAGAAGCAAATGTATGTGTAAATCGATAAACCCCACATAACTCCCCCTTTATTACGAAGTTTATATACATTAATTTGTGAATTTTTTAAATTAGAGATGTGCATTGGAAAGATGAGCTCTATAAGACATTGATGAAGATATCCTCCAAAACAAGTAAAATTTGGCCTTATGGTAGTCAGAGAGGAGGCAATGAGGTGAGCTGCACATGGGGACTCTGATTTTGAATTTTATTTGGCTCCATTTAGGCTCCCTCGAGATGAAAACACAATTAGTGTTGAAGCTAAATTTACATAATTTATTAGAGTTTTGTTGTGAGCTCCAACATTTTTTCCATGAAAGTTGACTACCTTCATAGCATGAACATGAATCCTCCACAAATTTAATGCTCCACGGGGCCGAAACATCGTGTTCTTGATCCATTCCACTCTCATAGAAGGTCTTATTTAGGTTTTACTTTTCATAAAGAGGTCTTGTAAAGTTGAATATAAGAGATGGGCAACATAGTTTACTTCTATGGGAATTTGGTGTGAATTCTCCTCATGAATGCCCTTCTCTAATTTGAGAATTCTAATCAAATTATATCTTGAGGATAAATTTTCTGACATAATTTACAAGCTTCTTGAAGCACTAAAATCTATAAAATATATTAGAAAATGTAAAAAAGTAATTTAATAAATAACTTGTGAATATAGAGCACTTTATGGCTTATCGCATGAATTATTTGACTCTAGACTGAATAGGAGAAATAAGCTAAATCATGACTTGGAAATATTAATGAAATTATCAAGAACATAAAAATTAAATTTAGGTGATAAATGAAAACTCATTAATGTCCATTGTGTTTCCATCTTACCCACCCTCAAAATTCTTAAGAGTGTAGAGTTCCAAGCGAGCTCTACATTCATCATTTTGCCAAGCGACCTGGTAAAGACTTATATACCTTGTTGAGTTAAACATCGTCTTGAGATTGAACTTCTTGTAATGAGTATAGTTAATCTTTGTCTTTATCCCATCTAGGGGCACTTTCCATTAGACTCACCACGAGGGAGCGATTGTCTTGAATCTCTTCTAGATCATATTTGTCTTCAGCCTTAGGCCAGTCTCTATCTTGCAGCATACCTTGAGTGAACAAATCTTGGACTCACCATGGCTCTCTTTCGAACTATGTTTTTTGGGCCATTGGATCAAATAATTTCATGGGCTCTCCTTCAGCCACCTCCTTTGGGTTTTATCTAGACCATGGTAAGAATTTTTTTTTGGGTGTTGATATTTCATCAACATTTGTATGCAAATGTTAAGAATTTTGAGAAAATTACCACTAATTGGTGTCATGTTTGGAAGCAATTGCACAACGGAAAAATGTTGAAAAAGATATCCTAATTGCAAAGTAAGAATCACTCAAATCGCTTGGTTTTCGTCACCCTCTAGGGTTTCAACACACATGATAGGGGCCCTAGATTGACATTCTTCATCATGGGTTATGCTCGCCCTTCCCCACTTACATACATGGCACCGGTAAGATCTATAATTAAAGCGGGTCAGTTTAAAATCTCTCTCTTGAGTTATTAGGTTTGGTAGCCTTGAGGTATGTGGGCCTTTTGTACTTTGTGGGGTAACCTAATCCATATCTATCCTCTTTACAAGTTGAGCTCGCCAGGTGTACATGAGCTCTGGCCTTTGAGTTTCCTCTCACATTGCCACTTCTCGCCTTCATAAACATTCACAAAACCTCCGCATCAATGGCTCTTACAAGCTGACTTTCGAATAACTTAAACGTTGCCCTTCAATGGCTTCTTCTCTGTCCTGGGGTGGAGCCCATTGGCTGCTGGTTTCAAGACGGTAGATCATTTCAGTATCTGCAACGCCTTGATTACAGCTCGAGGACATTCATGGAATCAGCCTTTTTGCCCCCGCCCTCCTACGTTCTATCCTAGGTCATCTAGATTCTCTAGGGAACAGCGGCGCTGGTAGAATATCGCTCACGGCAAGCCAGATTTTAACTGTCACGTCAAGCTCACCGAATTTAGGGCAAGCAGCGGCGGAGCGGGCGCATTGAATGAAGACAGCTTTACAGTGACGTGGCGGAAAATGATTAGCCGCCGAAGAAAAACAGTGTTTGCTTCCGGGGTTCGTCGTGTTTTCGGATGGAATGAAAGTGACGGGAGATAATTGAGAGACAGACGGCTATTCATTGGGAGGGCTGAGAGAGAAGGGAGGGGGGCTGTCCAGTCTAACTCGATTGCATGGAAAAGCTAGAGAGCGAGAAAACTAGAGAGAGAATCGCATCGTTTCGTAGAGAGAAAGACAGTGGGCTTGTGCGAGAGAGAGAGGCTGGCGCCGCAGCCTACATGTGCAGATTTGCTTTCATAGATGAGCAATTTATTTGACGGTAGAGACGGAAAGGGAGAGAGAGCCAGACCAAGCCGCGTACATGTGCAGATGTGTATGCATGGATAAGGAATTTATTTGACGGTAGAGTCATTGGGAGGGAGGAAAAAAGAGACAGAGAGAGACAGAGAGATTACCCCTGTCGTGACTGCCGCTATATAATCAGGATCCTCAGCCTCTCTTCCATCTCACAACCCGACAGCTCACCTCAATACAATACCTAGAAACGATCTCGCCTCCACGGAAATCTCCCCATTTCTCGGATCTCCCCCTCCCAAGAAATCTCAAGCTCATCCATCCAAGAGAGAGAAAGAACCAGCTGTCCTACGGTAGCATGGGTTCTACCCTCACCTCCTGGCCCTGGGACAACCTCGGCTCCTACAAGGCACTCTTCTCCCTCTCTCTCTCACTCTCTCTCTATCTGTTTATCTCTCTACAGAGCTAACGTTCGCACCTTGTTCTCTCTCTTCCTCTTCCTGCGCAGTACATCCTCCTGGGGCCGCTGGTAGCGAAGGCTGCCTATTCAAGTTCATGGGAGGACCCGAAGGGCTCATGGTGGGTGCATATCCTGCTCCTCTGCGCTCTGCGGGGTCTCATCTACACCGCCTGGTGCTCCTTCGCCAACATGCTCTTCCTCACCCGCAATCGCCGCATCGTCAAACGCGGGGTGGACTTCAACCAGATCGATAAGGAGTGGCACTGGTACAAACCACTCTCTCTCTCTCTCTCTCTTTCTCTCTCTCTCGCTCTCTAGCTTAGGTGACTGTATATTTCAGGGACAACTTCTTGATTCTACAAGCCGTGATCGGCGCCGGCGCGTGCTACCTCTTCCCTTCCATGGACAAGCTTCCTATTTGGAACGCCAAAGGGCTCCTCTACACGCTCCTCCTCCACGTTGCAGTCTCCGAGACGCTCTTCTACCTCTCCCACCGGCTCTTCCACACCGACTTCCTCTTCCGCCGTTACCACTCCCTCCACCACTCCGTCCCTGTTCTCCAGTCTTACACAGGTCCGCCGTCATCTCTCTTTCTCTCTCTCTCACCATTCCGCTGACCCCACTTCCTCTCCTAACGCGATCAATGACTTGGCAGCTGGACTGGCGACGCCGCTGGAGTTTCTGTTGCTGAGTGCAGTAATGGGCATCCCTTTGTTCGGCAGCTTCTGGGTCGGGCATGGATCCCTGATGCTCGTTTACGGCTATATCCTGGGTTTCGATTTCCTCAGGTCTATGCTCCACAGCAACGTCGAGGTGCTTCCCGACTCGCTCTTCCGTGGTCTCCCCCTTCTCAGATATCTTCTCGCCACCCCTACGTAAGCCACCTTACTATAAACCCTAAAACAATTTTTCATGATGACGACGATGCTGATGATGATACATTGCATGCAGGTACTACTCGCTTCACCACAAGGAAAACAAAACGAACATGTGCCTCTTCATGCCGCTATTTGACCTGCTCGGCGGCACCCTCAACATCAATTCCTGGGAGGAGCACAGGAGAATCTGCCACGGTAAGGAGAAGACTTTCAGTTGGGATGTGAAATCCAGATCCCAGGCCCTTCGAACTGATTTTTTAATGGCGCAGTGAGGAACGAAGACGTGCCCGGGTTCGTCTTCCTGTTGCACGCGGTGGACCTGGTTTCTTCAATCCACGCGCCCTTCGTGTTCAGGAGCTACGCGTCCAACCCGTACGTCACCAATCTGCTGGTTCTTCCCATGTGGCCCGTCGCCCTCGTGTCCATGATCTTCATGTGGCTCTTTTCCAAGACGTTCCTCTACTCCTTCTACAACCTCCGCGGGCGCCTGCACCAGATCTGGCTCGTCCCCCGTTTCGGCTTCCAGGTGCTTACCCATTCATTCTCTCTCTCTATCTCTTTCTCTCTTCGAAAAGAGCAGACCGCATGAATGTTCGTAAATGGTTGCCAAAGAAGAACGATCATTGAATGCCGGATGGGTTTTTCATCACGTGCAGTACTTCCTTCCCTTCGCCAAGGACGGGATCAACAAGCAAATCGAGCTCGCTATCAAGAGGGCAGACAAGATGGGAGTGAAGGTCCTCAGCCTTGCCGCATTGAATAAGGTTGGTCTGTCCTCTCTGTCTCTCTCTTTCTCTCTCCCTCTTTCTCTTTCTAGACTGAGTCGAATGTGTGGGTGATTTGATCGGCAGAACGAGTCTCTCAACGGAGGTGGAGCGTTGTACGTGAAGAAGAACCCGGATCTCAGAGTCAGAGTCGTCCACGGCAACACTCTAACGGCCGCAGTCATCCTCGACGAGATCCCGAGTGACGTCACCGAGGTCTTCCTCACCGGGGCCACCTCCAAGCTTGGCCGTGCCATCGCCCTCTACCTTTGCCGCAAGGGAGTCCGTGTTCTGGTAAGTCTTTTCTATCTATGGGTATCTATCTAACAATGTATATATCGGTATCTGTCTATCTATCTATCCATCTACCTATATCTATATATTCACCCATCTATCTATCTATCTCTCTATCCATCCTGCTATGAGAATCTGTATATCCATCTACGTATATCTAGCTATTTATCTGGCTAATAACATACGTATGGCTGGGCCAAACAGATGTTGACGCAGTCAATGGAGAGGTTCCAGAGGATCCAAACGGAAGCGCCGCCCGAGTTTCAGCACTACCTCATTCAGGTCACGAAGTACCAGGCGGCGCAAAACTGCAAGGTAATGCTCCACCTTCCTTCACCATGAAGCGAAGATAGGACCAATCCCCAGATCTCCTAAAATCTAAGACTCTTTCGCCGCCAAACAGACGTGGATAGTCGGCAAATGGCTGAACTACAAGGAGCAGCAATGGGCGCCGCCAGGCACTCACTTCCACCAGTTCGTTGTGCCGCCTGTCTTCGCGTTCCGCCGGGACTGCACCTATGGCAAGCTGGCCGCCGTGAGGCTCCCTGAAGACGTGCAGGGGCTCAGCATGTGCGAGGTAACAGTGCATGAGTTTTCTTTCTTGTGGCAGACAATGGTAACTGATCCGTGGCGTTTCTTCGATGGCAACAGTATAAGCTGGATAGGGGGGTCGTGCACGCTTGCCATGCAGGAGGAGTGGTGCATTTCCTGGAAGGGTGGACCCACCACGAGGTCGGAGCAATAGACGTCGATCGGATCGACGTCGTCTGGGAGGCGGCGCTCCGGCACGGTCTTCGCCCCGGGTGAACTCTCCGGCAGAAATTAACGATACAGCCCTTGGTTGGAACCCGAAGGGTAGACAACGCGTTCCAGTTGATTGTTTTATTCGTCTTGTGGGTTGGGCTGCTATCAATTAAGATAGCCCAGCCCACAGCGTTTACTTTTTGGTTCCCCTTTGTAATGAAGCACAACAGATACAATTCACTTTATTCCAAATCAGATAAAGGAGAAATCAGATAAGGATAATAGGGGAATAAGAGGATGTTAATGATGATAAAGATTAAATATGAGTAGAGAAGAGAAATAGAGAATAGATTGATACGAATTATTTAATGAATTAAGACTTATTCTTATGGTAAATATGTATAATATAAAATATTAGAATTATAAATATCATGGAATATATGAGATAGAAGAGAGCGAAAAGATGACTGCGTAATAGAGAGAGAAATAGTGGAGGCGATGAGCAGAGATATAATAGAGAAGACGGTACTTTCTTATGACTAGGATGAGAGTTTAAGGGTTGATAGAATGGAGAGTTATGAAGTAGATGAATGAATGATAGAGTAAGATAACTCAGAAGGATAATGGTGAGAGTGAAGGTAGGAATGTGTGGAGAAGATATTATTTATTTTAATACAGAGAATAGGACGGAAATCGGTGAAGAGGTGGAGGATGATAATTCGGAAGAATGGAAATGAGGATGACGATAATGAGAGAGATCGTGAAGAGAAGAGAAAATAGATAAGAGAGGCGATGGTGTGAATTATGAAGAGAGGATAATAATTAGAGAGAGAAAACAGAGAGAGTGAAGGATCTAGGTTGGACTTACGGATCTTTAACGGAACTGTCAATCACGATGAAATAGGAGAGGATGTTACCTGAGATAGACGTGAAGATGACGCTTCCGAGATCACCAAACGATCCACGATTACCGTCGTTTTCGTCTGAATGTGAAGTGGATGAAAGAGGAAAGAAGGGGAGGGTGAAAAGCGGGGGAGGTAGAACTCGGAGAAGAGAGGATGCGGGAGAGGCACGGGAAGTACAAGAACACAGTGACAAGTAACCGAAGGAACCAAATTTCATTTAAGAAAAAAACTGACTTTTGTCTCTTACAATTTCCGTTTTATAGAATTAAAGAAGAGAAGTTACGGCGAGGCGTCGCGTTGCGGCGGTTATGTTCCGCGTGGTTGACTGGTTGACCGGGCTGGGTATCGTAGAGCCTGGTAATTTTAGCGATTTCCCGAAGTTCCTTTATTCTCGCGCATACTTTGTTGTAGGTCGACGGAGAGATTGGCGTTCCTTCTCGAAATTCATCATATCCTTCATTGCTGCGTTCTTCATTCAATGTAGTCGTCACGCGCGTGGCAGATACGTAGAACGCATTTAGAAGAGAGGCGGATTCTTCTTCGATGTCACTGAGGCTGCATGCCGATCCGATGCGTGTGAGCAGTTGCAATATGCCTCTGAGGTTTTACAACTCGGATTTAAAATGTCCGTTGTCCTCTTATCGCGTGAGTGTCCCGTTGATGGTAGCCGAAGGAGAAAGTTGATACCGATTGAGGCGACAAGGGCTGATAACAAACGGTAACACCGGTGATGATATTCTTCTTTCGACGTGGAGAGGGAGCTCGTTGAAATGATGTCGATGTGAGCTTTATGGACGATAGTAGTCGTGGTCCGTGGTGAACGAGATACAGGATGCCATCCTTAACGACATGGATAAGTCCGTGATCCCGTAGTGGACAAGGCGCTGGACGTCGTCGATACTTCCATCCTTCGCTTGGTCGGCTGGCGACATGGAAATGAAGGGGGGGCAAGGCAAGGCGATCAACGTGAGATCGTCGAGGTTGCTGAGTGACTGGGCGGCAGTTATGAGATCTTTCGGACGTTGATTCTATGCCTCTTTAAGCTTGTAGTCTTCACGTGAATGGGGATACGTGGATTCCTCCTTGCTTGTGTGTGACTAATGGTAGCTGTAGCGATCTTTGGAGCAGTCGTTTGAGCGGTTGCTGATAATTATGAGGAGTCCTCTTGGATATCAACAGTCGTAGGTGACTGACGTCTATTAAGAGACGGTTTTGGATATCCACGTGCTCTCCTTCTTTGTTGTATCTTTCATCAGGTCGATCAGTCCTCATACAAGCTTCCATTGTTTTCCTCCGCCGTAGAAATGTAGATTACGTGGGAGGTGGCCCTCCTTGCTGACGCTCTCTTCTCTGTTCTACATCAGCAGGGAAGAGGACGTGAGATGAGCTTTGATTTCCTTTGGACTCCATGTCATTGATGAGGGAGATGCTTCGTGTGTCTTCAATATCTTTAGAAATCATGGCTATATTCTTTCATATGGATTGATTGTGAGTTTGATGGTCTCCATTAGTAAGGCTTCTCTCATGATGAACTGTCTTCATAAGCCGTCCAAGTGATGTTTATGTGTAATCTTGTTGACCTTGAGAGGATCTTGGGAGGTCTTGATCAATTAGGAGGATGGTTCGAGCTTTCCTTATCTTCCTCAGCCGTAGAGGTGTTGGGAGATAATCCTCATTGCTTGAAGCTTTCTTCATGCTGATTATCAACACATAAATGCATGGGTTTATTCATGCAAATGCTTTAGTCTTAAGGTAGAATCCGTAGATACTTCTTTCATAGGTGATAAGATATAGATCTCTCCTATAATTCTATCTATGGGTGGTTTTCAAGAAAGAAGGGAGTTTGATAACAAAGAGGTTCCTATTGATTTTCTTGAGATCAATAATTATAACTATACAAGGTACCTATGATATGGTGGTTATGGTTTGGATAATTAGAAACCTATATCAAGGTAAGAGGTGGTTGACTTGGTCTATTCACAGAATTCTCAGTATCTAAGGATGAAAGTTTACTTTTTTTTGACCAAGTCAATCTTTGGATCAGTATATAATTGGAGGAGGAGGGAAGATAATTCCCTTTGAATCTACACTTTCTTTTAATATTTTAGAGAGGCTTTCTTCATTCATTTAATGAATGGTTAGTTTTTCAAACTCATGAGTAAGGAGGAGTATAATATCTTGTTGCTGTTGAGGATGAGATCTCTTCCTTAAGTTATATCTAGGTTCACTTGGAACCCTTCTCTCTCTCTAAGTTACTGTTCATGTTTTGAGATAATTCTCTATCACTCTCTCTCTCTCTAACTTTGAAGAGCTTTAAAGTCAATCTGGTGGCGTACGACCCTCGTCGCCACCAAGGCATAACACCACGGCACCGGAGGAGCCGACACCCACGCGCGTCCAGTCCCCTCGACAGGCAAAGATGAAGGATGTTGACTTCCACTACAGTGCTTGAGGACCTCATCTCGCCACAACACGTCACACCCCAGGCTCGCGCGCGCGTGGACCTATCTACCTTGTTTTGTTATTATGAACTTTCTTAGCCCGCGGGCCTTTGCATATTTTCATCTCTCTCTTTTAGGATTCCGAGTGGGTTCTTCCCTTTTCGTGAACCTATTCGTGAAGTCCTTCTCCTTGTGAACCCTCTTATTTTCTATGAGCATGTTTAGGCTTTCGGTTGTGGGCCTCAAGTGGGCCCTTTCCCCTCTCGGCCCATTTTGGGCTCTATAAGAGGGGAAGGGACCCCCCCCACAAACCCTAGCCGTCATTTGAAGAAAGAAAGGAGTGAACTCTTGCTCAAGTGGTTGCTCGAGGAAGATCGAGGAAGGAGACCAACTGCCGCCGCCGCCGCTGCCGCCGCACGATCGCGTGCTGCCGCCGCGCCCGCCGTCGAAGCCGCCGCCTCCCCTTGCCTCGATCCCGCTACCTCCGCTGTTTTTGAGACAGTTGTCGCTGCCGCCCTCGCGTCGCCGCTGCCACTGCCCAGCACCACCATCATCCTCCCTCTACGCAACCCCCTCTTCCCCAACCTCTCTCTCTGATGGAGACCACTCGCCAGAGGACATCGCGTTCAACGGTCCTGACCCGGTAACAGAACCTGAAGCGCCCGCCGAACTGATAAAAGAAGACGAAGCGGTTAAAGGACAGGTAGGGCGCCCACGGCGCCCGGCGAAATTGACGTCCAGGCCATCAGAGTACTTCTATTTTTAACGCTCTTCCCTTTTTATCCTCGTTGGAAAGTCTTTAAGTAGGATGCTCTTCTCGATGAGTGAACCAACTCTAAATTCTACTAGATAGTTGATGAGTTCATTTTGCGAGTCTTTGGAAGAGAGCTTCCGATAGAACGAGGGCCAACCATGAGGGCGTAACGCGACTCTGTTAACGTTAATAGTGCCACTACCTTCCGTTTCCCCTCTCCTGCTCCACTCCTGCTACCTCCCCTGATCTCGGATATGCTGAGCCTCGAACACACGCATCATCTAGTATCAGAGCATGTCCACCCAATCGGGAACGGACTACCGGACGGTATCCAACACCACCGGCAGCCTTGAAGAGATGCCGGAATGGGCCAAGGCCCTGGTTCGGAATGTAGAAGAATTTCGATGGAATCAAGACGAGACAAAAACCCAACTCGAACTTCTCATGAATCAAATCCTGGAACTCAAGACGGAACGACCCATCGAAGCCCCTATCAGCGCGACTACTCTCCCCGCCGAAGCGTCTGCAACTGACGAGACGAGACCGCGAGGTCGTCGATTGCAAGCGGTATCGCGTCAAAAATTATTCCAAACTTACCAATTTTAGGAAATTCACTCGAATTGAGGGGTATAATGGTAAATATGGGTCGAATCCACAGGGAATTAAGGATTTTCTTGACGTATTCTTCAAATTTTATCAAATCGGACGGGAAATCGATGGAAGAAATTGGGGAAAATGGTATTTTAAGAAAGAAGACTTCAAATCGATTCCACGGAATCAAAAATCGTCAAAATCGGACTTGATTTTGCGAAGAAATCATGAATTGAAGTGGAGAGAAATTTCGGAGCGGTGAAATCGCGATTTTAGATGAAAATTGATGAAATTAACTTCTAAATACTAATCTAAACGCAAATTAAACATGATAGGGGGATTAAGAAGCAAAAACCGCTCCCACTAACCCACGATTGCGATCAAATAATCATGATTAAGCGATTCAATCACCGAAAATATCAAGAGCGCGAGCGTGACGTTCAAGTGGCAATTTCTCCTTTGATATTCCACCAAATCTCGACTTCTACCCCTCCTTGGACGCGGAAATTGAAGAGGAAGAGGAAGAACTCGAGAGAAACAAGTAAGGAAGGTGTCTAGACAGTCAATTTGATTGATTCTTACTCGGATGCTTAAGAACGTCGAAGAACACTTAGTTTTATAGGGGGAAATTTCGTAACCGTCCGATCGAAACGATCGACAGTTACGATAAACGGTCCATGATGGACCATTTTCGAAAATATCGCGATCGTCGGATCGCGGATGGAGGGCGAGATTGATCTGTAGATAACGCTTTAGAAAAACGCTCGGATGACGCCCCTTCGATCGCGGTCGGACGGCTGAGATTCTCCCCTGCGCGTTTAATCCACGTCGTTATAACTCCTTTTAAAACGCACGTGCTTGATGATCTTTTGGTGGACCGTCAGTTCACGCGATCGACGCGTGATATTGACCCGCGCCGTCGATCCGACGCACCGCGTGCATCCACGTCACCTGAAATAAGTAAATAAGGTGTGGGTTAGTCCCACACGGAAGATAATTGGGAAACCGTCGGGTTTAAATAACCCGACCGTTTCTAAGGGTATGACCCTTCCCATATAGGAAAGGACAAAGACCCCTTTTACTTATATGTAAATTAAAAATATATAAGATATAAAAGCGCCATGTAGGCGCGCTGTGCGGGTCCGCGTGGCTCTGCCACGTGGCCTTGCGTGCCACGTCGCACCCGCGCGGGCCCCGCGCCCTTTTTACATTTTATTATTATTTTTTTAATGTTTTAAATAGAAAATAAAATCATAGAAAATCCGAAAAAATACAGAAAAAATCCCTAAAATTGTAAAAATCATATCTTTTAAAATATAACTCCAAATTAATCCAAATTTCTTTCATTTGATCCAAAATTTAATTATCTATTATTCTAAAAAGTCAAAATTAATAAATAATGAGAGTTTTAAATTTAATTTCAAAAATATAGTTATTTTTAAGAGATTTTAACTTAGGAAAATATAAATAAATGTCTATAAAGGCTTTCTCTCATTATTTTAACTCTAAAAACATCTACAATCTCAAAATAAAGATGGGTTATTAATTTATTCATCTTAAAATCACTATTTTTAACCCTTATTTAAAGTATTTTTGAGAATATAGTGACTTTTCATATAATAATAGAAAATTACATATAAGTATGATAACATGCATGGAAATGAAATCATTTATACTTAAATATGCATAAAAAATCATGTTTTATGATATAAATATAGCATGTTATCAGCAACCCGTGGCACCGAGGGCCGGGAGGAAGACCCACAATGGGACGCCGCGAAGCGGGGCGCCAAGCCTGAGGTAATGCTGTTCGATGGATCCTTGGATCCAAAAAAATACATGGACTGGGAAGTGGGATTAGAAGAATATTTTGATTGGTTCCACCTCCCGGAGAGCCGACGAGTCCAGTTTGCCCAGATGAAGCTTGCCGGACAGGCCCGGATCTACTGGCCAAACCTGCTAGCCACGGCCGAACGTAGACGCGAACCCCCAGTCGCCACCTGGGAAGAAATGAAGAGTCGAATGCGCGGAAAGTTTGTTCCCGCCTGCTATCGTCCGATGATCATCGATGAGTGGCAGCACTTGCGACATGGGGACGGGTCCATAGCGGAATATATCGCCCGTTTTGATGACCTCATGATAAGATGCAACCTCGACGAGGAACCGGTGGCTACTCTCGCCCGCTTTCGAGCCGGACTCCGGCCGGAATACCAGCGTGAATTAATTCTGCAGGAAGTAACGACCCTCGAGAAGGCATATCGTTTCACCACCAACATGGAGCTCTACTCTTCACACGCGCAAAGAAACCCCACTTTGTGGTACTGCACTCCCGATACGGTACGCACCCTTCCTCCCGTCCCAGCCCTCAACCCCCTTAACCCTCAGGGCCCCCAACATACCGATCCCCACCATTCCACCCCTGCCTCACCCACCCCTACGACTGCTCCTTCCACCCCCTAGCTCTACCCACCGTGGCTCACGCAACACCACCGCCGGGAGGATACGGAAATCGTGCTGGATATTCGGCGACTCCCCAACCGATCAGAATGGGGACGACGGCCAACCCCCCCGAATGAACTACCGAGGGGCGAAGTCAGGGTGGAATTCGACCAAGGCCTTCATCCGCGCAATCACCGACTCTGAGCTCGCGAGTTGCTTGTTTCAAATGTCAGGGATGGGGTCATTTCACGTCCCAGTGCCCGTCTCAACGGCAAGCCGCGCACCCTGCGAGGGCCCTTCTCGTCGAGATACACGATGAAGAACACCCTCCACCTCCCGACATCACTGAATCTGCGACGGAAATCTACGAGGCAGACCCTGACCTCGCGGCTGGTTTCGAGGGACCTCCCGGGTTTATGGGATGCATCATCAAGGAAACCTGCCCACTGACACCCCTGGAGTGCACCATCGCGTTCGCTAAGCCCCTGAACACTTACCCCGAAGATCTGGGTCCGACACCACCTCAGTTGCTGGGAGCGGACGATCCCCTCCGCACCGCCATCTTCTCGACCTTCACGAAGATCGCCAACTCCATCGTCAAGATACTGGTCGATAGCGGGAGTGTGGTGAACGCGGTCGCAGCCGCCTCCATTCCAGCGCTCGGACTACGACCCGAACGACATCCCACACCATACAAGGCCATGTGGATTAACGAGGCGTCACTGGCGGTAACGCACCGATGCCTCCTTCCTTAACGTGTAGCGAGTTACGCAGCCGAGATCTGGTGCGACGTCTTACCCATGGGCGTAGGGAGCGTCCTGCTCGGCCGGCCCTGGTTATACGACTACGACGTGGCGCAATATGGGAAGGCCAATCGTTGTGTCTTCTACTTCGAAGGTAATAAGCATATTTGGCAGCCTTATATTCCGCAGAGTCAGAACGACGGATCGCCAGCGACCAAGTCGCCTGCCCAGAGGCCGACTCCTCCCCTCCTCGGTTTGGTCACGGCTCGCCAATTCGTCAAGGGACTGGAGAGCGACACTCCCATGTGGGCAATTCAAGTGCGATCCAAGGTGACGGAAATCGTCAAGGAAGGGTATCCCGCCTTCCTCCGAGAATTCGCCAACGTTTTTCCAAAGGAGCTGACCGAGTCATTGCCGCCAGACCGTAATATTCAACACTTTATCGACCTTATTCTCAGAGCATCCCTTCCCAATTTGCCTCATTATCGGTTCAATCCCGCGCAAGGCGCCGAGCTCCAACGACAAGTGGAGGACTTACTCCGCCGCGGCCTCATCCGCGAAAGTCACAGTCCGTGCGCTGTCCCGGCCCTCCTCGCCCCCAAGAAAGACGATACCGGCGGCCTCTGCGTGGACTATCGGGCAATCAATCGGATTACGGTACGCTACCGATTCCCTATCCCCCGCATCGACGAGTTACTCGATCAACTCGCCGGAGCAGAGATATTTTCCAAGCTGGATCTGCGAAACGGCTACCACCAAGTGCGAATCCGCGCGGGCGACGAGTGGAAAACGGCCTTCAAAACCAAGGATGGGCTATTCGAATGGCTCGTGATGCCCTTCGGTCTATCCAACGCACCAAGCACCTTCATGCGCTTGATGACGGAAGTGATGCGGCCCTTCAGAGGTAAGTTCGTGGTCGTCTATTTCGACGACATTTTGATTTACAGTCGTTCTCCCGACGAGCACGAAAACCATCTCCAAGAGGTTTGCGCCAAGCTTCAATCAAAGCAGCTCGTCGCCAACGTCAACAAATGCGCATTTCTGCGCTCCTCAATTACATTCCTCGGGTTCGTCATTTCCGCGGCGGGCATCGCCGTCGATCCGGGTAAAACCGCAGCCATCCGGAACTGGCCTATTCCGACATCTCCGTTCGAGGTGCGGAGCTTCCACGGCCTCGCCCAATTCTATCGTCGATTCATAAAAAATTTCAGCTCGTTAGCCGCACCCCTGTCCGACCTCCTCAAGGAGTCCCGATTCGTGTGGAGCGCTCCCGCCAACCGGGCCTTCCAGCAGATCAAGATCGCGCTTCTCTCAGCACCGGTCCTTGGGTTACCTGATTTTGACAAATTGTTCGACGTCGCGACGGATGCCTCCAGTTCGGGCATCGGAGCGGTACTGCCACAAGATCTCCATCCGGTGTCCTATTTCAGCGAGAAGCTCAGTGAACCCAAAAGTCGCTATACCAACTACAATCGGGAACTATATGCCATCGTCCAAGCCCTCAAGTATTGGAGACACTACCTTCTCCACCGGGAGTTCACACTCTACAGCGACCATGAAGCGCTCCGTTTCCTACATTCACAAAAAAAAATTAAGCGCCAGGCACGGTCGATGGGTGGAAACATTGCAAGATTACACCTTTTCCCTGCGACATCGACCAGGAAGCGAGAATCGGGTGGCCGACGCCCTCAGTCGTCGCGCGCATACCCTCCAGATGTCACAGGTAACCATTACCGGGTTCGACCGCCTTCCCCTCGTATATCAAGATTGCCCGGACTTCCGCGATCATTGGGCCAACATGGTGCACTCGGCCGCCGAGTATCTGGATTATCGAGTTGACACCGGATTCCTCTTCTTTCGCGATCGCCTGTGTCCCCTCCGGATCCACCCGCGACTTCCTCATTTGGGAGCTCCATGGCGGTGGGCTCACGGGTCATTTCGGCGTCACTAAGACCACCTAGGAGCTGGAACGACGATACTACTGGCCTCACCGACGTCGCGATACTCGAAGGATGGTTGGACGGTGCACTATCTGCACCATTGGCAAGATGATGAAGCAGAATTCAGGGCAGTATCTACCCCTTCCTGTACCCGATTCACCCTGGCAAGAAATCAGTCTTGACTTCATATTAGGATTACCCCGGACGTGGCGGCAGTTGGACACTATTTTGGTAGTCGTCGACCGGTTCAACAAGATGGCTCACTTCGTCGCCTATGCCAAGACAGCCGACGCCGCCCACACCGCCTGACTCTTCTTCAACGATATCGTTCGTCTACATGGCGTCCCGCGGAGTATCGTCTCGGATCGCGATGTCTGGTTCACAAGCACGTTCTGGAAGACGCTCTGGCACCTCATGGGGACGACGCTCCGGTTTTCGACCGCGTTCCACCCTTAAACTGACGGCCAGACGGAGGTTACCAACCGATCTCTGGGCAACCTCCTGCGTTGTCTGGTCCAAGACAATACAACCTCTTGGGATGAACTCGTACCGCGCGCGGAATTCGCCTACAACGCGTCACGGGGTATTCCCCCTTCTAGATCAACACCGGACGTAACCCCAACTTACCCATCGACCTCGTACCCCTCCCTGCACTGAAGACCACTTCCGCGGAAGCCGTCGACTACGCCACCGACCTTACCGCGATACACTAGCAGACTAAGGCGCGGATCACTGCCTACAACGCCAAGATTAAAGCGACGGCTGATGCATGATGCCGACCCCTCACATATCAAGTCGGCGACCTGGTAATGGTACGACTCCGCCCGGAACGCTATGCAATGGAGAAGGCCCACAAACTCCACCCTCGCGTGGCGGGACCCTTTTCAGTTCGGCGAATCGTCAACCCCAACGCCTACGACGTCGAGATACCCCCGGAATGGGGAATCTCATCGACTTTCAATATCGGAGATCTCGTGGCATATCGAGGACTGCTAGAGATTCCCCCCGAACCCGGATTATCCCCATACTCGACGGAGTCGAGTCTTCCCACACCAGCGGAGAATGATGGAGACCACTCGCCAGAGAACATCGGGTTCAACGGTCCTGACCCGGTAACAGAACCTGAAGCGCCCGCCGAACTGATAAAAGAAGACGAAGCGGTTAAAGGACGGGTAGGGCGCCCACGGCGCCCGGCGAAATCGACGTCCAGGCCATCAGAGTACTTCTATTTTTAACGCTCTTCCCTTTTTATCCTCGTTGGAAAGTCTTTAAGTAGGAGGTTCCTCTCGATGAGTGAACCAACTCTGAATTCTATTAGATAGTTGATGAGTTCATTTTGCGAGTCTTTGGAAGAGAGCTTCCGATAGAACGAGGGCCAGCCGTGAGGGCGTAACGCGACTCTGTTGACGTTAATAGTGCCACTACCTTCCGTTTCCCCTCTCCTGCTCCACTCCTGCTACCTCCCCTGATCTCGGATACGCTGAGCCTCGAACGCACGCATCACTCTCCCTCTCTCCTTCTCCCTCGCTCGCGATCATCTACTCCCCCCGTGCAAGATTTCCCCATTTCGAATTTGCCTCTCTTCCCCTTCCCAAACCCGACACCCGTCGGAAGTCCATCCCATCGATCTCCACGCCTCCTATTCAATTTCACCTGTCATTCTCCTCTGTCTCAGCCAATCGCTCCGCTCCCGTCACCACACAGTCTTCATTTTCCTCTTAGCAGGAACGCGACCTCACCCTCAATCCTCCCCTGACAACAATCGTCACCCTCATTGTCACTCCACACGATCCCACACCTCGCCTGTTGATTCCTCTTCCTCCCTCCATCAGCCGCAATCCATCCTCCCAACTGTTCACCTTCCCTTCCCCCACGAACTCAACCCGTCTGGAATTCCCGTCCACCCCCCCACTCTGCATTTCACCAAATTCGCCTTCACGCGCCCTCTCGGAATCCCTCCATCCCGCCTTCCGGCGTCCCCTCCTTGATTTTCTCCCATTCTCCTCCCTACCCCTCCTCTAGCAGTCCCGAATCTTCTCCCCGCACCGAATTTTCCCGCAAATCCGCACCATGTCAATCTGCAACGCAACCTGACGCCCCTTGAAATCCCATTATGCAGAATTCGATCCCCTCGGTAGAATTCAACCATCCGCGGCCTACAATCTGCTACGGAATTCTACCGATTGTGGAAAATCAATGTCGTCATCACGCACGATCAAATTCATCCAACACCGACTCACGAATTCGACCTCACGCGTGGTCATTTTCCCACTCATGCTCGGTCGAGAACCCACATTCACCCTATCGCCTTCACGCCCCCAAGACTCCCCTCAACATTCCCCACAGTCCCGGTTGTTCGCTCCCCTCTCCTCCCTGCCGGTTTTTTCTTCTACGCGCCTCTCGAATTCCTGAGATTGTGAAGAAAGGGAAATTCATTGCTTCGGATTGCCGCTACCTACCCGATCGCATATCCTCCGGCTGTGCCCCGCGGTTGCGCCTTCTGCGTCTGCACCAGGGTTGATCAGACTCTCCCGTCGACGTCAAAACTCCCCAGCGTCGCCCTTGGACGTGCACCCTGTCCTGGTGCGCTTGCGTCTGAGGCAAGACCGGCCATTCACTACCCACGCTGGTCCTATGCCCCACGGGCGATCCCCCCCTACAGTGTCACGCGCGTTCCTGCTGCATCCGCTCCTCCACGCCTGCCTCTAGGACCGCGCCCGAACCGCATACGGATTATCCTCCTTGGTCCACTCCTATCTCCCTCTGCTCACTCATGCATCCTCTCCGGCACGAACTAGTGGTTTTCAGCTTGTCCGGCACCTGCTCGAGCTACGGATAGCTTGTTCCGGTGTCGAGGGTTTTGCTGGACCCACGACGCCGTCGATTTGACCCGCTTCTGCCGACTGTCCGTGCCACGTACGGAACGACCCCCATCATCACGATCAACCAGGCATGTGCCCCGCAGGTTAGGTCCACATCCCCTCCCTTTAAATTGAAGATCTTTTATCTCTTTCAGTATTTCCCGCACCTACTTCTACCGCCGTCGGGACTTAGTTTAGGTCGAGTGATTCAACGACCGGAGAGGATTGAGACTGGGTTCTAATCCATCGAGTTGTTTGTCGAGCTCCCATCGACGACCTGAGGCTCCCTGCCCGCGTGGACCGGAAGGTCTCCCGGATTGACACTGCTCGCGCACCCCCCCCCCCCCCCAACTCTAGAGGCGACGTGTGGGAAGGAATTTTGCTTGTTGGCATTAGTAGGTCAGTACGTCTCCGTAGTTCACCCTAGGATATCCCTTCCCTCGTCTCACCCTTAGTAGCTCGGTGCGTGACCGGCTTAGTACCCTGGTCTTGCAGCATCTTGGTATTAGAGCACAGGCTGTGGTCGCTCAACTGCGCTCGCCGCCTCTGTTCCATTTCATCTTCCGCATCTCTAGTATCATTCATTCATTTAGACATTTAGGCTTTTATCCAGCATTCATCATTCATCACACTAGAGATAGCCCCTCTTCCTTATAGCCAGGTACACAACCATGGTAGCCACGACACGCTCTGCCAGAGCCACTGTTCGAGAGGGGTCTATGTCCCCACCCATGGACCCTAGGGGTCCCCCGTGCATTCCGATGCCCGATGGCAGAGTGGAGGGTGTTTGCCCTCCTCCTCCTCCCCATTCACCTAGGACTAGGTGATCCGACCTCCCTGAGGCCAGAACCCCATAGCCCCCACTCGTCCGATGGACGATCCACACGAGCTCACTCCCCCTTCGCTCGACCATGGCGACAACGTCCCGGGAAGGCCCCAAACATGACTGCAGATGCTCAGCCTTCGACCAGCTAGCCTCGATGCGGAGGACATGACCGTCCCCGGTCACCTTCCATAGGCGACCCATATATCTCGCAGGCGGATCTTCACCGTACGGTGAGTGCCATCTTGGAGCAGATGGGAGTCCCGCTCCCATCCACTTCGGGTCGCACGGCCCCCCAACGATACCAGCCCGGGCTTGAGCACCCATCTGGCAATGTCCGAGTACAAGATGAGTCGGAGCAACGAACCAGCCCATGGAGGGGCCCCTAGGAGCGGATCCCGTACCCCAACAGACGATATGATGACCGACTCAGGGTGACCACTCGAGGAACTACCACTCGGACGACTCAGGCACGAGAGGTGCCCGAGCCTACGATGATCGCCGCCATTGTTGAGGTGATCGTGCCCCAGTAGCCCCCGCATACGGAGCTCAGGATCATGGGTATCCCGATCGCCGAGCAGCCCCGCCATGTCACCGTGATTATTATCACGAGGACGAGTATACCATGTGCGTTCGAGGAGACCCCCATCGCCGCGGAGACTACGACCCCCGACCTGACTATCCACGCTATGATCGTGAGGCCCCACCGCGAGCACCGCCATGCCTGGACTACGCCAACCCCTACGATCGGGAGTACGACCGCATGCGCTACCCTAGTCCGCCCCATTGTCATCACAACGATCGAGACATCCACAACCGACGTGACGATCCCGATCGTCGTCGTGAGGACCATCGCGCGCGCATGAAGAAGAGCTTGAGGGTCGAGGTTCCTGTCTTTGATGGTTCTCACGAACCTAAAGACTTCATTGATTGGGAGTCCAGCATGAACTCCTACTTCTGTTGGTACCATATGGATACCGAGTTCTGCGTCGAGTACGCAGAGATGAGACTCGGCAGACATGCCAAGATCTTTTGGGAGAATGAGTACCTTGCCGCCGAGAGGCGAGGACTCCCGATCACTACCTGGGCCGAGGTGGTCCAGAAGCTACGGAACAAGTATGTTCCGCGGCAGTACGAGGTGACGCTCTTCTTATCGTGGCTTGACCTTCGACAGGCCTAGTCGTCTCTACTCTACCAAGAGATAAATAAAGAAGTGAAAAGAAGGAAAATAAGTCGGGAAATATTTTCTTCCACCATCATCTCTACTTTACCGCCTCCACCATCAATTCTACTATCTACCATCATCATCTACATCATTTGGGAGTATAATTATCATAAGCGATACCTTCTTTGTTTTTAATCCACTTTGTTTATTTGCATATTTGCTTTTAATCACGTCATTCCTGTAGAAATAGTATCTTTTTCATCTCTTTCAGCCACTGATAGGCTCAAAGTCATCATGTGTTCAAGCCCAAAAAATTTACTATTTACAAGCTAAGAAGGCATGACTGGTAGAGTTATGTAGGGTGTATAGCTTTCTAGGTTGATTCTCAGGGATTCTAGGACGCAAAACAAAGAGAGGATAGAAAAATCAGTTAATTAGACACGAGCACTATATAGAAATGCAAGGATAGAGATAATGAATGGAAGAGATACAGGAGAATAAGAGTGATTAAGAGAGTTAAGCAACCTAGGAGAAAAGGAAGACATATGAGAATGGATCAAACGATTAACCAAGAGAGAAGGCTAATAGGAGGAAGAGGGAGAGCATGAAAGAGAATGAGTAAAGATTGTAAGAGAGACTTAAAAGGAGAGAGGGATCGGAGCTGGAACGAAAAGGAGCTGTAAAGGAATTGTAGATAAGCAATAGGGGAAAAGAAAGTATGATAGTCAATAGAGAGAGAGAGAGAGAGAGAGAGAGAGAGAGAGAGGGAGAGAGAGAGAGAGCGATAAGAGAGAGAACGGGGTCCGAAGAAACAAAAGAAGGTAAAAGGGTTAGAGAGAGTTTGAAAGACTGTAAGAAAGAAGAAACATGAAAAGACAAATAACAGAATCACAAAAGGGAGAATAGGCGAGGTCGACATGTAAGAGGAGGATGTTTTGAAGTGAGAGAATCTGAGAGAGGAGGTTATCATCTACGTGAGCGGTCGAACGAGGAAGGGGAAAAGACTTTGAGATAGAAAGGTAGAGTGAAAAATTTGAAAACAAAAGAAAGGGAGAGCAGAAGGGAGAAAATTAGAATGCAGTGGAGGAGGAAACGCGATTGAGCGCTGTTGAACAAAGGAAAAAAAGTTTGACCGCGAGGGGAAACTAGGAGAAAGAAAGCGAGAAAGCAAGATGAGGCGGAAGATAAGGACTGAACGGAATGTGGGAAGAGGAAGAGCGATAGAGAAAAAGAGTGAGTGTGAGCGATTGAATGATGGAGGGAGGAAGACAATGAGCATGAGAGAATTTAGGAGGGAGGATGATCGGAAGAGAGGATGAAGACTGGAGAGGCTAAAAGGCAACATGAAATATTGAATGAGGGAGAGCAAGAGGGAGGTGAACTAAACTAGGAGGCGGACAGAGAGGCGGATATGCAGGAGTGCAGGGGACGAGAGTCGAGACAACAAGGGAGAGAGAAAGTATGTGAAATCGCAAGAGAGAAAGGAATAGAAAATAAATGCGGGAGAGGAAATTGAGAAAGACGAACAAGAATGTGAGGCAGGTTTTACTGAAGAATGAGGAGAGTGTGAGTGTGGGAGAGAAATACGGTTGGGAGAAGAGCGAAGATAAGAGGCAAGAGCGGGACTGCGAGCGATAGGGCGAAAGAGAGGGATTTTTTATATCTATTTTGAAGGATTATCATTATAGAAATTGGAGTGTTCTTCAAGTCATATCAGACTGATAGGTATCTTCTTTACTTTTAGCTACTTATCTTATTTTTTCTTATTTAATTTGTATATTTTTTATTTATGGAGTAAAACTATATACTTTAGTTACAGACTTATAATATCTTAATTCTTATATTTTGACATATCTTTGGTTAATTTATATTTAACTAGTTTATTTACGTTTTTTGATTTATATCATATATTTATATTATTAAAATATTATGAGAATAAAATATATAATAATAAAACAATAACTAATAAAATAAATATAACACTAACTTATTAATATAATTTCATTAATCTTAATATAATTAAAATTAAATTTTAATTAATTTTTTTATTTCAATTTATATGATATATAATTTTAATATGTAATTGAAATGCCTATTTCTAATCTATACAATTATATTTAAACATATAGGTTAAACAGATTTATCTACAAAATTTATATACAACTAGAAAATTTTCAATTGTAAAATCTTTTACATAAAATAAAGATAAAAAATTCTTTAATATTAATATTAAAGATCTTTATTAAGTCATAGTGATATTTTATATTTAAAAAAAGATAAATTTTTTATCAATCAATTAGTATTTTAAGTATTGCATAAAGATAAAAAATATCAATTCAAAATTAGGAGAGATGGCTGAGTGGACTAAAGCGGTGGATTGATAATTCGTTGTACGAAGGGAGAGTGCAGGTGAAAGAGAGATTTAGTTCACAAAGAACGTAATAGGAGGTGAAGAGAGAAATTTAGAGAGAGATGGTTGATAACATGCATTTAGAACTTAAATTCCTATCTTATTTCACTCATATTCATGCTTATTTTATGTAATTATGACGCATGTTATCTTAATTTTCATGAATTTTCTCCATTAGTATGCCATTACACTAAAGTTCATAATTAGGCATAAATCAGGGATAATTATATGCTTGATTAATGATGAATCTTCTTGAAAGAGTAAATTGATATGAAGTATATACTTTCCCTGCTATATCTTGACTTTAGTAAATGATATTTAAAGGTTAACTATAAGAAGAAGTCATTGAATGAGTAAAAAGGAGAAGATTTTAATGAATACCTTTATGTGATTTTTATTCATCCTATTTTTTTATCTTAAAATTATATTTTCAATGGCATAATATTAAAAAAAGAAAAGAATTTGTGATATAATGGAGAAAATTTGGATTAAAAAGGAGTTGTATATTTAATGTTATTAATTTATGAAGTTTATGCCCTTTTTCTGATTTTTAAATTGATTTTTAGATTAATTTTTCTTATTTAAATCGCGAAAAAGAGGGGTTTTTTTATATTTTATTCCATAGACCCCGCGGAGGCTGACATTGCTCACGCAAGCTGACGGGGCGCTGAGGTGACGTGGCGCGCGGGACCACCGCATGGATGCGATGCGGCACTAAGGCCACGTGGCAGGGCCGCAGGTGGCCCACGCGAGGCGCAGGTGGTGCATAGGGCGCAGACACGTGGCAGGAGGCCACGCGTGTCCACGCGAGTCTACGCGGATGCCCGTGTGGGGTGATAACAAGCAAAAGCTACTTTAAATCATACGTTTTATTTGCATTTGAAGCATTGAATGTTTTAAATAAACAATTATTTTGCATGTTATCATGATATGATGCCTAGAATAATCACTTTTCATTGCACTTTAAGATGAGTAGTTAATTACAAATAATTTGGGCTAATGTGAGACATTTCAAGAATAATTACTAAAAGAAATGGCTACTATAATAGCCATTGTTGGACAAGAATTTTTTTATTACTTTTATAGAATCTATTATTGTGGAAATAATATGTTTCTTACATTACAAGTAGTACCTTCATTAAGTTTTTTTTAATGCCAATTCGTTTTATTAATGCCCTTAATGGGCTTAAGGTTACTAATGGATCTATGAAGCATGTGTGCAGGATTTGTATGCAGATCGTGTAAGCCAATCACACGATGAATTTGAACCGTGTGTGCACAGTGATGTGTACGCAGTCAACCGCGACTCACCTGTTGAGTACGAGCACCATCATATGCAAGCCGTCCTCCACCAATCAGATGGAGCCCGACGGGATGTTGACCGCTTGAAGCACCGATGTACGTGTGGAGCGAGGCGCACTGAGAGACGCAACAAACTCAAAAATAAGGGGGAAAATTTTTCACGATTTTGAAACACCTTAAGAGGGAGAGGAGGAGCGGCGAAAGGGGGCGTTCTTGATTTCTCGCCCGATTTTGTTCGGCCTGGAGGACACAGCGAGGAGAAAGATCCAAATCGAAGCAGCTTTGATCAGGAGCATTCAAGACGCATCGATTCATCCGATTAAAGCCTGCAAATTAGGTTTGCAGTTTAGGTTCAGATCCGAATTTTGTTTCGGTTTCTTTTATTGTTTCTTTTGCTTTTTTTCTTTTTACTTACTTTCGATCTGAAATCTGCAAGAGAGACATTCAATGTTACGTTTTTAATTGATTTGTTTCTGTTGTTATTTCTTTCTTTTTCTTTTTTTCCGTTTTTTCTCTTCTTTTTTTCTTTCTTTTTCATTTCCGAAATTGAACAATTCACCGTAGATACTTGTTGCTCTTTTTAATTCAGCTGATTCCCTGTTCTTTCTTTCTGTTTTTTCTTCTAAAGCAATTAACTTCCCGTAATTCCTCTTCGAGACATTAATTCATAGAATTCTCGTTGAACGTAATTCGTGGAATCGGTGAGTTTAATTGAATATTTTTTTAGTCTCGAATTGGTTATTACGCTTTTTCCGATTTCAAGAAAATTATTTCTCTCATTAAGAAAAGCTTCAAAAAGAGTAAAAAAAATATAAGTTCTCCTGTTTTAGTCTTAGTCTTATTTCTTTTCTTTTCATTCTGTTGTGAAGTTTAAAATTACAAAATCCATTTTTCTGTAGGCTGTAGTGAAATAAATTCAGTAAGCTACTATTCTGCACTAAGCCATGAAATAGAGAGATTTATGCCAAAAAAATATCAAGACATTAGAAGATACATTTAAAAAGAATAATAAGGAAAAAGAAGTTAAATAATAAATTTTAGATTGAATTGAAGGTTCAGTGGAAATAAATTGAATCTAGATGTTTTTAAATTCTTAATGATAAGAAACTTGAAATCTTAATCTCTGATTAAATTTATCTGATTATAAATAGCAGAGAATATTGATTTTATGAAATTGAATTTGCAATGATCTTAATTTCAAACATTGATCAAGAATCATCATTAATCACATAAATAAGAATTAAACCATCAAATTCATGCTTTTCTATCCCTAAAGCGATTGGAATTGAAATTCACCACCGCCTCCTTTGGATTCGACCCCTTATTACACCACTAAGGGAGATTATAAATTTTATTGTATAAGTCCGGAAAAACCCTAAATAACGACATAAATCACGCTAATTTCCGACTTATCAATTGGCGCCGCTGCCGGGGAGGCAATACAGCTAGATTTCATTTTTCTTTTTATTTAGGGATTTATTTGAGTTTATGTTTGAATTTGTTGGAATTCCGACTTATCAATTTCTTGGGAGATTTTGAGTATTGATATCATTGCATATTTTTTTTTTTTTTAGAAATTTCTTTTCCATTTACCTCACATCTTGCCTTTCTACTAACAAATGGAAAAGTTTTGTTGATTAAGTAAAACAGCGAGCTTACAATGAACGATTTCAAGATTCGTGCACGCTATTATGTGGAGTCATGGACTGGTGAGGTTATGGAAGAGGAGAGTAAATTAGACAAGTTTGAGAAGGAAATGAAGCAATCGATGAAGGAAGCTACCGAAAATTTTAAGCATTTCCTACAAGATACAATTGCTACCATCAAACCCAAGGTGAATTCATTCCATATGCATGAAAATGTTCATAATTGCAACCATGGGGTTAATAGTATCATGAGGACTAAATTTGGGCACAACATTGGACATCATAATGGTATGCACAATGATTTTCATTATCAACCTCATTTTCATCAAAAAGATCATTTTCATCCATCTCAATCTCAATTTGATCCAAATGATCATTTTTATCAATCTCAATCCCCATTTCATCCATGTGACAATTCTCATCAATTTCATTCTCCATTTCATGAAATCAACAACATAAATCACGCTAATTTCCGACTTATGTTAAATAATAAATTTAACATAATAAGGAAAAAGAAGTTAAATAATAATGATAAATTCAATCTAGAAGTTAAATTCAATCTAGATGTTTTTAAATTCTTAATGATAAGAAACTTGAAATCTTAATCTCTGATTAAATTTATGTCGTTATTTAGGGTTTTTCCGGACTTATACAATAAAATTTATAATCTCCCTTAGTGGTGTAATAAGGGGTCGAATCCAAAGGAGGCGGTGGTGAATTTCAATTCCAATCGCTTTAGGGATAGAAAAGCATGAATTTGATGGTTTAATTCTTATTTATGTGATTAATGATGATTCTTGATCAATGTTTGAAATTAAGATCATTGCAAATTCAATTTCATAAAATCAATATTCTCTGCTATTTATAATCAGATAAATTTAATCAGAGATTAAGATTTCAAGTTTCTTATCATTAAGAATTTAAAAACATCTAGATTCAATTTATTTCCACTGAACCTTCAATTCAATCTAAAATTTATTATTTAACTTCTTTTTCCTTATTATTCTTTTTAAATGTATCTTCTAATGTCTTGATATTTTTTTGGCATAAATCTCTCTATTTCATGGCTTAGTGCAGAATAGTAGCTTACTGAATTTATTTCACTACAGCCTACAGAAAAATGGATTTTGTAATTTTAAACTTCACAACAGAATGAAAAGAAAAGAAATAAGACTAAGACTAAAACAGGAGAACTTATATTTTTTTTACTCTTTTTGAAGCTTTTCTTAATGAGAGAAATAATTTTCTTGAAATCAGAAAACTGTAATAACCAATTCAGACTAAAAATATTCAATTAAACTCACCGATTCCACGAATTACGTTCAACAGAATTCTATGAATTAATGTCTCAGAAGAGGAATTACAGGAAGTTAATTGCTTTAGAAGAAAAACAGAAAGAAAGAACACGAATCAACTGAATTAAAAAAAGAGCAACAAGTATCTACAGTGAATTGTTCAATTTCGGAAATGAAAAAGAAAGAAAAAGAAGAGAAAAAAAACGGAAAAAGAAAAGAAAGAAATAACAACAGAAACAAATCAATTAAAACGTAACATTGAATGTCTCTACTGCAGATTTCAGATCGAAAGTAAGTAAAAGAAAAAGCAAAAGAAACAATAAAAGAAACCGAAACAAAATTCGGATCTGAACCTAAACTGCAAACCTAATTTGCAGGCTTTAATCGGATGAATCGATGCGTCTTGAATGCTCCCTCGATCAAAGCTGCTTCGATTTGGATCTTTCTCCTCGCTGTGTCCTCCAGCCGAACAAAATCGGGCGAGAAATCAAGAACGCCCCTTTCGCCGCTCCTCCTCTCCCCTCTTAAGGTGTTTCAAAATCGTGAAAAAAATTTTTCCCCCTTATTTTTTTGAGTTTGTTGCGTCTCTCAGTGCGCCTCGCTCCACACGTACATCGGTGCTTCAAGCGGTCAACATCCCGTCGGGCTCCATCTGATTGGTGGAGGACGGCTTGCATATGATGGTGCTCGTACTCAACAGGTGAGTCGCGGTTGACTGCGTACACATCACCGTGCACACACGGCTCAAATTCATCGTGTGATTGGCTTACACGATCTGCATACAAATCCCGCACACATGCTTCATAGATCCATTAGTAACCTTAAGCCCATTAAGGGCATTAATAAAACGAATTGGCATTAAAAAAAACTTAATGAAGGTACTACTTGTAATGTAAGAAACATATTATTTCCACAATAATAGATTCTATAAAAGTAATAAAAAAATTCTTGTCCAACAATGGCTATTATAGTAGCCATTTCTTTTAGTAATTATTCTTGAAATGTCTCACATTAGCCCAAATTATTTGTAATTAACTACTCATCTTAAAGTGCAATGAAAAGTGATTATTCTAGGCATCATATCATGATAACATGCAAAATAATTGTTTATTTAAAACATTCAATGCTTCAAATGCAAATAAAACGTATGATTTAAAGTAGCTTTTGCTTGTTATCATATAACCCCCCACTTTACCTATTGCTAGTCCCTTAGCAATGATTAAGGTTTCAGCCAGAAATACATTATTTTTACTGACTTTTGCATCATCATGACGAGTGTTTTAAGTTTGCCCTATCAGTGTGATATCATCATTCCTTTTCAGAAATGAACAGAAGAAGATATTGATGATGGACTTGTGTAGGGTCATCATTTCTTCAACCTTGACTATGAAACTCTGCTGCTAAAATTGGAGGGAACAGAAGAAAGAAAAAAAAAAGAAATTTCTCCTTCCAAATGAGTTGAACTTGTCCTTTTTGGTGCTAGCCACTGGGGTTTTAAATTGAGATCGCCCCCCATTCCTTTCATGTGCAAGAATTTTAAAAATATTGGTCAGGATATGATTCCTTTTGTGGGTGTAATCCACTTATTAAGACATAGCTTGTCTTTCCTCGCTGCTGCATGCAACTTATTTGTAGCTGTCGCCACTTATTTGGACTGTGATGTCACACTGCAGCTTATTTCTCTCTTTTTTTGGGTCTTGCACATGAAAGGATCAAGGGTTATAAATGAGTGTTTTCCCCCTTAATTTTCACCTTTGATCCAAGATATCTCATTGGTTGGAGAAATGAGTTGATGAGGTAAGAAATTTAGAAAATAAAGCTAATCCTAGCAGCAGAGCCTCTTAGTTTTGTTTGAAATTTTCCACAAAACTCTCCTACACAGCCTCTTGCATCTTTGACTTCCATTAGCACTGTAGGCTACCCAATGTCATTCAGCAAGTAGATTGACAATGTACCCCTGACTATTGCCTAAATCATATGCTGAAGAATAATAAACCTGATTTAAAGGTTTACTACTTTCATGATTTCTCTCTTTTTTTTTCTAAGCAACAAAAATAGAAATAAAAAATGAGAGAGCAAATCTACTCCCTTCTTGGACAGAGTTTCCTTTCATATTTCTAATTACCTACTGCATGCAGATATTTATTCCTACCTTCTAGATTATACTTGCTAATGGTAAAAAAAATCGCAAACCGTAGTCTGTATGAGTTGGCAGAACCGTCTTCTGCACTCTTTATCTGAATTGCACCCCAATTTCTCCAAAAGATCATGCTCTCTTTTATTCTGAAATTTTTTATGACAGAATTGTACCTTTTTTCTTGAAAGAATTGCTAATGATTGAGGCATATCTCGTGAATCGCTTCATTTCATGATGAGTGATATCAAGTATGAAGCATCATCTTAGAATTTGTTATTTCTATTTTATTTAATTTTATTTTTATTTTTAAAGGGCCGGCCTACATGGAAAGAAAAACAAAACACACCAAAGAAAAAAAAACAAAATAGAAACAATGAAAAGATGGAAAACTAAATCTATACAAATTCATGGCATATCAAAGTATGTATGAGAAATTCTATGGCCATGTGGATAAATTTGTATTCTAATGTTGGTTTAGAGAAATTCTTGATAAAAAATATATGTGAATGAACTATGAAACATGATTCAAGAAACATTAATTTTTTGTAAAAATGTCCTTTTAAGCATAGAACCAACTTAGAATAAGATTGTGTTTCATTTATAAAATGCTCATCCCATGCAATATGAAATATCTTTCTTACTATAGGAGTTGGATGAACATTCATTGCAAGAATTTCATTAAAACTTGGGTGAAATATTGACTGGAAAATTTCAAGTTGTAATCGAAGATTTTTCCAATTCGTGGATATCCTAATATCATTATTTGATCTGGAAATTTGGAAGGGAGTAACATTATGAATGCGAAGAAATCTAATTAAATGGACTTTATGATCAATAAAATGGTCATGCCAATCGGTGAAAAAAAATTTAATTAGATTTCTTTGATTACGTGTAGGCTCAATCGGTGCAAGTTTGTTCTTTATATTTATGCTCTACAAATATTTACCTTCATTTTTTATTCAAGAAATGAGAATTTCTTTGATTCAAGAAACGTTTCTATTTCATCATCAACCCTTAAACCTTCTCTCAATTTATTTATTTCAACTCCCTCATATTGATCCTTTGGATTTTCATATTCTCCACTTGTTTTAATGTGCTTTTCAATATTTTCACCAAATGTCATAAAACTATTTTTACTATCTACTAAAAATAGTACATTAATATCAGAAAGTATTGCATCAAAATTCTCATCGACATATCCAATATCATCCCTCACTTCTTTAGGCATCATGAACTTCTCTATGTATTCATAATCATCATCACTAAAAGAATCACATTCCCCAAAGATTTCATGATCATTAACCCTAAGTTTATCTTTCATTGAATTCTCATTATCTTCATTAAAAGGGACATCATGATCATCAATCACATATGAATTTTGATCCTCCAAATTCTTTCCAATTGGATCCATTTCTTTGACAAGCATATCATCATTTGATTTTTCAATAACTTCTTTATGCTCTTCATCACTTTTCTCACAAGATTCAAATGATGATTGTTTACAATGATCATCCATGATGATAGTATCCTTATCTAAAGATATGGATGAATGATTATCATAGTGAGAGTTGTTTGGTAAATCAATAATGGATTGAGCAAGAAATGTACCTTCATTGTTGTGAATTTGAAATTCAATACCATTCATGTTGTCTTGATGGGGAACAAGTGATATTTGATGATCTTCATTGATGTTATCCACTCTCCTTGACTTCATCATCTCAATGTGCCTCGTAAAAATCATTTTCTCCTCCTCCCAAGTTTTCTCTTTTTCCTGAAATTGTTTCAAGGTATCCAAGAGATCCTCGAAAGAAGCATGGTTAGCATGATCTTCAGCTGAAAATTTCAAATCAAATGCAATTTGGTGGAGGGAAGGTTCATTGTGTTGAAATAGAGGATTTGGAAAGCATTGAGGTTGATTTTCATGAAAATAGTTACTTTTATGAAATGAAGGATGAAATTGATGAACATCATTACTTTGACAAAAGTGAGGTTGATTTTGATGACCTGAAGGTCAAAATTGGTGAATATCATTATTTTGATGAAATTGGGTTTGATTTTCATGAAATGGAGAATGAAATTGATGAGAATTGTCACATGGATGAAATGGGGATTGAGATTGATAAAAATGATCATTTGGATCAAATTGAGATTGAGATGGATGAAAATGATCTTTTTGATGAAAATGAGGTTGATAATGAAAATCATTGTGCATACCATTATGATGTCCAATGTTGTGCCCAAATTTAGTCCTCATGATACTATTAACCCCATGGTTGCAATTATGAACATTTTCATGCATATGGAATGAATTCACCTTGGGTTTGATGGTAGCAATTGTATCTTGTAGGAAATGCTTAAAATTTTTGGTAGCTTCCTTCATCGATTGCTTCATTTCCTTCTCAAACTTGTCTAATTTACTCTCCTCTTCCATAACCTCACCAGTCCATGACTCCACATAGTAGCGTGCACGAATCTTGAAATCGTTCATTGTAAGCTCGCTGTTTTACTTAATCAACAAAACTTTTCCATTTGTTAGTAGAAAGGCAAGATGTAAGGTAAATGGAAAAGAAATTTCTAAAAAAAAAAAAAATATGCAATGATATCAATACTCAAAATCTCCCAAGAAATTGATAAGTCGGAATTCCAACAAATTCAAACATAAACTCAAATAAATCCCTAAATAAAAAGAAAAATGAAATCTAGCTGTATTGCCTCCCCGGCAGCGGCGCCAATTGATAAGTCGGAAATTAGCGTGATTTATGTCGTTATTTAGAGTTTTTCTGGACTTATACAATAAAATTTATAATCTCCCTTAGTGGTGTAATAAGGGGTCGAATCCAAAGGAGGCGGTGGTGAATTTCAATTCCAATCGCTTTAGGGATAGAAAAGCATGAATTTGATGGTTTAATTCTTATTTATGTGATTAATGATGATTCTTGATCAATGTTTGAAATTAAGATCATTGCAAATTCAATTTCATAAAATCAATATTCTCTGCTATTTATAATCGGATAAATTTAATCGAGATTAAGATTTCAAGTTTCTTATCATTAAGAATTTAAAAACATCTAGATTCAATTTATTTCCACTGAACCTTCAATTCAATCTAAAATTTATTATTTAACTTCTTTTTCCTTATTATTCTTTTTAAATGTATCTTCTAATGTCTTGATATTTTTTTGGCATAAATCTCTCTATTTCATGGCTTAGTGCGTAATAGTAGCTTACTCGAATTTATTTCACTACAGACCTACAGAAAAAAATGGATTTTGTAATTTTAAACTTCACAAATGTAATGAAAAAGAAAAGAAATAAGACTAAGACTAAAAACAGGAGAACTTATATTTTTTACTCTTTTTGAAGCTTTTTCTTAATGAGAGAAATAATTTTTCTTGAAATCGAAAAACCGTAATAACCAATTCAGACTAAAAATATTCAATTAAACTCACCGATTCCACGAATTACGTTCAACAGAATTCTATGAATTAATGTCTCAGAAGAGGAATTACAGGAAGTTAATTGCTTTAGAAGAAAAACAGAAAGAAAGAACAGGAATCAACTGAATTAAAAAAAGAGCAACAAGTATCTACAGTGAATTGTTCAATTTCGGAAATGAAAAAGAAAGAAAAAGAAGAGAAAAAAAACGGAAAAAGAAAAGAAAGAAATAACAACAGAAACAAATCAATTAAAACGTAACATTGAATGTCTCTACTGCAGATTTCAGATCGAAAGTAAGTAAAAGAAAAAGCAAAAGAAACAATAAAAGAAACCGAAACAAAATTCGGATCTGAACCTAAACTGCAAACCTAATTTGCAGGCTTTAATCGGATGAATCGATGCGTCTTGAATGCTCCTGATCAAAGCTGCTTCGATTTGGATCTTTCTCCTCGCTGTGTCCTCCAGGCCGAACAAAATCGGGCGAGAAATCAAGAACGCCCCCTTTCGCCGCTCCTCCTCTCCCTCTTAAGGTGTTTCAAAATCGTGAAAAATTTTCCCCCTTATTTTTGAGTTTGTTGCGTCTCTCAGTGCGCCTCGCTCCACACGTACATCGGTGCTTCAAGCGGTCAACATCCCGTCGGGCTCCATCTGATTGGTGGAGGACGGCTTGCATATGATGGTGCTCGTACTCAACAGGTGAGTCGCGGTTGACTGCATACACATCACTGTGCACACACGGTTCAAATTCATCGTGTGATTGGCTTACACGATCTGCATACAAATCCTGCACACATGCTTCATAGATCCATTAGTAACCTTAAGCCCATTAAGGGCATTAATAAAACGAATTGGCATTAAAAAAACTTAATGAAGGTACTAATTGTAATGTAAGAAACATATTATTTCCACAATAATAGATTCTATAAAAGTAATAAAAAAATTCTTGTCCAACAATGGCTATTATAGTAGCCATTTCTTTTAGTAATTATTCTTGAAATGTCTCACATTAGCCCAAATTATTTGTAATTAACTACTCATCTTAAAGTGCAATGAAAAGTGATTATTCTAGGCATCATATCATGATAACATGCAAAATAATTGTTTATTTAAAACATTCAACGCTTCAAATGCAAATAAAACGTATGATTTAAAGTAGCTTTTTCTTGTTATCATGGGGTGACACGTGGCAAGGGGGGTCGGCAATTGGAGGGCCCACGGGTTAGTGGGCCCTGGTAAGATGATTGGGGCGGTAACGCGAAAGCGTTATGCCGCCCCACAGTTTAAGCTTGATTTATTCCATCTTTTCTTCCGTGTGGGACTATGTCCCACACGTTCCTTACCTTTTGCAGGCGACATGGATGAACGGCATGCGTCGGATTTGGTCAGCGACGATCGCATGGCGTTGATCGTGTGGACTCGAGTCCACGCGATCTTAATTACAACACATGCGCTTAAATTGGGCTTAAGTGAGATGGATCGACGTCTCACCTGGCGACACGTGGACACACAAGGAGAGCCTTACCTTCATCAGACGAATAACGATTGAAGAAAGGCAGAGATCTTCAGTGGATCCATTGGGAGCGTCCAATCTTCATCACAATTCGATCGCTTCATCGGACGGATGGGATTTTTCGCGATTGGAGACACTGTGTGGACACATTGCGATCGCACGATCTCCATAAGATGGCCACGATCTTCATCTCACCTTGGCGATGTATGGGACTCCCTGGAGCGCCGGATCTTCAACGGACAGCGGGGAAGATTCGTGGAAGAACTCCATGATCACGAACCGATCGAACTGTGATCGTGGCGCGATCGAACCGCGATCGTGGCTGTTTCATCATGGAATCAATGCCACGATACACGGCGCATGAGTCCAACTGAATGTGGCAGGAGAAAATTCCATGATCGAGGCCCGATCGCCACACGATCGTGGCTTGCCCGCCGCTTGATCGTGACCACGATCAAGTGCGATCGTGGCTTCTTTTGAAGCGGAATTCATCGCAGGATTGAAGCCACGACGCCGCCCAAGAGAATCGCTCCCACGACCCCTTCAATCCGCCCCCAAGACCGCATCAATTGGCCATGATCTTCGGGCTAAATTTTCCTATAAAAGCATGTATTTCCCTTCTTATTTCTTGAACTTTTGATCGATTCGTGAAGTAAATTAAGCAAATTTCGAGGAAGATCTTTAGTTCTTCGTGATTCCCTTGCGTTTAGACTCAATTGCGAAGCAATTGGAGCGGGATTGATGGCGAATTCCTCTTTGGATTTCATCAAATTTTCCCCTTGAATTCCGAACGTCCGCGAGGAAGAATCCGAGCAAATTCCCTTCAATCCACGCGAATTGAAGCCTAATTCTCATGGCAATCAGGTTAGTAGTGAGATTCGATGGATTATCAAGAGTTAATTTGAGTTTTTATTCGATTTAGAAGTTGAATTTTTCAAATTAGTTCTTAGTGTTCTTCATTTTCCCCAAATTTTTGTCCGAAATTTTGCTGATTTTGAAAATAGGATATCTCTCTGGTTATAATTCCAAATCACTTGATTTTAGTTTCATTGAATTCCTCTTTTAATCAACTTTCCGTAGATAGAAAATTTATCGAATTCTAAGTTCATTTGACCCTCCAATTTGACGTTTGACCGAGGATTGTTCATCTTTCATCAGAAGTCAAACGTTGACTTTTGGGGTCAATTACTTTTAATTTACAAATCAGAATTTGATAATTTGGGTCTTTTTAGATTCCTCTGGTTCTTAGATTTCTATTGACATATAAATTGCAAGATTTGGATTTCATTTGACCAGTCAATTTGAAGATTTCCTCTGAAGTGTTCATTTCGGGGATTTTTTTATATTTGATTTTCAATAATTCATAGTAAATCCATTTCTTATCCAAAAATCACGAATTTTATATCAATAAATTTCATTTTTTCTATAGTTTCTAAATATATAGTTTTCGTAATCTTCTGACTCTGTTTGATTCTTTGATTTTACGAAGCACCTACTGTTTGTCAAAGTCAACACTTTGACTTTGACGTTTTCTTTGTCAAATCCCAGATTTTAATCCTTAAAATCTCTTATTTAGTATATTTATATCATTTCCACTCATTAAATCTTATTTTCACTTCTTTAAAACCCCTTTTAAACCTAAGTTTGACCAAGTCAACTCTGCAATTAAAGTCAACCCTGCTCTCAGTGGATCGACCCGATACTTACACATTACTTGATTTTCTATCTTATCTTCATGAGTTCGGTTTTAAAAATTTAGTTTGACCTACGTTTGTGTGTTTTAACGACCGCGCAAATAGCTACGTCAATGGTATGGCTGTAAGATGGGAGAAATTTTAGCTAGAGAGAGAAGAAGAGAGCCGTGATGAAAGGGACAAAAAGAAAGAGAACGAAATGAAAAGGGGAGTTAACCACAGAATAAAAGAATGGGAGGAAGGAGTAAGAGCGATCGATAGAGGAGTGGAAGCGCAAACGACCGAGAGGGAGAGGGAAGAAAACTTTTTTGAGGGGAAAGAGAGCGAGAACAAATTTGGGAAAAACCAAATTAGAAAGAGAGGATTTCTGTAAAGGCGGAAGAAGGGAAAGTAAGTGAGAGAAAGAAAATCGAGGGAATGTGAGCATTTAAGGTAGAGAGAGACTTGTGAAAGTGATGGCGGAGGGAGACATACTGAGGATGGAAGAGAAAACCTTGATAGAGTAGGGTCGGGATTGGTAAATGAGATGAGATAGAGAGAAGAGATTTAAAAAGGGGGAAAGGATGATTGGTACTGAAGGAAGGGTAGAATTGGAAAGAAATCAAATAGCAGAAAAGTGAGGGAGGAGCGAATCGGTGAGAGAGTGAAACTTTGTGAACGAGAACAAAAATGAACGAAAGAGGATTAGAGGAACAGAGAGCCGGGAAGGAGATAGAACTTAGAGGATAAAGAAGGAGAGAATCACCATTACGCAAACTTGCCAACTACCTCACATCCTCCTGACAGAAAAAATGTCGGCGAACAGAATTTCTTAACGACAAACCCTAAGAGAGAGAGTGCGCGAGGAAGAAGAAGAAACCCTAAAAGCTGAAGAAGACCTTTTCTCTATCTCTTTCATTTTAAACCCGTGCAAGGAGAGAGCTACCGATTCTTCTTTGATCGGGCTCCAATGAAGATGCCTTGGACAGCCCATTAGCCTTCTACACACCTATTTTAGATTATCTTGCTTCCATTCTCATGCTTGCAAGTTCCTGAAATCAAGGAGCCAAAAAAATTATGTATAAAATTTCTTTTTTGATGTGCTGATGGCATAAAATTATCAACTCGTGAAACAGTAGATATGATGATATGTTCGTGAGTTAATGGAGCTAAATAAAAGTAATTCTTAGCTGTTTATATATACTTTTTGTGCGTTTATCAGCCACCTAACACTTTGCATCCCAAAGATAGGAATCCCTTTGAAATGCACTCTTTTTAGGAGGAAGACAAGTCGAGGGGAATTCTAATACATTAAGTAGTCTCCATTTTGAGGGAAGGAGTGATGTATCTATGGAGAGGGTAAGGAATTACGTCTGCTCATGAGAGAGTGAGGATCATTTCATCCCCATAGCATCAAACCTTAGATATGCTCACCTTGATCACAATTAAGTATTAGACTCGAGTATTAGCCGATGAGCACTACCCTAATATACACTAAAGAAGTCAACCTAGAGATGAAATCTAGATCATTAAGGCCTATACTAGAAGGAAAATTTAATCATACATTCATATGCTTCACCTCTTTAGTAGTAGGATAAAATGATGAAAGGACCTTTTAGGGAGACTATATAGTAAATTGCTACTATAGTAATATAATCTCAAATTATATTAATTTAGGGTTAATTATAATAATTTAAAGATAAATAATTTCATAACCCATCTTTACTTGAGATTATAATTAGTTTTAAAAGATAAATAATGACAGAAATCATTTTATATACTTATATAATTTTCTATGTTTTAAAATATTAAATAAATGAGTGTATTTTGAAATAGAAATTCAATCTCTTGTTATTTATTACATTCGAATTTTTAGAATAACAAATAATTTAATTTTTGATCCAATGAAATTTTTTTTAATTATATTTGGAGTTCTAATTTTTAGGGATTTTTTGGATTTTTCCAAGAAATTTTCTAAATTTTAAAGATTTTTTCAATTAAAAATCAAATTTTCTAATCAAAAATTGAGTTTTTTTATTTTTATAAGTGCACAGGTGACGTGGCGCAATCTAAAGCGTTCGATCGCCTCGCGATCAACGAGCAAGGCGAGAGGTGATGTGGCCACACGTGGAGAGTCCAATCGTGCGATTAAATCACGATCGTCGATCGTCACTTAAGGCAGAAGATACGTGGCGCAACATGATTCGTCGGCGAATCGTTTTAAAACCATTTAATCTAAGTCGTTGATCTGAGGAGTTATAATGGCTGAGATTCAAACCAATGACATGCATTGGGAGTGTCCGATCGCGATCAAATGATAGGCGTTCGATGCATTTTTATAACGCACGCGACGTGGCATCATCTCAGCGCTCCATCTGCAATCCAACGGCTACGACATAACCGTAACGATTCACACTCGTGCATTTAATCTGAGCCGTTGATCGAAGATTGAACGCATGATTGGACATTTACGCCCAAATTTTCTATAAATTGATATATTCTTCGACGATGTAAACCATTCCAGGACAATTATAGAACATCAAACTGTTTAGACACCAAATCCCTTGAATTTCCTGCTTCCAATTGCTTCTAGACTCAATTCCGCTTATACAGAGTGCTTGAGAGTGAGATTTCGTTGAGAGAGTAGGAAGAAATCGACGTTTGAACTCCGACGATCACGTTTTCCGAATTTTCGATGAAAAGCCTTGACAGAGGTGAATAATTGGATGAATTCATGCGCAATTTGGGTTAGGGATCGTATTTTATCCTAATCTTTCTTTGTATAACTTTAGATTTCAATTTAGGAGTTTAACTTGAGTCAATTTTTATTTTATTTTCAAATTTTCATAATTTTCAATTTCAAAAATTTATCTTTTGTTCATGTGATGATTTCTCCGCGAAACTTGATCCAAATTGAGTGATTTTTGATTTCCTGGATTCGTCTTCAAGTCCTACTTCCATTAATATTAAATTCCCTAATTTTTATCACCATTTCATCATCTGATTTGATCAAATTCAAAAACATCATCAAAATTTTCCCTAATTCCCTGTGAATTCGACACTTATTCACCACTATACCCCTCAATTCGTGATTATTTTTCAAAATTGGTGAGTTTGAATTTATTTTTGACTCTTGACCGTGTGATTTCAATGATCTCGCAGGAGATAGAGAGTAAAATGCAGAGAAGTAGGAAGATCTTCTTTCATTCGATGTTTTGGTTCATACATATAGAGCCCTTTATATAGGGCAGCCCTTCACACAAGAAGAGCAAGTTACGTACAGGTAACGCTTGGCACGAGCAGAGCTGGCGGTCCCTCAGCCGATGTAATGCTCGCACGGTTTTTTTTTCTATCTCCAGAAAACGGTCTCGGCGAAACGTCTAGAGCTGAGACAGCTCAACAAGGTGTACCGGGCCAAAAATTTTCGAATTACAAGATATACAAGTATTCCTTTAAGTACTCTCGCTGACAATGACGCCGATCTCGGCCCTCTTGCCCTCTTGCATCATGTCTTTGACTTGGATGAAGCTTTCTCAAAGTTGCCTCGGGGAGGGTGACGCGGGGACCGTGGATGCGGGGATGGTAGGATAGCCTATAAATAGGCACCCTTTCTTCATTTTGACGGTCCTTCCCCCATCGACTCGCGCGCATCGCAGGCACCTACTGCTCATCATGCAGGCAAACTTGCACCGCTCAGGCCGTCTGCCAACACGTGGATTAGGCAGAGCAAGCGACTCCACCCAGGCGCACAGACTATGTGATCTGTCTGTTAGGGTTGCCCCTCCTCTTTTGATTATAGTCTCCAAGCCCAACCCAAAGTCCGATACCCTGCACGAGCCCCCGACAGTATTCCTGAATGGGAAAGGAATACATCCACGACACCAACCTCTTCACGCAGCCACGACCAACAGCCATTCTTCAGTCGACACTGCCAGAGACAAGTCTCCTCGCTCCGCCACGACCCACCGGGCATTCCGCCCTGCACGCTACCTCTGATTCACTACTCCTAAGTTTAATTAATTTTCGAAGTGTTTACTGTGTTTCCTGTATGGTTTGTATGTGTTTCCTGTATGGTTTGTAGGGCCAAAATCTGAGATTCAAGTTAGTCTGGCTTATTTCAAAATGTCAATTAGGCTGTATGAATGTAAATTTGTACTGAAATAAATTTGGAGGTGCGAGCACAGACCATCATCGCCATCGTATGTGGAGGAATTCTTCAGAGTAATTAAACTCCATGAGATCCTATGTTCTCTATGAAATCTCATTTCTTCTAGAGATGAATTTGATGAATCTGATTATTCTGATGAATTATGATTTGTATCTTTTCATTGAGATATTTAGGGTTTGCGATCCTATATGAAATTCTTTAAATAAGATTTCATTGGATCTTCGTCAATTTCATTGGGAATTTCGTTTTATTGTTTCCGTTGTCAAATTACGGGGTCGATCCAATCAGCAGAAGTGTTTTTTTAGAACAATACCGAATTCGGTACTGTTCGTGAAGGCAAAAAAAAAGACTTGTAGACGAGCGGGCACCGCCGGAACCACACTTCGTGCCGACTGGCACCGCCGGAACCACACTCATCTCACGCGTCACTTGCAAGCTAACAAGTTCATCCCACATCTTCCCTTGTCCGACCCTCATCTTCACTGGTCCAAGGTTTTCCTTAGGATCACGACACCGCCGCCGAGGACTACCACTGCTACCCGTCCGTGCTGCGTTCGAACGGCCTCCCCCGTCACGACCGACCGGGCTCGCGCCCCACAGGTTAGGCACACATTCCCCTTTATTTTACGTGGAAGTCTATATTTCTTTCAGTATTTCCCGCACCGTCTCCGCCGCCATCGGGATTTAGTATAGGCGAGCGTTTAGACGACATTGATAGGATTCTGACCGTGGCCCAACCCGTCGGATTGACTGTCGAGCTCCCCTTGACGACTCACGACCCAACGCCCGCAAGGAT
>CM044109.1:10417576-10498962 GCA_024174645.1 Lemna minuta
GCGTGCAGCCTTCCTGCCGCCGCCGCCGCCTCAGGCCGCCGCCGCCGCCAGTTCGCTGCACCACCATCCTCTCCGATCATCCCCTCCACGAACCCCGTTCCTCCCAGTCCCGCATTTTTGACTCTCCGTCAACCCCTACCTGCCATCCCTTCCCGTCCACGGATCTCCTTCTCCCTCCAGAGATTCCCCCCCTTCCAATCACGACTCCCTCCCGTACACCATCGTCCTCATCTCCCTTCCCCAGCTTCATTCGCGATTTACCCTTTAACCCACGATCGCCCACCGCCCGAAATTCCATCGGACGTTTCGTCTCCTCTGCCCCAAATCACGAAATCATCGCTCATCCAATCCCTCCGCTCGGCCCCTCGCTTGCCTGCAGCCTCCCAGATTTTGTGCTCCCTTACTTGCTTTCTCCGACGGACATCCCTCCTCACCTCCCTGCACACTGTCGCCTCCTTCCCTCGTCGCCATTATCCTCATCCCCGCGAAATCCCCTCACCCGCGAAATTCCCTCACAAAAATTGCCAATCGCTCACCCACTCCTTTGTCGCCCTCAAACCCCTCCCTCCATCCTTGAATTGTGCGGATCGAGACGTCATCGACCCTTATGTCGTTTCCTCTTCCCGCCTATCATCTGCCCTGCTACCCCCCATCAACCACGAGTTTCGAATCGTAAATTCACACCCGCCTGCAACCCCAAAATCCCGTGCTCGACCTCCCGCTCTCATCCAGCGACCTTCCCCAAACTATTCCCTAGTTCTGTTGTGGGACGACGATATCGATTCCAATCAGAATTTCCAGTCGGACGACGTATCGCGTCCCATTCTCTGCCCGACCGCCTTCTCCCACCACCTTCCCCACGCCCAGCCCCTGCAACATCACCAAATTTTCCGCGTGACCACTCCCTGTCACGTCATCTGGAATTTACTTGCAGAATACTACCCGTGGATGTGGTCCTCACCGTAGAATTGAAGTAGCGCACTCTTCTGGTGCATAGCATAAAATACGAAGAACCTAACTGATCAGCATAACCTCTGAGTCGCGGACCAATTAGGTTAAAAGGGGGAGAAAAGGAGCAGAAGTCTCGTTCTTGATCTCTCGCCCGACGACGATCGGCCAGGAGGACACAACGAGAGGAAGAGCCAAAATCCAGTCCAAGAAGCATTCAAAGGGAGGATCGATCATATTCCAAGCTTTTTGGCATTATTTCGAAGCTTCGAAACCTAGTTAAGATCTATTTTTCTTATCAGATTTTTCTGTCAAAATATTTATTCTGTTTCAATTAGTTGTTCTGATTATCTTAGAATTTTATTTGCTTTTACTTTCAAGATTTTCATTTACCTACTCTAGAAAGATTGAATTAGTTTGAGTATGAATTTTTTTTTGCAGATAGATCACTGTTTTAATTTTTTTGTTTTACTTTTAGGTATAGAGATCTGAATTTGTTTACGATTAACATTAAGTGATTGCAAAAGTCCTACGGCATGTGCTTAACCTGTTTCTTGTTTTAATTCTAGTGTAGTTAATGTCATTAAAAGAAATTTCATCTGTAATAGATTAGATTCATTCAAATTTGGAAGAGGTTTGTTTGGAAAAATAGTAAAACAGAAAACAATCGGATATTAGCTTTCTCTAACAATGTCTCTTTCTGTTTAGATCAAATACATCAGTAAGAGAAGACTATTCAGAAGGTGATATGTCAAGTTAGATTTAGATGAGTGCTACTAAGATGAATATTTTAGATACGAAATAATATGATATAAATCTTGCTTATATTAGTTTCTCTCTGTCCGAGAGTTAACAGAGTGCATAAGAGCAGATACAATGAATATAGCAGGGTGATATTAGAAAGAAGAATTCCTTAGAGATAGAATCTACCTAAGATAAATAAATAAAAAGAACAAAAATATAGTGATTTTGATAAAAGGAATAATAGGATTAAGAATTAGAGAGAGTGGATATAAGAGTTGGTGTAAGATTGAGATTAACTCTAATCCATAAAAAAGACGTGTCAAGAAATATAAATGATTCTCGTTTTTTCAGACCTTCTATAGACATTAGCAGAGGATCTAAGTATAGATGAAAATAACAGGATAGGGATATGGAACTGAAGGTTGATTAGAAGAAGATAGAATTTATAAAAGGAGGATTACAATTTACCTCTCTAGGGTCCGACCCCTCATTGAGCTATAATGTTGGAAGATAGAAATTAAGGGGAAAAAATATATTAGAAGATAATATAATTGTTAAGACCAATTAAACCATCACAATGACATAGGATTTACATCCTGTAATTTGGACTTATCACATATGATGACCAATATCTTGGAAGTTTTGATCGATATCTCGAGCAATCAAGAATTGTTCCTCAGTATACTATGCTAGGCACTCCAAGTATGAATGACATTGTTGAACGACGGAATTGGAGACTTCAAGATATGATGAGAAGTATGATGGTTGAATCATCGCTTCATATAAGGTTATGTAGTGAAGCCTTAAAGACAGCTATATACTTATTGAATAAAGACACCATATGAACTATGGATGGGTAGAAAACCTAGTTTGAAGCATCTTCATATATGGTGATGTCCAACTCAAACACAATTGTATGTTCCTAAGGATAGAAAACTGGACTCCAGAACAATTGTTATTTTTTTGGATATTCAAAAAAATCTTGGGGCTTCAAGTTTTGCGATCCTAGCACTAGAGGTATCTTTGGAACGGGAAATGCACATTTCTTTGAGGATATTAAATTTGATGGGGGAAATAAAGTTAGAGACACTGACTTTCAGGAAGAACACGATGATAGTTTTAATACAGAAGGTAATCCAATTCTTTCATTTGTTTAAGCAAATGTTTTGCGTCCTTCAGCTTCCTATAGTCAAATTGCATATCCTCATGAAGAAGGGCCATTAAAGGAATCCACAATTGAAGAGGAAACTTAGATTTCAAATAATTTGAGTATATATCTTCGGGAACATGAGATTGGTTTGGAGATAAAGGAAATTGATCTTATTAATTTACGACAAGCCTTGCAGAGCTTTAATGCACACAAGTGGATTGATGCTATGAATGAAGAGATCAAATCTATGCATGATAATGACATTTGAGATCTTGTTCAGTTACCTGAAGGATTGAAACCTATTGGTCGTAAATAGATCTTTAAAACTAAGAAGTACTCAAAAGGTAATAGATAAAGATATAAAGCACGTCTTGTTGCAAAAGATTTTACTCAACGTGAAGTCATTGATTATAATGAAACCTTTTCTCCAGTATCATCGAAGGATTCATTCAGAATCATAATGACAATTGTAGTTCATTTTGATCTTGAGTTGCATCAAATGGATATAAAGACTACATATCTAAATAGAGAAATTAATAAAATCATATCCGTGTAACAACGCCTTTTTTTCCGCCCTCCTACATTCTATCGTATGTCATCTAGATTCTCGAGGGAACAGCGGCGCTGGTTGGATATCGCTCACGGCAAGCCAGATTTTAACTGTCACGTCAAGCTCACCGAATTTAGGGCAAGCAGCGGCGGAGCGGGCGCATTGAATGAAGACAGCTTTACAGTGACGTGGCGGGAAATGATTAGCCGCCGAAGAAAAACAGTGTTTGCTTCCGGGGTTCGTCGTGTTTTCGGATGGAATGAAAGTGACGGGAGATAATTGAGAGACAGACGGCTATTCATTGGGAGGGCTGAGAGAGAAGGGAGGGGGGCTGTCCAGTCTAACTCGATTGCATGGAAAGGCTAGAGAGCGAGAAAACTAGAGAGCGAGAAAACTAGAGAGAGAATCGCATCGTTTCGTAGAGAGAAAGACAGTGGGCTTGTGCGAGAGAGAGAGGCTGGCGCCGCAGCCTACATGTGAAGATTTGCTTTCATAGATGAGCAATTTATTTGACGGTAGAGACGGAAAGGGAGAGAGAGCCAGACCAAGCCGCGTACATGTGCAGATGTGTATGCATGGATAAGGAATTTATTTGACGGTAGAGTCATTGGGAGGGAGGAAAAAAGAGACAGAGAGAGACAGAGAGATTACCCCTGTCGTGACTGCCGCTATATAATCAGGATCCTCAGCCTCTCCTCCATCTCACAACCCGACAGCTCACCTCAATACAATACCTAGAAACGATCTCGCCTCCACGGAAATCTCCCCATTTCTCGGATCTCCCCCTCCCAAAAAATCTCAAGCTCATCCATCCAAGAGAGAGAAAGAACCAGCTGTCCTACGGTAGCATGGGTTCTACCCTCACCTCCTGGCCCTGGGACAACCTCGGCTCCTACAAGGCAATCTTCTCCCTCTCTCTCTCACTCTCTCTCTATCTGTTTATCTCTCTACAGAGCTAACGTTCGCACCTTGTTCTCTCTCTTCCTCTTCCTGCGCAGTACATCCTCCTGGGGCCGCTGGTAGCGAAGGCTGCCTATTCAAGTTCATGGGAGGACCCGAAGGGCTCATGGTGGGTGCATATCCTGCTCCTCTGCGCTCTGCGGGGTCTCATCTACACCGCCTGGTGCTCCTTCGCCAACATGCTCTTCCTCACCCGCAATCGCCGCATCGTCAAACGCGGGGTGGACTTCAACCAGATCGATAAGGAGTGGCACTGGTACAAACCACTCTCTCTCTCTCTCTCTCTCTCTCTCTCTCTCTCTCTCTCGCTCTCTAGCTTAGGTGACTGTATATTTCAGGGACAACTTCTTGATTCTACAAGCCGTGATCGGCGCCGGCGCGTGCTACCTCTTCCCTTCCATGGACAAGCTTCCTATTTGGAACGCCAAAGGGCTCCTCTACACGCTCCTCCTCCACGTTGCAGTCTCCGAGACGCTCTTCTACCTCTCCCACCGGCTCTTCCACACCGACTTCCTCTTCCGCCGTTACCACTCCCTCCACCACTCCGTCCCTGTTCTCCAGTCTTACACAGGTCCGCCGTCATCTCTCTTTCTCTCTCTCTCACCATTCCGCTGACCCCACTTCCTCTCCTAACGCGATCAATGACTTGGCAGCTGGACTGGCGACGCCGCTGGAGTTTCTGTTGCTGAGTGCAGTAATGGGCATCCCTTTGTTCGGCAGCTTCTGGGTAGGGCATGGATCCCTGATGCTCGTTTACGGCTATATCCTGGGTTTCGATTTCCTCAGGTCTATGCTCCACAGCAACGTCGAGGTGCTTCCCGACTCGCTCTTCCGTGGTCTCCCCCTTCTCAGATATCTTCTCGCCACCCCTACGTAAGCCACCTTACTATAAACCCTAAAACAATTTCTCATGATGACGACGATGCTGATGATGATACATTGCATGCAGGTACTACTCGCTTCACCACAAGGAAAACAAAACGAACATGTGCCTCTTCATGCCGCTATTTGACCTGCTCGGCGGCACCCTCAACATCAATTCCTGGGAGGAGCACAGGAGAATCTGCCACGGTAAGGAGAAGACTTTCAGTTGCGATGTGAAATCCAGATCCCAGGCCCTTCGAACTGATTTTTTAATGGCGCAGTGAGGAACGAAGACGTGCCCGGGTTCGTCTTCCTGTTGCACGCGGTGGACCTGGTTTCTTCAATCCACGCGCCCTTCGTGTTCAGGAGCTACGCGTCCAACCCGTACGTCACCAATCTGCTGGTTCTTCCCATGTGGCCCGTCGCCCTCGTGTCCATGATCTTCATGTGGCTCTTTTCCAAGACGTTCCTCTACTCCTTCTACAACCTCCGCGGGCGCCTGCACCAGATCTGGCTCGTCCCCCGTTTCGGCTTCCAGGTGCTTACCCATTCATTCTCTCTCTCTATCTCTTTCTCTCTTCGAAAAGAGCAGACCGCATGAATGTTCGTAAATGGTTGCCAAAGAAGAACGATCATTGAATGCCCGATGGGTTTTTCATCACGTGCAGTACTTCCTTCCCTTCGCCAAGGACGGGATCAACAAGCAAATCGAGCTCGCTATCAAGAGGGCAGACAAGATGGGAGTGAAGGTCCTCAGCCTTGCCGCATTGAATAAGGTTGGTCTGTCCTCTCTGTCTCTCTTTCTCTCTCCCTCTTTCTCTTTCTAGACTGAGTCGAATGTGTGGGTGATTTGATCGGCAGAACGAGTCTCTCAACGGAGGTGGAGCGTTGTACGTGAAGAAGAACCCGGATCTCAGAGTCAGAGTCGTCCACGGCAACACTCTAACGGCCGCAGTCATCCTCGACGAGATCCCGAGTGACGTCACCGAGGTCTTCCTCACCGGGGCCACCTCCAAGCTTGGCCGTGCCATCGCCCTCTACCTTTGCCGCAAGGGAGTCCGTGTTCTGGTAAGTCTTTTCTATCTATGGGTATCTATCTATCAATGTATATATCGGTATCTGTCTATCTATCTATCCATCTACCTATATCTATATATTCACCCATCTATCTATCTATCTATCTCTCTATCCATCCTGCTATGAGAATCTGTATATCCATCTACGTATATCTAGCTATTTATCTGGCTAATAACATACGTATGGCTGGGCCAAACAGATGTTGACGCAGTCAATGGAGAGGTTCCAGAGGATCCAAACGGAAGCGCCGCCCGAGTTTCAGCACTACCTCATTCAGGTCACGAAGTACCAGGCGGCGCAAAACTGCAAGGTAATGCTCCGACTTCCTTCACCATGAAGCGAAGATAGGACCAATCCCCAGATCTCCTAAAATCTAAGACTCTTTCGCCGCCAAACAGACGTGGATAGTCGGCAAATGGCTGAACTACAAGGAGCAGCAATGGGCGCCGCCAGGCACTCACTTCCACCAGTTCGTTGTGCCGCCCGTCTTCGCGTTCCGCCGGGACTGCACCTATGGCAAGCTGGCCGCCGTGAGGCTCCCTGAAGACGTGCAGGGGCTCAGCATGTGCGAGGTAACAGTGCATGAGTTTTCTTTCTTGTGGCAGACAATGGTAACTGATCCGTGGCGTTTCTTCGATGGCAACAGTATAAGCTGGATAGGGGGGTCGTGCACGCTTGCCATGCAGGAGGAGTGGTGCATTTCCTGGAAGGGTGGATCCACCACGAGGTCGGAGCAATAGACGTCGATCGGATCGACGTCGTCTGGGAGGCGGCGCTCCGGCACGGTCTTCGCCCCGGGTGAACTCTCCGGCAGAACTTAACGATACAGCCCTTGGTTGGAACCCGTAGGGTAGACAACGCGTTCCAGTTGATTGCTTTATTCGTCTTGTGGGTTGGGCTGCTATCAATTAAGATAGCCCAGCCCACAGCGTTTACTTCTTGGTTCCCCTTTGTAATGAAGCACAACAAATACAATTCACTTTATTCCAAATCAGATAAAGGAGAAATCAGATAAGGTAGTGTGGAAGGATAATAGGGGAATAAGAGGATGTTAATGATGATAAAGATTAAATATGAGTAGAGAAGAGAAATAGAGAATAGAGTGATACGAATTATTTAATGAATTAGGACTTATTCTTATGGTAATTATGTATAATATAAAATATTAGAATTATAAATATCATGGAATATATGAGATAGAAGAGAGCGAAAAGATGACTGTGTAATAGAGAGAGGAATAGTGGAGGCGATGAGCAGAGATATAATAGAGAAGACGGTACTTTCTTATGACTAGGATGAGAGTTTAAGGGTTGATAGAATAGAGAGTTATGAAATAGATGAATGAATGACAGAGTAAGATAACTCAGAAGGATAATGGTGAGAGTGAAGGTAGGAATGTGTGGAGAAGATATTATATATTTTAATACAGAGAATAGGACGGAAATCGGTGAAGAGGTGGAGGATGATAATTCGGAAGAATGGAAATGAGGATGAGGATGATGATAATGAGAGAGATCATGAAGAGAAGAGAAAATAGATAAGAGAGGCGATGGTGTGAATTATAAAGAGAGGATAATAATTAGAGAGAGAAAATAGAGAGAGTGAAGGATCTACGTTGGACTTACGGATCTTTAACGGAACTGTCAATCAAGATGAAATAGGAGAGGATGTTACCTGAGATAGACGTGAAGATGACGCTTCCGAGATCACCAAACGATCCACGATTACCGCCTTTTTCGTTTGAACGTGAAGTGGATGAAAGAGGAAAGAACGGGAGGGAGAAAAGCGGGGAAGGTAGAACTCGGAGAAGAGAGGATGCGGGAGAGGCACGGGAAGTACAAGAACACAGTGACAAGTAACCGAAGGAACCAAATTTCATTTAAGAAAAAACTGACTTTTGTCTCTTACAATTTCCATTTTATAGAATTAAAGAAGAGAAGTTACGGCGAGGCGTCGCGTCGCGGCGGTTATGTTCCGCGTGGTTGACTGGTTGACCGGGCTGGGTGTCGTAGAGCCTGGTAATTTTAGCGATTTCCCGAAGTTCCTTTATTCTCGCGCATACTTTGTTGTAGGTCGACGGAGAGATTGGCGTTCCTTCTCGAAATTCATCGTATCCTTCACTGCCGCGTTCTTCATTCAATGTAGTCGTCACGCGCGTGGCAAATACGTGGAACACATTTAGAAGAGAGGCGGATTCTTCTTCGATGTCACTGAGGCTGCATGCCGATCCGATGCGCGTGAGAAGTTGCAATATGCCTCTGAGGTTTTACAACTCGGATTTAAAATGTCCGTTGTCCGTTGATGGTAGCCGAAGGAGAAAGTTGATACCGATTGAGGCGACAAGGGGCTGATAACAAACGGTAACACCGGTGATGATATTCTTCTTTCGACGTGGAGAGGGAGCTCGTTGAAATGATGTCGATGTGAGCTTTATGGACGACAGTGTTCGTGGTCCGTGGTGAACGAGATACATGATGCCATCCTTAACGACATGCATAAGTCCGTGATCCCGTGGTGGACAAGGCGCTGGACGTCATCGATACTTCCATCCTTCGCTTGGTCGGCTGGCTACATGGAAATGAATGGGGATACGTGGATTCCTCCTGGCTTGTGTGTGACTAATGGTAGCTATAGCGATCTTTGGAGCAGTCGTTTGAGCGGTTGCTGATAATTATGAGGAGTCCTCTTGGATATCAACAGCCCTAGGTGACTGACGTCTATTAAGAGACGGTTTTGGATATCCACGTGCTCTCCTTCTTTGTTGTATCTTTCATCAGGTCGATCAGTCCTCATACAAGCTTCCATTATTTTCCTCCGCCGTAGAAATGTAGATTACGTGGGAGGTGGCCCTCCTTGCTGACGCTCTCTTCTCTGTTCTACATCAGCAGGGAAGAGGACGTGAGATGAGCTTTGATTTCCTTTGGACTCCATGTCATTGATGAGGGAGATGCTTCGTGTGTCTTCAATATCTTTAGAAATCCTGGCTATATTCTTTCATATGGATGGATTGTGAGTTTGATGGTCTCCATTAGTAAGGCTTCTCTCATGATGAACTGTCTTCATAAGCCGTCCAAGTGATGTTTATGTGTAATCTTGTTGACCTTGAGAGGATCTTGGTAGGTCTTGATCAGTTAGGAGGATGGTTCGAGCTTTCCTTATCTTCCTCAGCCATAGAGGTGTTGGGAGATAATCCTCATTTCTTGAAGCTTTCTTCATGCTGATTATCAACACATGAATGCATGGGTTTATTCATGCAAAAACTTTAGTCTTAAGGTAGAATCCATAAATACTTCTTCCATAGGTGATAAGATATAGATCTCTCCTATAATTCTCTCTATGGGTGGTTTTCAAGAAAGAAGGGAGTTTGATAACAAAGAGGTTTCTATTGATTTTCTTGAGATCAATAATTATAACTATCCAAAGTACCTATGATATGGTGGTTATGGTTTGGATAATTAGGAACCTATATCAAGGTAAGAGGTGGTTGACTTGGTCTATTCAAATAATTATAAGTATCTAAGGAAAAAAGTTTAATTTCTTTTGACCAAGTCAATCTTTGGATTAGTTTATAATTGGAGGAGGAGGGAAGATAATTCTTTTTGAATCTACACTTTCTTTCAATATTTTTGATAGACTTTCTTCATTCATTTAATGAATGGTTAGTTTTTCAAAATCATAAGGAGAAGTATAATATCTTGTTACTATTGAGGATGAGATCTCTTCCTTAAGTTATATCTAGGTTCCCTTGGACCCCTTCTCTCTCTCTAAGTTATTGTTCATGTTTTGAGATAATTCTCCATCACTCTCTTTCTCTCTCTCTAACTTTGAAGAGCTTTAAAGTCAATTTGGTGGCGTACGACCCTCGTCGCCACCAAGGCATAACACCACGGCGCCGGAGGAGCCGACACCCGCGTGCGTCCGGTCCCCTCGACAAGCAAAGATGAATGATGCTGACTTCCACTACACTCCGTGAGGACCTCGTCTCGCCACGACACGCCACACCCTGTGCTCGCGCGCGCGTGGACCTATCTATCTTGTTTTGTTAGTATGAACTTTCTTAGCCCGCACATGTTTAAGTTGGCCTTTACATATTTTTCTCTCTCTTTTAGGCTGCCGAGTGGGTTCTTCCCTTTTTTGGAACCTATTCGTGAAGTCCTTCTCCTTGTGAACCCTCTTATTTTCTATGAGTATGTTTAGGCTTTGGGTTATGGGCCTCAAGTGGGCCCTTTCTCCTCTCGGCCCATTTTTGGGCTCTATAAGAGGGAAGGGACCCTCTACAAACCCTAGCCGTCATTTGAAGAAAGAAAGGAGTGAACTCCCTCTCAAGTGGCTGCTCGAGGAAGATCAAGGAAGGAGACCAACCGCCGCCTCCGCCGCACGATCCTGTGCTGCCGCCACGCCCGCCGTCGAAGCCGCCGCCTCCCCTTGCCCCGATCTCGCTACCTCTGCCGTTGTTGAGACAGTTGATGCCGCCGCCATTGCCGCCCTCGCGTCGCCGCCCTCGCGCCGCCGCTGCCACTGCCCAGCACCGCCATCATCCTCCCTCTATGCAACCCCCTCTTCCCCGACCTCTCTCTCCCTCTCTCCTTCTCCCTCGCTCGCGATCATCAACTCCCCCTGCAGGATTTCCCCATTCCGAATTTGCCTCTCTTCCCCTTCCCAAACTCGTCACTGCTCCCGCCACCGCATCGTCTTCATTTTCCTCTCAGCGGGAACGCGACCTCACCCTCAATCCTCCCCTGACAACAATCGTCACCCTCATTGTCACTCCACCACGATCCCACACCTCGCCTGCCGATTCCTCTTCCTCCCTCCATCAGCCGCGATCCATCCTCCCAACCGTTCACCTTCCCTCCCCCACGAACTCAACCCGTCTGGAATTCCCGTCCACCCCCCCACTCTACATTTCACCAAATTCACCTTCACGCGCCCTCCCGGAATCCCTCCATCCCGCCTTCCGGCGTCTCCTCCTCGATTTTCTCCCATTCTCCTCGCTGCCCCTCCTCTAGCAGTCCCGAATCTTCTCCCCGCATCGAATTTTCCCGCAAATCCGCACCCTGTCAATCCGCGGCGCAACCCGACGCCGCTTGAAATCCCATTATACAAAATTCGATCCCCTCGGCAGAATTCAACCGTCCGCGGCCTACAATCTGCTACGGAATTCTACCGATTGTGAAAAATCAACGTCGTCATCACGCACGATTGAATTCATCCACCACCGACGCACGAATTTGACCTCACGCGTGGTCGTTTTCCCGCTCACGCTCGGTCGAGAACCCGCATTCACCCAGTCGCCTTCACGCCCCCAAGACTCACCTCAACATTCCCCATAGTCCCGGTTGTTCGCTCCCCTCTCCTCCCTGCCAGTTTTCTCTTCTGCGCGCCTCTCGAATTCCTGAGATTGTGACGAAAGGGAAATTCAATGCTTCGGATTGCCGCCACCTGCCCGATCGCATATCCTCCGGCTATGCCCCGCAGTTGCACCTTCTGCGTCTGCACTGGGGTTGATCAAACTCTCACGTCGACATCAAAACTCCCCAGCGTCGCCCTTGGACGTGCACCCTATCCTGGTCGCGCTTGCATCTCAGGCAAGACCGGCCATTCACTGCCCGCGCTGGTCCTGTGCCCCACGGGCGATCCCCCCCTACAGTGTCACGCGCGTTCCTGCTGCATCCGCTCCTCCACGCCTGCCTCCAGGACCGCGCCCGAACCGCATACGGATCATCCTCCCTGGTCCACTCCTATCTGGGCCTCAATCGCTCCCTCTGCTCGCTCCCGCATCCTTTCCAGCACGAATCGGTGGTTTTCAGCTTGTCAAGCGCGAGCTACGCCCCACACTCGGCCACTGCTCGCCCTACGGATAGCTTGTTCCCGCGTCGAGGGTTTCGCTGGACCCACGATGCCGCCGATTCGACTCGCTTCTGCCGACCGTCCATGCCACACGCGAACGACCCCCATCATCACCATCGACCGAGAACGCCCCGCAGGTTAGGTCCACATCCCCTCCCTTTAAATTGAAGATCTTTTATCTCTTTCAGTATTTCTCGCACCTACTTATACTGCCATCGCGACTTAGTTTAGGTCGAGTGATTAGATGACTCGAGAGGACTAAGACCGGGGTCCAACCGTCGGGTTGATTCTTGAGCTCCCATCGACGACCCGAGGCTCCCCGTCCATGTGGACATGGACCAGAAGCTCTTCCCTGATTGACACTGCTCGGCTCACCCCCCCAGCTCCAGAGGCGACGTGCAAGAAGGAATTTTGCTTGTTGGCATTAGTAGGTCATTACGTCTCCGTAGTTCACCCTAGGATATCCCTTCCCTCGTCTCACCCTTAGTAGCTCGGTGCGTGACCGGCTTAGCTCCCTTATCCTGCATCATCTTGGTATCAGAGCACAAGCTGTGGTCGCTCAACTGCGCTCACCACCTCTGTTCCATTTCATCTTCCGCATCTCTAGTATCATTCATTCATATAGACATTTAGGCTTTTATTCAGCATTTATCATTCATCACACTCGGGATATCCTCTCTTCCTTATAGCCACGTACACAGCCACAGTAGCCGTGACATGCTCAGCCAAAGCCACTATTCACGAGGGGTCTATGTCCCCACCCATGGACCCTAGGGGTACCCTGGGCATTGACGAGACTAAATCGTATGGTCGTTGAATACACATAATTTAGTGTCAAAACAAAGTCTTAAACTTATCAATTTATGATTAATCAACTTAATTAATTAGTATAATGGTAATTAAGGGTCGAATCCTCGGAGAATTAGGAAAATTTGAGAGATATCTTTAAAATTCAGTCAAATTGGACAAAGAAATGAGGTTAGAAATTAGGGAATTTATGATATTAAGAAAGATAACTCAATTTCGAATCCACGAAATAAAAAATCAGATGATTTGGATGAGAATTCGAAGAGTAATTGAAGTTTGAAGTTAGGAGAAAAATTTGTATCGTGAAATGATTAAAAACAGAAATTAAAACAAAATCGAACTTAATCTACTATTCAAAATGTAAAATTAACACTAAATGATGAAAGATTAAGATGAACACACACAATCTAACCCAAAATAGCCTTCGAAATGATCCAATTAATCGCCGGATGCAAGGCTTTTCATTCCGAGTTTCCGAAGACGAAGTTTGAAGCTCAAGATGTGAATTCTCCTTATTCTCTCGATCAAAGTGAAATTAAACATTCAATGGAAGCGGAATTTAGTTGCGAACATTCTCGAACAAACGGCACGGGAATTGGTGAAGTAAACACGAAGAATTTGATAAAGGACCGCAAACACCTCCATCCGTCGCGAAGAACAGCTTTTAAAGGGGCGAAATGAGAGCGCAACCATCCGATGAAGGGTCCATCTCGATCAACGGTCGCGATCACGCGTCCATTGATCGAATCGTCGCTTCTTTGTGATGATCGTCGGATCTTAATCGTGTGGTTCAGATTTGATCGGAGGTCCATCAGATGTGAATAATCTGGACCATTATAACTCGAGATCAGACGGTTGATATGATTTCACTTAAGTGAGATTTGAAGCACGTGCGCCATCCTTGATCCCGTGGACCTCGTGTCCAGTGCATCGACGCCACGTGATCATCGCGATTTAATCCGACGATTGACGTTTACCTAAAATTGATTTTTAGTCCCACACCAAAGAAATTAAAGAGAATCGTGCGTATATAAGGTGAGCTGAAATAGAGGGTTTAATAAACTGTCTTCCAATAATCGAAAGACCTATACATATATTTAAAAACTATATAAGTTAAATATAAATAATGCGTCCATGTGTCACCTCCACGCCACGCAAGCGCTCGCGCGCGTCCACGTGGCAGAGCCACGTGGCCCTGAGCGCCACGTCGCATCCACGTGGGCTCGCGCTATAATTAGCCACTTTTTGCAATTATTTTAATTAAATAAAAATAAAAAATAAATCTAAATAAATTCAGAAAAATTCTAGAAAAATTCTTATAAATTGTAAAAATCATAACTTTCAAAATACAACTCCAAATTAATTCAAATTTGTTTTGTTGGATCAGAAATTGAATAATCTATCTATCATTATAAAAAGTCAAATTATTAAAATTGTAAGAGAATAAATTATAATTAATTTAATACATTTATGTGTCTTACAAAATAACTTTATAAAAATATATAAATGTTAATAACTCTCTTTTCTCTTATATTTTCATCATTAAAACATGTTTATGATCTCACTTATAATTAGGATTAAAGATTATAATGTTTACTTATTTATAATAATCCATAAATTAGCGTATTTTTTTATCATAGCATGAATTAATACAAAATGATATAAATATGCTTAAAATATGATAACATGCTTATATTTGGGATAATTAATGCTTTTAATTGCATTAATAATCATGTAATTGATGTAAAAATAGCATGTTATCAGGCATTCCGATGCCCGATGGCAGAGTGGAGGGTGTTTGCCCTCCTCCTCTTCCCTAGATCGCCTAGGACTAGGTGATCCGACCTCCCCGAGGCCGGAACCCTCTAGCCCCCACTCGTTCGATGGACGATCCACATGAGCTCACTCCCACTTCACTCGACCACGACGACAACATCCCGGGAAGGCCTCAGACATGACTGTTGATGCTCAGTCTTCGACCAGCCAGCCTCAACGCAGAGGACGTGACCGTCCCCAGTCGCCTTCCATTGGCGACCCATATATCTCCCAGGCGGATCTTCACCGTATGATGAGTGCCATCTTGGAGCAGATGGGAGTCCCGCTCCCATCCACTTCGGGCCGCACGGCCCCCCAGTGATACCAGTCCGGGCTTGAGCGCCCATCTAGCGACGTCTGAGTACACGATGAGTCGGAGCGACGAACCAGCCCACAGAGGGCCCCTACGAGCGGATCCCATACCCTGATAGGCGATATGATGATCGACCGACTCAAGGTGACCACTCAAGGGAGTACCACCCGGACGACTCAGACATGAGAGGTGCCCGAGCCTACGATGATCGCCGTGATTGTCGAGGTGATTGCGCCCAGTAGCCCCTGCATAGCGAGCTCAGGATCATGGGTATCCCAATTGCCAATCAGTCCCGCCACGTCACTGTGATTATTATCACGAGGACGAGTATACCACGAGCGTTCGAGGAGACCCACATCACCGCGGAGACTACGACCCCTGGCCTAACTATCCACGCTATGACCGTGAGGCCCCACCGCGAGCACCGTCGCGCCTGGACTACGCCGACCCTACAATCGGGAGTACGACCGCATGCGCTACCCTAGTTCACCTCGTTGTCATCACGACGATCAAGACTTCCATGACCGACATGACGATCTCGATCATCATCGTGAGGACCATCGCGCTCACATGCAAAAGAGTGTGAGGGTGGGTCGAGGTTCCTGTCTTTGATGGTTCTTGCGAATCCAAAGACTTCATTGATTGGGAATCTAGTATGAACTCTTACTTCTGTTGGTACCGTATGGGTATCGACTTTTGCGTCGAGTACACAGAGATGAGACTTGGGGGATAGGCCAAGATCTTTTGGGAGAACGAGTACCTTGCCATCGAGAGGCGAGGACTCTCGATCACTACTGATCACAGGCAAAAATATGCTCTAAACCATCCTTTTATCAGCATTTTGATCATTAAAAGTTTGAAATCAACAGGGATTTTGCATGTTATCATGATGTCATGTCTGAAATAAGCATTTTTTCATTGCATTTTAAAATGAGTAGTTAATTACAAATAATTAGTGCTTTTATGAGGAATTTTAAGTAATAGGTAAGGACTCTCATAAATAAATACTCTATTAGTAATTTTTGGACAAAATAATTCACAATTTTTTAGCATTTACTTTAAATAAAATATTATTTTTGTTTCTGAAATAATCACTTTAATAGGCATCTTTAATTTTCGGTTATATCAATAATGCCCGAAATGGGCTGATTTGTACTTATGTGTTTTTTCTGAGGAACTATGGACAGGCAATGTACAGGAATCGTGTGAGCCAATCACACGACGAGGAGGGAGGTTGTGTGCACAACGATGTGTACACAGTCAACCTGCGTTTCACTTGCAAGGTATAAGCACCAACACGTGCTTGGCGTCCTCCACCAATCAGGTGTAGGCAGAGCAGGCGCTGACCAACTGCAGCATCCCGCACCGACGCATGTGTAGAGCGAGCTGCACCAAAGACCTAATAGATTCTAAAAGAGGGGGAAGCTCGCGATTTCAAAGGTCGGCGATTTTCTTTAAGAGGGAGGAGGTGGAGACGAAGACGGCGTTCTTGATTTCTCGCCCGATTCTGTTCGGCCTGGAGGACACAGCGAGGAGAAAGATCCAAATCGAAGCAGCTTTGATCAGGAGCATTCAAGACGCATCGATTCATCCGATTAAAGCCTGCAAATTAGGTTTGCAGTTTAGGTTCAGATCCGAATTTTGTTTCGGTTTCTTTAATTGTCTCTTTTGCTGTTTCTTTTACTTACTTTCGATCTGAAATCTGCAGTAGAGACATTCAATACTACGTTTTAATTGATTTGTTTATGTTGTTATTTCTTTCTTTTCTTTTTCCGTTTTTTTTTCTTTCTTTTTCATTTCCGAAATTGAACAATTCATGGTAGCTACTTGTTGCTTTTTTTTAATTCAGTTGATTCCTGTTCTTTCTTTCTGTTTTTCTTCTGAAGCAATTAACTTCCGGTAATTCCTCTTCTGAGACATTAATTCATAGAATTCTGTTGAACGTGGAATCGGTGAGTTTAATTGAATATTTTTAGTCTGAATTGGTTATTACAGTTTTCTGATTTCAAGAAAATTATTTCTCTCATTAAGAAAAGCTTCAAAAAGAGTAAAAAAATATAAGTTCTCCTGTTTTAGTCTTAGTCTTATTTCTTTTCTTGTCACTATGTTGTGAAGTTTAAAATTACAAAATCCATTTTTCTGTAGGCTGTAGTGAAATAAATTCAGTAAGCTACTATTTTGCACTAAGCCATGAAATAGAGAGATTTATGCCTAAAAAAATATCAAAACATTAGAAGATACATTTAAAAAGAATAATAAGGAAAAAGAAGTTAAATAATAAATTTTAGATTGAATTGAAGGTTCAATGGAAATAAATTCAATCTAGATATTCTTAAATTCTTAATGATAAGAAACTTGAAATCTTAATCTCTGATTAAATCTATCTGATTATAAATAGCAGAGAATATTGATTTTATGAAATTGAATTTGCAATGATCTTAATTTCAAACATTGATCAAGAATCATCATTAATCACATAAATAAGAATTAAACCATCAAATTCATGCTTTTCTATCCCTAAGGCGATTGAAATTGAAATTCACCACCGCCTCCTTGGATTCGACCCCTTATTACACCACTAAGGGAGATTATAAATTTTATTGTATAAGTCCGGAAAAACCCTAAATAACGACATAAATCACGCTAATTTCTGACTTATCAACTACCATGGCCGAGATGGTGTAGAAGCTACGGAACAATTATGTTCCACGGCAGTATGAGGCAACGCTCTTCCTATAGTGGCTTGACCTTCGACAGGGCAAGTCATCTCTACTCTACCAATAGAGAAATAAAGAAGTGAAAAGAAGGAAAATAAGTCGGGAAATATTTTCTTCCACCATCATCTCTACTCTACCGCCTCCACATCAATTATACCATCTACCATCATCATCTACATCATTTGGGAGTATAATTATCATAAGGGATACCTTCTTTGTTTTTAATCCACTTTGTTTATCTGCATATTTACTTTTAACCACGTCATTCCCGTAGAAATAATATCTTTTTCATCTCCTTTAGCCACTGATAGGCTCAAAGTCGTCGTGTGTTCAAGCCCAAAAAATTTACTATTTACAAGCTAAGAAGGCATGACTGGTAGAGTTATGTAGGGTGTATAGCTTTCTAGGTCGATCCACAGGGATTCTAGGACGCAAACCAAAGAGAGGATAGACAAATCAGTTAATTAGACAAGAGCACTATAGAGAAATGCAAGGAGAGAGATAATGAATGGAAGAGATACAAGGGAATGAGAGTGATTAAGAGAATTAAGCAACCTAGGAGAAAAGAAAGGCATATGAGAAAGGATCAAACGATTAACCAAGAGAGAAGGCTGATAGGAGGAAGAGGGAAAGCGTGAAAGAGAATTAGTAAAGACAGTAAGAGAGACTTAAAAGGAGAGAGGGATCGGAGCTGGAACGGAAAGGAGCAGTAAAGGGATTGTAGAGAAGCGATAGGGGAAAAGAAAGTATGACAGTCAAGAGAGAGAGAGAGAGAGAGAGAGAGAAAGAGAGAAAGCAAATCATGAGAGAGCGATAAGAGAGAACGCGGTCCAAAGAGACAAAAGAAGGTAAAAGGGCTAGAGAGAGTTTGAAAGACTGTAAGAAAGAAGAAAAATGAAAAGACAGATAACATAATCACAAAAGGGAGAATAGGCGAGGTCGACATGGAAGAGGAGGATGTGTTGAAGTGAGAGAATCTGAGAGAGGAGGTTATCGTCTACGCGAGCGGTCGAACGGGGAAGAGGAAAAGACTTTGAGATAGAAAGGTGGAGTGAAAATTTTGAAAACAAAGAAAGGGAGAGCAGCGGGGAGAAAATTAGAATGCAGTGGAGGAGGAAACGCGATTGGGTGCTGTTGAACAAAGGAAAAAAAGTTTGACCGCGAGGGGAAACTAGGAGAAAGAAAGCGAGAAAGCAAGATGAGGCGGAAGATAAGGACTGAACGGAATGTGGGAAGAGGAAGAGCGATAGAGAAAAAGAGTGAGTGTGAGCGATTGAATGATGGAGGGAGGAAGACAATGAGCGGGAGAGAACTTGGGAGGGAGGATGATCGGAAGAGAGGATGAAGACTGGAGAGGCTAAAAGGCAGCATGAAATATTGAATGAGGGAGAGCAAGATGGAGGTGAACTAAACTAGAAGGCGGATAGAGAGGCGGATATGCAGGAGTGCAGGGGACGGGAGTCGAGACGACAAGGGAGAGAGAAAGTATGTGAAATCGCGAGAGAGAAAGGAAGAGAAAATAAATGTGGGAGATGAAATTGAGAAAGACGAACAAAAATGTCAGACAAGTTTTACTGGAGAATGAGGAGAGTGTGAGTGTGGGAGAGAAATAGGGTTGGGAGAAGAGCGAAGATAAGAGGCAAGAGGGGGACTGCGAGCGATAGGGCGAAAGAGAGGGATTTTTTATATCTATTTTGAAGGATTATCATTATAGAAATTGGAGTGTTGTTCAAGTCATATCAGATTGATAGGTATCTTCTTTACTTTTAGCTACTTATCTTATTTTTTCTTATTTAATTTGTATATTTTTTACTTATGGAGTAAAACTATATACTTTATTTACAGACTTATAATATCTTAATTCTTATATTTTGATATATCTTTGGTTAATTTATATTTAACTAGTTTATTTACATTTTTTTATCTATATCATATATTTATATTATCATGAGTATTCGAATATTATTAGAATATTATGAGAATATAATGTAGAATAATAAAACAATAACTAATAAAATAAATATAACACTAACTTATTAATATAATTTCATTAATTTTAATAGAATTAAAATTAAATTTTAATTTCAATTTATATGATATATAATTTTAATATGTAATTGAAATGCCTATTTCTAATCTATAAAATTATATTCAAACATATATAGGTTATACATATTTATCTACAAAATTTTATATACAACAAGATCATTTTCAATTGTAAAATCTTTTACATAAAAAAAGATAAAAAATTCTTTAATATTAATATTCAAGATCTTTATTAAGTCATAGTGATATTTAATATCCAAAAAAAGATAAAATTTTATCAATCAATTCGTATTTTACGTATTGCATAAATATAAAAAATATCAATTCAAAATTAGGAGAGATGGCTGAGTGGACTAAAGCGGTGGATTGCTAATTCGTTGTACGAAGGGAGAGTGTGGGTGAAAGAGAGATTTAGTTCACAGAGAACATAATAGGAGGGAAAGAGAGAAATTTAGAGAGAGATGGTGCGGCTGTAAGATCGGAGAAAATTTAGCAAGAGAGAGAAGAAGAGAGTCGTGATGGAAAGGGACAAAAAGAAAGAGAACGAAATGAAAAGGGGTGTTAACCACAGACTAAAAGAATGGGAGGAAGGAGTAAGAGCGACCGATAGAGGAGCGGAAGCACGAACGACCGAGAGGGAGAGGGAAGAAAACTTTTTTGAGGGGAAAGAGAGAGAGGACAAATCTGGGAAAAACCAGATTAGAAAGAGAGGATTTCGGTAAAGGCGGAAGAAGGGAGAGTAAGTGAGAGAAAGAAAATTGAGGGAATGTGAGCATTTGAAGTGGAGAGAGACTCGTAAAAGTGATGATGGAGGGAGACATACTGAGGATGGAAGAGAAAACCTTGATAGAGTAGGGTCGGGATTGGTAAATGAGATGAGATAGAGAGAAGATATTTAAAAATGGGAAAGGATGATAGGTACAGAAGGAAGGGGAGGATTGGAAAGAAATCAAATAGCAGAAAAGAGAGGAGGGAGGAGCGAATCGGCGAGAGAGTGAAACTTTGTGAACAAGAACGAAAATAAACGAAAGAGGATTAGAGGAACAAAGAGCAAGGAAGGAGATAGAACTTAGAGGATAAAGAAGGAGAGAATCACCATTATGCAAACTTGTCAACTACCTCACATCCTCTTGACAATAAAAAATGCCGGCGAACAGAATTTCTAAATGACAAAACCTAAGAGAGAGAGTGTGTGAGGAAGAAGAAGAAACCCAAAAGCTTAAGAAGACCTTTTCTCTATCTCTTTCATTTTAAACCGGTGCGAGGAGAGAGCTACCAATTCTTCTTTGATTGGGCTCCAATGAAGATGCCTTGGACAGCCTATTAGCCTTCTACACACCTATTTTAGATTATCTTGCTTCCATTCTCATGCTTGTAAGTTCCTGAAATCAAGGAGCCAAAAAAATTATGTATAAAATTTCTTTTTTGATGTACTGATGGCATAAAATTATCAATTCGTGAAATAGTAGATATGATGATATGTTCTTGAGTTAATTGAGCTAAATAAAAGTAATTCTTAGGTGTTTATATATACTTTTTGTGCGTTTATCAGCTACCTCACACTTTGCATCCCAAAGATAGGAATCCCTTTGAAATGCACTCTTTTTAGGAGGAAGACAAGTTGAGGGGAATTCTAATACATTAAGTAGCCTTCATTTTGAGGGAAGGAATGATGTATCTATGGAGAGGGTAGGGAATTACATATGCTCATGAGAGAGTGAGGATCATTTTATCCCCATAATATCAAACCTTAGATATGCTCACCTTGATCACAATTAAGTATTGGACTCGAGCATTAGCCGATGAGCACTACCCTAATATAGACTAAAGAAGTCAACCTAGAGATGAAATCTAGATCATTATGGCCTATGCTAGGAGAAAAATGTAATCATACATTCATATGCTTTACCTCTTTAGTAGTAACATAAAACGATAAAAGGACCTTTTAGGGAGACTATATAGTAAATTGCTAAGAGACTACAATCATTTAAGCGGGGGAGGGGGAGGGTATGACAACGTGCTAATTATACATGATACTACGTGATTATTTATGCATATGAAGGCATAGAACATTTCATTCCCATGCATGTTATCATATTTTAAAGTTTTTATCTATCAGTCTATGAAAAAGTAATTATAATCTCAAATTACCTTAATTTAGGGTTAATTATAATAATTTAAAGATAAATAATTTCATAACCCATCTTTACTTGAGATTATAATTAGTTTTAAGAGATAGATAATGAAGGAAATCATTTTCTACATACTTATATAATTTTTTATGTTTTAAAATATTAAAGAAATGAGTGTATTTTTGAAATAGAAATTAAATCTCCTGTTATTTATTACAAGAGATTGAAATCAAATTTTTAGAATAAGAGATAATTTAATTTTTGATCCAATGAAACACATTTTAATTATATTTGGAGTTCTAATTTTTAGGGATTTTTTTCGTGAATTTTTCTAAATTTTTAGGATTTTTTCAATTAAGATTAAATTTTCTAATTAAAAATTGATTTTTCTGATTTTTATAAGTGCACCAGTGATGTGGTGCAATCTAGAGCATTCGATCGCGTCACGATCAACAATCAAGGCGTGAGGTGATGTGGCGACACGTGGAGCTCCAATCATGCGATTAAATCACGATCGTCGATCGTCACTTAAGGTAGGGGATATGTGGCGCAACATGAGTCGTCGACGAATCGTTTTAAAACCATTTAATCTAACTCGTTGATTTGAAGAGTTATAACAGCTAAGATTAAAACCAATGAAATGCATTTAGAGTGCTCGATTGCGATCAAATGATAGGCGTTTGATGCATCTTTATAATGCACGCTGACGAGACTAAATCGTATGGTCGTTGATTACACACGAATTAGTGTCAAAACAAAGTCCTAATATTACCAATTTAAGATTAATCAAAGTAATTAATTAGTATAATGGTAATTAAGGGTCGAATCCACGGAGAATTAGGGAATTTTGAGAGATATCCTTGAAATTTGATCAAATCGGATGATGAAATGAGTTTAGAAATTGGGCATTTTGATATTTTAAGAAAGATAACTCAAAATCGAATCCACGGAATCAAAAATCAGGTGATTTGGTGGAGAATTCGAAGAGAAATCGAAGATTGAAGAGAGAAGAAAAATTCGTTTCGAAAAACGAATTAAAACCGAAAATTAAACTTAATTAAACTAAATTCACAATTCTAAAATGGAAATTAATGTTAAATGATGAAAGATTAAGATGAAATCAACCAATCTAACCCAAATTAATCTTCGAAATGATCCAATTAATCGCCGGATTCAAGGCTTTTCATTCCGAAATTCCGAAGATGAATATTGATGTTCAAGACTTGATTTCTCCCTCCTCTCTCGATCGAAATTGAAATTAATGCTTTAGAAACGAGAGGAAATGAGTTGCGATCACACTGAAGAAAATGGCACACGATTTGAGTTCGTAAACACAGAGAATTTGAGGAATTATCGCGAGCGTGTTCTTCTGCGTGAAGAACCGTTCTTATAAAAGACGAAAATTGTTTGGAGCCGTCGGATGAAGCAATGATCACGATTAACGACCGTGATCACACGTCGTTTGATCGAAACGACGTCTCCCTTTTACGTCCATTGGATCGCAGATGGAGGGTCGTGATTTGATATGATAGCAGATGTGATCTACGGCTGATACTTATTCACTTAAGTGAATAATTAACCACGTGCTGTAATCGGTGATCTCGTGGACCACTCGTCCACGCGATCGACGTCATCGTGTTGATCGCGATTGAATCGGACGCGCAATAATCGGCCACGTCGCCCTGAAATAAAATAAATGAAACATTTTTAGTCCCACACTGAAAAAATCGGAGAGAACCGCGAGTATATAATCAGTGCAAAATAGAGGGATTTGATAAATTGTCCTCTTATACACGGGGGACCCCTAATATCAAACTAATAAAATTATATATAATCTATATATGATGACGCGTGTCAACGTCATCGATGCCACCTAAGCGCGTGCGTCCTCGTGGCAGAGCCACGTGGCTCGCGCGCTAAAACCATTTTTTTTTTATTTTTTTTTTTTATTATTTTAAAACATTTAAAAAATCGAAAATAAATTTAAATAAATTCAGAAAAATTCCAGAAAAATTCCTAAAAATTGTAAAATTCATAACTTTCAAAATATCACTCCAAATTAATTCAAATTTATTTTGTTGGATTCAGAATTGAATAATCTATCATTTTAAAAGGTCAAATTATTAAAATAGTAAGAGAATTAATTTCTATTAATTTTATACATTTATGTATTATATAAAATAAATTCATATAAATACATAAATGTAAATAAAAGTCTTTTCTCTTATATTTTCATATTTAAAACATGATTATGCTCATAAATATAATTAGGATTAAAGATTGTAATGTCTAATTATGCATAATAACCCTTAAATTCATGTATTTTAAGATCATGACATGAATTTATACCAAATGATAGAAATATGCTAAAAAGATGATAACATGCATAGATTTGTGATGATTAATGCATTAATATGCATTAATAACCATGTAATTACATGCATAAATAGCATGTTATCACACGCGACGTGATATCATCTCAACGCTCCATCTGTAATCCAATGACTACGACATAAGCATAATGATTCGCACTAGTACGTTTACTCTGAGCTGTTGATCGAAGATTAAACGCACGATCGGACAGTTACGCCCAAATTTTCTATAAATTGAGATATTCTTCGACGATGTAAACCATTTCAGGACAATTAAAGAAAATCAAACTATTTAGATAATAAATCCCTTGAATCTCTTGCTTCTAATTACTTCTAAACTCAATTCCGCATATATGGAATGCTTGAGAGTGAGATTTCGTTGAGAGAGTAGGAAGAAATCGACGTTTGAACTCCGACGATCGCGTTTTCTGAATTTTCGAAGAAAAGCCTTGAATCAAGTGAATAATTGGATCAATTCAAGCGCAATTTTGGGTTAGCGATCGTATTTTATCCTAGTCTTTCTTCGTATAACTTTAGATTTCAATTTAGAAGTTTAACTTGAGTCAATTTTGATTTTATTTTCAGATTTTCACATTTTTCAATTTCAAAAATTTCTCCTTTGTTCATTCGATGATTTCTCTGCGAAACTTGATCCAAATTGAGGGATTTTTGATTTCTTAGATTCGTCTTCGAGTCCTACTTCCATTATTAAATTCCCTAATTTTATCCTTATTTTATCGTCTGTTTTGATCAAATTCAAAAACATCATCATAATTTTCCCTAATTACATGTGGATTCGGCACTTATTCATCACTATACCCCTCAATTAGTGATTATTTCTCAAAATTAGTAAGTTTAGATTTATTTTTGACTCTTGACCGTGTGATTTCAATGACCTCACGGTCTCAATTTGTTAGATCCCAAGGGGTTGATTGGCTCTATCTTATGAGATAGAGAGTAAAATGCATAGAAGTAGGAAGAGCTTCTTTCATTCGATGTTTTGGTTCATACATATATAGCCCTTTATATAGGGCACCCATTCATACAAGAAGAGCGAGTTCCATACCGGTAACGCTTGGCACGAGTAGATCTGGCGGTCCCTCACCCGATGTAACGCTCTTCCGGTTTTTTTTTCTTTCTCCAGAAAACGGTTTGCTGAAGAAGCTGGGCAAAACGCCTAAAAAACTTTCCCGCAGACCTTGGGCGAAACGTCTAGAGCTGACACAGCTCAACAAGGTGTACCGGGCCAAAAATTACGAATTACAAGATATACAAGTATTCTCAATGACCCACAATTATCTTGCGTGATGATAAAAGATCGAAAACATATGTATAAATATGTTAGCCTTGAGTTTCTAACAGCCGAAAGATAAATACTCTTTACTAGTCGTGCAAACGACTAATTTTCCAGGAAGAAGGCGTATATCAACGAACTATTCTACCATAATCAAGTGAACACGGCTCTTCCCTGATGCAGCACCGGCATCAATGGGGGCTCTCCCCTCCCTCGACGGAGACGGCGGAGAGCCGGCGACACCGCCGAGGGAGAGCACCGAGAAGAGGAGGGGGCTAAAAACTCTAACTATCTAAAACTCTAAAAACCCTTAACGAGCCTACTACATGGCCACGTGGGCCAATTACAAAGACACAAACTGTTGGATGGTCCTCCATCATCGCCGCTGTTCACGAAGAAAGGCCTGTTTCTACTAAATTGCAATTGTCGCTTTCATTCCTTAAAGAACTCAACAATGACGCCGATCACGGCCACCTTGCCCTCTTGCGTGTTGTCTTTAACTTGAATGAAGGTTCCTCGACGTTGCTTCGGGAGGTGGACGCGGGGACGGTGCTGCCTTGACAGGGTAGCCTATAAATAGACGGTTAGGCACCCTCTCTTCCTTTTGCTGATCCTACTGCGCTCATCATGCACGCAAACTTGCACAGCTCCCGTGATGCCTCATCGGTATCCAGACTTTCCTCCACCCCGGCGCACGGACTGTGTTCTGTCTTTTAGGGTTGCCCCTCCTCTTTTGATTAAAGTCCGCAAGCCCAAGCCGAAGTCCAAGCCCAACCCAAAGTCCGAGCGCCCTCCCAAGCCCCCGACACTATACCTGGACGGGAAAATAGCAGAACCACGACACAACCTCTTCACGCGGCCCGTGAAAGTTCCCGCGAAACTTATCCCACGTCCACACACCAACTCTCGAGGAGCTGGCGGGATGCGTGCACCCTGGCTCTGATTCATTTTAATTAATTAATTTTCGAAGTGTTTCCTGTGCGATCAGTGTTTCGATGTCAATTAGGCTGTATCAATGTAAATTTGTTCTGAAATAAATTTGGACATAGTTATGTATTATTGTGTATTAGCTATCATTTTAATCCCATTAAATAATTTAATTATATTTAATATGGAGATTATAGAGACAATAAATCAGTCATTAGTCATTAATAAACTGACTAATAACTAATTAGATGCTATAGTCCACTTGAATAACCTAATGCTTCAGATGAAGATTAATCCAGCTAATCTAGATAAGCTTTTAATTCCGTTTGATATCTGATTATTCTGATGAATTATGATTTCTAACTTTTCATCGAGATATTTAGGGTTTGCTATCCTATATGAAATTCTTTAAATAAATTTTCATTGGATCTTCGTCAATTTCATTGGGAATTTCGTTTTATTGTTTCCGTTGTTAAATTACGGGGTTGATCCAATCAGCGGGTAAAGGAAGTGTTTTTTTAGAACAATACCAAATTCGGTACTGTTCGTGAAGGGAAAACAAAAGACACGTAGACGAGGGGGGAAATTCTAGATCGCCGAAATCAAGGTCGGTTCCTTTGGCGATCTGGAATTTTTGAAATCCGTGTAAAGTTTCTGCCGAAGTCTTCATGTCGCTGGAGCTTTTCCGACCTCAAGATCCGCTCCGAAACATCCAGGAAACCGCCTTCTTCAAGCCCAGGAAACCTCCAGGACATCGCGCGGAAGAAAGAAAAATCGAGGAAGAATAGATAAGGAGGAAAACTCTCGAGGAGAGAGAAAGGGAGGGCCGGGTTTTTTTAAAAAAAAAGAAGAAGAAAGGGGCTCGGGCCGATTTCACCATAAAATCGGTCGATTTTTACCCGAAAATCGGCCCAATAAGGTAAAATAGGGCCTATTTTGGTCCACTAATGAAATATAGCCCAGTTTTTCAGTTAAAACCGGCCCAATAAGGGCTAATAGGCCTTCTTAAAGCCCAATAAAAGGAAATAGGGCCTATTCTCGGCCCAATAAGGAAAAATAGGGTTATCTTAGCCCAATATGTTAAATTAGGGCTAATTTTAGGCCCAATAAGGTTTTATAAAGCATAAAAGGGGTTATTTTAAGGCCCTAATTGTTTTCCAAAGCCTAAAAAAGGGCTAAAAGGCTGTAATATTTTAACGTAGGCTTAGAAAGATTAAAGATTTCTCACTTTACAAATTCTATACATATTTATGATTTTGGACTTCTAGATTTAAGCAACATCCTGCAAAAGTGGGCTCTCTTGTTTAGATCTTTTATTACAAATCCTAGATGGAGTTTGTATGTCTATGTAAGCCTGAGCTGGCCCGAAGGTAGGCGAGAGTTGTACGGGATTATACACACTCGTGAGAATTGTCATGTGACAGGAACTTATTATCAATGGCATTCATCACATCAAGATGTTAATAGCAGTTGATGTTGTTGTCCTAAGACAACTTTTTAATGTGCATTGATGTCTTGAAAAAATGTATATTTTAAATTTTGTAAATTCAATTGTGAGCCACTCTTTGTCCTGCTTATGCAATATATTCAAATGAATATATCATTATAAAAGGAAACCTGGCTCCTATTTTGACTTCCACAAAATTTGAGAATTGGAAGAATGATGTCATGATTGCATTAGCCTATGCCAATGACTGACCCTAAGACCCTAGAAGAGAATGCCAAACAATTTCAAGCATGGAACACTTTAAATATAGTATGTTTAATGACTCTCAAACAAGTGATTCCAGAAGTTTATCAAGGTAAACTTGAGAACATATCTACCGGATGAATATGGTTACAACAAAGCTAGGAGAATTAAGCATGGATGTAACCGATGATGTGCTAATGGAATTTGTCCTCAAGTCACTTCTACCTAGGTTTGATCATTTCAAATTGACATAAAGTATCCAGGAGCATAAATGGAGTCTTGAAAATTTCACTTCGTTATGTGCTCAAGAAGAACTCCAATTAAATGAAGTCAATTTTGAGAGCGCAAAGTTTGCTTCTACCTCCAAATCAAAGGAAAGGAAGCACGCAAAGATCAATCAAGGGTTTGCTCTCCAAAATGATCAGAAGAGGCAAAAGCAAGATAAACATTGACTTGTTTTTCATTGCCATAAACCTGGTCATTTCAAGGACTTTACAAAATATCATGCTTAGAGAGAAAAGAAAGGATTGCCTCCATTGTCAGAAGCCAAGAAGTGAGGAGAAATATGTCTTCACAAGCATCGACACTTCAGCTATAGTAGAAGGGATCAGAATATTTAGATTGCTCCAAAATAGTGGTCATTTTATCGACCTGATAGATACTTTTGTTGTACCAACTTTTAGACACAATCTATTGTCTGTATCTACTTTGGAAAAATTTGGTTATAATTGTACTTTTGGAAATAGAAAAAAGTATCAAGTATGAAGACAATATTATTATAGGATAGTAACCTATATTGTTACTCCATCCAACTTAATTTTACATACAAGCATGAGAGGCAGGAAACTCTAGTCACCTAGCTCGAATTCCTATTCCTTATGGCATGGAAGACTCGGTCACATTTCACAAAAGAGAATTGAACGGTTAGTCAGAGAATGAGTTCTCCAGTCATTTGATGTCAAAGATATTGAAAAGTGTGTTAGTTGCATAAAAGGCAAGAACACAGGCAATACAAGAAAGGGATCTTCACAAGCAATGGAGTTATTACAGTTAATTTGGACAGATAGGTGTGGACCATTTCCTATATCAATTAGAAATGGGCATCGATACTTTATTACATTTACTGATGATTATTTAAAATCTGGTTATATTCATCTCATTCAAGATAAATGAGAGTCCTTGGACACATTTAAGATATTTAAAGTAGAGGTAGAAAATCAACTCAACAAGAGGATTAAGGGTTTGAGTTCAGATCGTGGTGAAGAGTTCTATGGAAGGAGTGATGCATTGGATGAGTAATATCTTGGAAGTTTTTGCCTGATATCTTGAGCAATCATGAATTTTTCCTTAGTATACTATGCCAAGCACTCCTAGTATGAATAGGACTTGTTGAATGACGGAATTGGACACTTCAAGATATGATAAGAAGTATGATGGTTGAATCATCGCTTCACATAAGGTTATGCGGTGAAGTCTTAAAGACAGCTATATACTTATTGAATCGAGTTTCAAACAAAGCAACTATAAAGACAACAACGAACTATGGATGGGTAGAAAACCCAATTTGAAGCATCTTCATATATGGGGATGTCCAGCTCAAGCACAATTATATATTCCTAAGGATAGAAAATTGGACTCCAGAACAATTAGTTGTTATTTTGTTGGATTTTTCAAAAATCTTGGGGTTTCCAAGTTTTGCGATTCTAGCACTAGAGGTATCCTTGGAGCGGGAAATGCACATTTCTTTGAAGATATTAAATTTGATGGGGGGAATAAAGTTAGAGACACTGACTTTCAGGAAGAACATGATGATAGTGTTTATGCAGAAGGTAATCAAATTCTTTCATGTGTTTAAGCAGATGTTCTGCGTCCTTTAGCTTCCTATAGTTAAATTGCATATCCTCATGAAGAAGGGCCATTAAAGGAATCCATAGTTGAAGGGAAAACTCATATTTCAAATAATTTGACTATATATCTTCAAGAACATGAGATTGATCTGGAGATAAAGGAAAATGATCCCATTAATTTACGACAAGCCTTGCAAAGCTTTAATGCTCACAAGTGGATTGATACTATGAATGAAGAGATGAAATCTATGATAATGACATTTGGAATCTTGTTAAGTTACTTGAAGGATTGAAACCTTGACGTGTCGTTTTTGTGCGTCGTTAAAACACAAAGACAATGGCAAAAAAAATTTATAAAACCGAACTCACAAAGACAAGATATAATAATCAAGTATTGGGTAAGTATCGGGTCGATCCACAGAGAGCACGGTTGACTTTAATTGCAGAGTTGACTTGGTCAAACTTAGGTTTAAAAGGAGTTTTAAATAAAAGAAAATAAGATGTAAGATATGGAATGATATAAATAAGGTAAATAAGAATTTTTAAGAATTGAAATCTCGGATTTGACAGAGAAAAGTCAAAAGTCAAAGTCAAAGCATTGACTTTGACCAATAGTAGATGTTCTGGAAAATCAGAGAATCAAACAGAGTTAGAAGATTACGAAAATTAGATATTTGGAAACTAGAGAGAAAATGGAACTTATTGATATATATTTCATAATTTTTGGAGAAGAAATCGGTTTATTATGAATTATTGAAAATCAATGATCAGAAAATCCCCGAAATTAACACCTCAGAGGAAATCTAAAAATTGAATGCCCAAATGAAATCCAAATCTTATAATTTATGTCAATGGAAAGCTAAGAACCAGAGGAATCCAAAAAGACCGAAATTATCAAATTCTGATTTGTCAATAAAGAGTAATTGACCCCAAAACTCAACGTTTGACTTCTGATGAAAGATGAACAGTCCTTGGTCAAACGTCAAATTAGAGGGTCAAATGAACTCAGAATTTGATGAATTTGCTATCCACGGAAAGCTGATGAAAAGAGAAATTCAATGACACCAAAATCAATTGATTTGAACTTGTAATCAGAGAGATATCCTATTTTCAAAATCAGCAAAATTTCGGACCTAAAATTGGGGAAAATGAAGAATAATATGAACGAAATTTCAAAATTAAACTTCTAAATCTACTTAAAACTCAAATTACCTCTTGATAATCGATTGAATCTCACTACTAACCCGATTTCCGCGAGAATTAAACTCCAATTTGCATGAATTGGAGTGAATTTGCTCGGATTCTTTCTCACGGATTTTCACAAATTCAAGGGGAAAATTCGATGAAATCAAGGAGGAATTCGCGATTAATCTTGCTCCAATCCCTTCGGAATTGAGTCTAAATGCAAGGGAATCAGAATGAACTCAAGATATTCCTTAAAATTTGCTTAATTTCTTCATGAATCGATCAAAAGTTGAAGAACATAGAAGAAATACATGAGTATTTAAAGGGAGAATTGGCCCGAGGATCGTGGCCAATTGAAGCGTTCGTGGGAGCGGAATTCATGCATCGTGGAGGCGGTTTCCCTTGGCGAAGACGTAGCTTTCGGATTGGCTTGGAACCAGCCGCGATTTCGCTTCCAAATGGCCACAATTTCCGCCTCACGAAGACCCACGATCGGGCCACAATCAGGCCACGATCGCCACGATCGAGGTCCTGGTCAGTCGTCGATCATTCTCCGATCGATTGGAGGCGATTGCGTCACGTAATCTCCCCGATCGCGGCTCGATTGCACCGTGATCGTGGAGTTCTTCCACGAGGCTTCTATACCGTCCAATGTGCTCCAGTTAGATGAACGATCACGATTCACCGATCTTGTGCGTCGCGATCACGATGTGAGTCCTCCGCCAACCATCCGATCATGATCGTCTCTCGATGAAGATCAGCCGTCTGATCGCGATTAACTCATGGCCTTCGATTGATGCCGATTGGGAGCTTCGCAGGATGCCACGTGGCGCGCGGTAGACCGTCCGATTGTTATCACTTAAGTCCTTTTTGCAGCACGTGCGTTTGATGGCGGATCGCGTGGACTCGGGTCCACGCGATCAATGGTCTGAGCTTGGATCCGACGCGCGCGATGCAGCCACGTCACCTGCAAAAGAAGGGCTCTGTGGGACTTTAGTCCCACACGGAGAAAACGGAAGGAGAAGGCGTGTATAAATATTGGGACGCGGTAACGCATTTGCGTTACCGCCCCTAGCTATTTACCAGGGCCCACTGTGCCCGTGGGCCCTCCACTTGCAAACCCTTTGCCACGTGGCGCCTGATAACATGCATTTATAACATGAATTCTTACCTTAATTAACTCATATTCATGCTTATTTTATGTAAATATGATGCATGTTATCATACTTTTAGGAATTTTCTCCATTGGCATGTCATTTCACTAAAGTTGATATTTATGCATAAATTAGGGATAATTTCATGCATACTAGATGATTAATATTTTACTGAAATTAATAAACATTAATCTCAGTTATTAAATGAGTTTTGACTTTAGTAAAAGTTTTGGAAGGATGCTTTTAGGATGAATTTATGATTTAGAATGTTTAATGAGAGCTTATTAAATGAAATTTTAATTCATCTTTATTTCCTTCTTGAAAACAAATTTTAATTGACATGATATTAAAAAGAAAAGAATTTATGATCCAATGGAGAAAATTTCAATTAAAAAGGAGTTGTATTTTTGAGAGATATTAATTTCTGAAGTTTTATACTATTTTTTCCGATTTTTATTTGATTTTTAATTGATTTTTTAAGGATTTCTTAGTTAAAATCGCAAAAAAAGGGGGAGAAATTACCTGCGGCTGACGTGGCGAGCGCTGGCTGACGTGGCGAGCGGACCCAGGCGGGGCTGACGTGGCGAGTGGGCCACGTGGCCCGTGGGTCCACCGCGCCATTACGACGTGGCGCTGAGGCCACGTGGCAGGACGCGTGTGGCCCGCGCGTGACGCGTGGCTGACACGTGGCATTTATATCATATATTATATATACATTGGTTATCTTACATATAAGCCTATTCCTAGAACTGGCTAATGTACATAATCCGCTTTCCTATTTATGCGCAAACTCTTCTTTGATTTTCTCCGTGTGGGACTATGTTCCCACACGGTTTTCTTTTGCAGGCCACGTGGACGCACGGCGGGCGTCGGATCTGATCACGACGGTTGAGATCGCGTGGACCCGAGTCCACGCGATCGCCAGATCAAACACGTGCTAAAATACATCGTAAGTGAAAAGATCGCAAGGCTTACCTTTCGCCACGTGGACACGTCGTGAGCGTCCGATCTTCGTTGGGACGAGGACCACGCGATCTCCATCGGACGGCCACGTGATCGCGCAATCGAGGCCATCCAATCTACCTGGGTTGCGATCTGAAGGCCAAGAGAAGCTCTATTCGGGAAGATTGGTGGAGCGTTGGATTCCGATCGGACGGCGTCGGCAGCGTGTGGAAGAACTCCACGATCGCGGCCCGATCGAACCGCGATCGCAGCGTGATCGAGCCGCGATCGAGGAGATTTCGCTGTGAAATCATCGCCGGTCGAGTGGATGGTGATCGAAGAAGGACTAATAGCACGATCGACGCCGATCAAAGCCCGATCGTGGCGGAAATCGTGGCCTTTTTGGAGGCTGATTTGAAGCCCAATTCGCGCAGATTTTTCGTGGAATTGAAGCCACGACGCCGCACCCAAAGACTCGTTCCCACGACGCCTTCAAACGACCTCCACGACCGCTCCATCACCCACGATCGTCGGCCTACTTTCTTCTTTAAAACCCATGTATTTCCCTCTCTTGTTTCGAAACTTTTGATCGATTCATGAAGGAATTAAGCAAATTTTGAGGAATATCCTAAGTTCATCGTGATTCCCCCGCGTTTAGACTCGATTCCGAAGGGATTGGAGCGGGATTGATCGCGAATTCCTCCTTGATTTCATCGAATTTTCCCCTTGAATTCCGAAAGTCCGTGAGAAAGGATCCGAGCAAATTCACTCTAATTCGCGCAAATTGGAGCTTAATTCTCGTGGCAATCGAGTTAGTAGTGAGATTTGATCGATTATCAAGAGGTAATTTGTATTTTTATCAGGTTTAGATCTTTAATTTTGCAAATTAGTTCATAGTGTTCTTCATTTTTCCCCAAATTTCAGTCTGAAAAAGTTTGCTGATTTTGAAAATAGGATATCTCTTTGATTATAATTCCAAATCACTCGATTTTGGTTTCATTGGATTTCTTTTTTCATTAGCTTTCCGTGGATAGCAAATTCATCAAATTCCGAGTTCATTTGGCCCATCAATTTAACGTTTGACCACGGACTGTTCATCTTTCATCAGAAGTCAAACGTAGACTTTCGGGGTCAATTACTTTTTATTGACAAATCAGAATTTGATAATTTTGGGCTTGTTGTATTCCTCTGGTACTTAGCTTTCTTTTGACATATAAATTTGCAAGATTTGGATTTCATTTGGGCATTCAATTTGAAGATTTCCTCTGAGGTGTTCATCTTGGGGATTTTCTGATCATTGATTTTCAATAATTCACAATAAATCCATTTCTTACCCAAAAATTACAAAACTTATATCAATAAATTCCATTTTCTATCTAGTTTCCAAATATCTACTTTTCATAATCTTCTGACGCTGTTTGATTCTCTGATTTTGCAGAACACCTACTGCTAGTCAAAGTCAATGCTTTGACTTTGACTTTTGACTTTTCTCTGTCACATCCGAGATTTGCAAATCTTAAAACTCCTTATTTAACTTATTTAAATCATTTCCATATATTAAATCTTATATTCTCTTATTTTAAACTCCTTTTAAACCTAAGTTTGACCAAGTCAGACTCTGCGATTAAAGTCAACCCTGCTCTCTGTGGATCGACCCGATACTTACCCAGTACTTGATTATTTTATCTCGTTTTTGTGAGTTCGGTTTTATAAATTTTGTTTGACCATCGTCTTTGTGTTTAAGGACGCGCAAAAACGTCACGTCAGCGCCCCCACACGGGCGCCCACGTGGACCGTCCGTGTGGTCTCCTGCCACGCGTCAGTGCCACCTGCACTCCGCATGGGCTGCCCGGGCTCTGCCACGTGGCCTCAGTGCCACGTCGCACCCCGGGTTGGTCTCGCGTGCCACGTCAGCCGCCGCCTCGCCACATCAGCACCTACAGGTAATAAAACCCCCCTTTTTCTCGATTTTGTTAATAGAAAACACCTAAAAAATAAATAAAATCAAATAAAATTCAGAAAAAGGGCATAAAACTTCACAAATTCATAATTTAAAATATACAACTCCTTTTTAATCCAAATTTTCTCCATTGGATCACAAATTCTTTTCTTTTTAATATCATGTCATTTACAATATATTCAGAAAGAATAAATCAATATGAATTATAATTTAATTAAATCATTTCTCATTAAACATTTCAAATCGTAAATTTATCATAAAATCATCCTTCCAAACATTTACTAAAGTCAAAACTCATTCAATAACAGATATTAACTTCTATTAATTTAAACAAAAGATTAATCATCTATTAAATATGAAATTATCTCTAATTTATGCATAAATATCAACTTTAGTGAAATAACATGCCAATGGAGAAATTTCCTAAAAAATATGATAACATGCATCATATTGACATAAAATAAGCATGAATATGAGTTAGTTAAGATAAGAATTCAAGTTATAAATGCATGTTATCAAACCTATTGGTTATAAATGGATCCTTAAAACTAAGAAAGACTCAAAAGGTTATACAGAAAGATATAAGTCACCTCTTGTTGCAAAGGATTTTACTCAACATGAAGGCATCGATTATAATGAAACCTTTTCTCTATTATCATCGAAGGATTCATTTAGAATCATAATGGCACTTGTAGTTCATTTTGATCTTGAGTTGCATCAAATGGATATAAAGATTGCATTCTAAATAGAAAAATTGATGAAATCATCTATATGGAACTACCTGAAAATTTTTTGACAAGAGGTCCGAAGTCTATGGTCTGAAAATTAATGAAATCTCTTTATGAATTGAAGCAATCTCCTGGCTTGTGGTATTACAAATTTCATAAAATCATCAGTTCATTTGGTTTTGTGATGAATCATGCTGATGAATGTATATATCAGATGTTTAGTGGGAGGAAGTATATTTTTCTAGTATTATATGTTGATGACATTTTACTTGCTACTGATGATCTAAACTTATTGTGTGATACCAAGAATTTTTTGTCAAACAACTTTGAAATGAAGCACCTTGGTAATGCCTCTAATGTTTTAGGCCTTCAGATTTACTAAGATTGTTCTAAAAATATCTTACGGTTGTCACAAAGGGTTATAATGAAAAGCTTCTTGATAGAACAAGACTGTATGGTTGTTGAAAACACATGATCATGTGTCAAAACTAAGTCCAAACTTACCAATTTTAAGAATAATTCACGAATTAAGGGATATAATGGTAAATATGGGTCGAATCCACAGGGAATTAGGGAAAATTCTGATGATATCTTTGAATTTGATCAAATCAGACAATGAATCAGTGATAGAAATTGAGGAAAATGATATTTTATGAAAGAGGACTTGAAGACGAATCCACAATAAAAAATCAATGAATTTGACTTTGATTTCGTGGAGAAATTGAAGATTGAAGAGAGGTGATTTTTCGAAACCATAAAATCACAAAATTACCAAAATTAAGGATGAAATTCACTTAAGCTACGATTCTAAATTGAAATTAAACTCTAAAAAAGATAGAATATGATAAAACACGATCCCTAACCCACAATTATGCTTGAATTGATCCAATTAATCATCAGAATCAATGTTATTCATCAAAATTTGAAAATTGCAATTCGTGGAGTTCAAGCGTCGATTTCTTGATCATCGATCGTTGAAATCTTGATCTTAAGCACTCCTTGGATGCAGAAATGAGTCTATAAGTGATTGGGATCAAGAGATTCAAGAAATTTGGTGTCTCAACAGTTTGATTTACTCAAATTTCTCTCAAATGCGTTATAACCTCGAAGAACATCTCAATTTATAGGGCAATTTGGGCGTAACCGTCTGATTGTCCTTTAATTCGCAATCAACGGCTCTAGTGAAATGCATCGGATGCAAATCATTACCATGAAATTGCAGCTGTATGATTGCTGATTGATGCTCAAGATGAAGCCACGTCACATGCATTATAAAAACGCATAAAAATGCATGCCATTGGATCGCGATTGGATGCATCAAATGCATTTTTCATCGATTAATCTGAGCCGCTATGTTTCCTTAGATCAACAGCTCTGATTAAATTGTTTATAAAACGATTCGCCGACGAATCTTGTTGCACCACACACCCTCGTCTTTAAGTGAAGATCAATGACTTTGACTCGTTGCGCGATCGGAAACTCCATAGGCTGCCACATCGCCTCCTCGCATTGACCGTTGATCGCGACATGCTCGGATGGTCTAGATCACACCACGCGTTAATAAAATTTTAAAAAATGATTTTTAATTAGAAAATATGATTTTAAATTCAAGAAAATCCTTATAAATTTATTAAAAATTCTAAAAATTTAAAAAAATTCAAAAAATTATAAAAAATTGCTGAAAATCAGAAAATTCACAACTTTCAAAATATAACTCCAAGTTAACCTAAATTTTTTTGCATTGGATAAAAATTTAATTATTTATCATTCTAAAAAGTCCAACTTAATAAATAACAAGAGATTTAATTTAGATTTCAAAAATACATTCATTTCTTTAAGATTTTAACTTTAGAAAATTAAATGAATGTTTATAAAAATGATTTCTCTCATTATTTAGCTTTAGAAACTACATTTAATCTCAAGTAAAGATGGGTTATGAAATTATTTGTCTTTACTTCCTCAAAATTAACCCTAAATTAAAGTATTTTGAGATTATTAATGACTTTTTCATAGAATGATAGATAAATAATCGTGAATATGATAACATGCATAAGAATGAAATCTTTTATGCCTTAATATGCATTAATAATCATTTATTATCATGTCTAATTAGCATGTTATCACTTCTCCAAAGATACGGAATGCAGGATTGTAAACCATTAGATACCCCAATAGCTAAAGGAGACAAACTAAGTCTCAATCAATGTCCAAGGAATATATTAGAAATTCCAGAGATGGAAAAATTTCTATATACACAAGTGGTCATGAGCCTTATGTATGCTCAAGTTTGTTCGCGACCAGTTATTGCTTATATAATGGAGGGTTTTGGGTTGATACATGAGTAATCCAGGTATGAGACATTGGAGGGCATCAAAATGAGTTTTGAGATACTTACAGAGGACAAAAAATAACATGCTTACGTACAGAAAATCAGAACAACTAGAGATCATTGGGTATTCTGATTTGTTGGATGCATTGATAGTAGAAAATCAACTTCAAGCTATATTTATTTGCTGGCTATCTCATGGAAAGGTGCTAGACATGCACTTATAGCATCTTCTACTATGGTAGCATAATATATAGCATGCTATAAATCATCAAATATTGGCAATTGGCTGAAATTTTTTTGTCAAAAATTAAAGGTAGTTCAAGGAGTTGAAAGACCACTTAAGCTTTATTGTGACAATTAGTCAGCTGTTATGTTTGCCAATAACAATCGGAGCTTGAAAAAATCTAAACATATAGATATCAAGTATTTGGTTGTTAAAGAACAAGTTCATAATGGACAACTGTCTATTGAGCACATTGATACAAACTCCATAGTAGCAGATCCACTTACTAAAGGAGTTCGACTTCCAGTTTTCCGTGAACATGTTGCCTATATGAGTCTCACATCATATGACGATATGTAATTTTAGTGGGAGTTTGGTGTATTTTGTGTGCTTATTTTGTAACGGACATGTTGTTTAAGTTTACCATTATGAACTTAATTTCATTTGATCTCTCTTCAAACTTCAGAGGACTAAGTTCAAAATGTACATGTATGAATCATGTTTCATGTAATTTTAATGCTACATATCCACACACGATCTATGTCATTCATTCGATCAGTATACATAATCATTGTTTGGGTAATTATATTAAATTTACTACAGGTTATATTATGATAACACCTGTTGAAAATGTACATGTTAGTCACGCTCAATGTGATGAAAATCCCCTTGGTTCATTTCTGATTTGATGATGGACGAGATTGATGAGAATGTTTGCAAATGATTGCATCAAGTTGAGTTCATTAAGTGATAATTCACAATATTCAGTTAATATATATCTTGTCTAAGTGGGAGATTTTCTGGTCTAATCTCTATTAAGTGGACATAGTTATGTATTATTGTGGATTAGCTATCATTTAATCCCATTAAGTGATTCAATTATGTTAATATGGATATTACGACATTCATTTATGTGTGTGGAGGTTAATTATGTGCAGAGGCAGTAAATCAGTCATTAGTCATTATTGGGCTGACTAATGATTGACTAGAGGCCTAAGTTTTCCTCATCTATATAAATAGGAGGCCATAGTCCACTTGGATAACCTGATGCTCATAACCCTCAAGAAAGAATCCCATTTAATCTTCAGATGAAGATTAATCAAGCTAATCCAGATGCACGTTTAATTTTGTTTGATGAATCTGATTATTCTAATGAATTATGATGCATACTTGAAGTTTCCAATAGCTTCCTATAGACCTTTAACCCTCGCCCAAATCAAAATTTGATTAAACATCATATCCTCAGAATTTATGATTTTATTCCTATAGCATGGTGACACATTTCAAGCCAAATGGCATCAAGTTCACTTGCACAATCCAGGAAAATTTTACTGTTTTGTATATGTGCCAGAGCCTTGATAGCTGGTCTATAAATCACAGGTTTCATCTCATTTGTTTAGTAATGCTGACTAATGAACTCGATTTGGGGGTATTTTTAGTTGTTGTTTTAAATCGATTTCATGCAACAATATTTATAATTCCTCACTTTGTATAATGGTAAAGTAAGGGTCGAATCGTCAGGGAGCCTAGGTAATGAAATTAGTGCTTTTAGGGAGAAGAGATACAAATATAGGGAGAAATAGCGGTAGAAAGGATTTTTGGAGAAATATGGAAGGACAAAGAAATGGAATATGGCATGAACGAAAGTATAAATATACATATTAATGTTCTATGATAAATAATGATGAAAAGATTGAGAATGGAATGATGGAATAGAGAAATGAGAATGATAGAATGGAAGATGATGGAAGAATGGTGAAAAATCGGGAAATCGGGTAATGTTGAGAGATTATTTGAAGAAAAGACAAAAGATCTAAAATATAAAAGGAGAAATAGGGTTTACACTATCCATGGAGGGGATTACAAGAGAAAATCAGATCAAATCCTCACACAAACCCCGTTTTTTATGCCAGCACTAGGCCGGGTGATGCTTGACTCGTTGCGATCTCGATCCTCCACTTGATCTTGCCTTCACATCAAACTTGAACACCAAACAATGCCAAGCTTGGGCCTAAGCCTCTCCTTTTCCTTTTGGTAGCCTGATGCTAAGAGAGAGCCGAAAACAACAAACAAGTAAGAAGAAGATCCTTTTATAATTTTAGTTTAAGAGGCTCCTTTGAATCAATGGTGGAGATTAAGTCTTTTTGGGTGCAACCAAATGAATGGCTGAGATTGAATCCATAAGCCACAAAATTTATCTCCTCCTAAAGAGATGAAAGAGCCCCTTTTAAGGAGGTGGGCCCAACGTGTCGTTTTCGTGCGTCGTTAAAACACAGACGATGGTCAAACAAAATTGATAAAACCAAACTCACAAAGATCAGATATAATAATCAGGTTTTGTGTAAGTATAGGGTTGATCCATAGAGAGCAGGGTTGACTTTAATTGCAGAGTTGACTTGGTCAAACTTAGGTTTAAAAGGAGTTTTAAATAAAAGAAAATAAGATGTAGGATATGGAAATGATATAAATAAGGTAAATAAGAAGTTTTAAGAATTGAAATCTCGGATTTGACAGAGAAAAGTCAAAATTCAAAGTCAAAGCATTGACTTTGACCAATAATAGATGTTCTGCAAAATCAGAGAATCAAACAGAGTCAGAAGATTACGAAAATTAGATATTTGGAAACTAGAGAGAAAATGGAATTTATTGATATATATTTCATAATTTTTGGAGAAGAAATTGATTTATTATGAATTATTGAAAATCAATGATCAGAAAATCCCCGAAATTAACACCTCAGAGGAAATCTAAAAATTGAATGCCCAAATGAAATCCAAATCTTACAATTTATGTCAATGGAAAGCTAAGAACCAGAGGAGTCCAACAAGACCGAAATTATCAAATTCTGATTTGTCAATAAAAAGTAATTGACCCCAAAAGTCAACATTTGACTTCTGATGAAAGATGAACAGTCCTTGGTCAAACGTCAAATTGGAGGGTCAAATGAACTCGGAATTTGATGAATTTGTATCCACAGAAAGCTGATGAAAAGAGGAATCCAAATGAAACCTAAATCAATTGATTTGGAATTATAATCAAAGAGATATCCTATTTTCAAAATCAACGACTTTTCGGACCTAAAATTGGGGAAAATGAAGAACACTATGAACTAAATTTCAAAATTAAACTTCTAAATCTAATAAAAACTCAGATTACCTCTTGATAATCGATCGAATCTCACTACTAACCCGATTGCCGCGAGAATTAAACTCCAATTTGCATGAATTGGAGTGAATTTGCTTGGATTCTTTCTCACGGATTTTCATAATTCAAGGGGAAAATTCGATGAAATTAAAGAGGAATTCGCGATCAATCCCGCTCCAATTGCGTCACAATCAAGTCTAAACACGGGAGGATCACGATGAACTACAGATCTTCCTTGAAATTTGCTTAATTCCCTTCATGAATCGATCAAAAGTTGAGTTTCAAAGGGAGAAATGCATTGGTTTTAAACAGGAAATTGAGCTTGAAATCGTGGGTGATGGAGCCGTTTGTGGGGGCGATTTGCAGCGTCGTGGAGGCGGTTTTGCTTGGCGACGACGTTGCTTCCGGAATGGCCTTGACTATGCCACGATTTTGCTTCAATTTTTGCCATGATTTTTGCCGCGATTTTGCCACGATCGCGCCATGATCGGGCCGCGATCGGGTGTCGATCGTGGTGCTAGTGATTCATCGATCGCCGTCCGTTCGACCAGCAACGATTCCACGACAAAATCTCCTCAATCGCGCCACGATTGCGGTTTGATCGGGCCGCGATAGTGGAGTTCTTCCACGAGCTGCCTACATTGTCGGATTGGAATCCGACGCTCCACCGATCTTCACGAAGAGGGGCAGATCGCGCTTCACGTGGCCATCTGATCAAAATCTGATGCTCCCGCGATCTTCACGAAGAGAGACGAATCGCGCTTTACGTGGCCGTTGGATCGGTGAAGTCAGGTAGGTTGGATGGCCTTGATCGCGCGATCAACCCTTGCTGCGATCGTTGTCCATTCGAGGAAGATCCATGCTCTGAAAAGCGCCATGTGGCAACAAGTAAGCCTTCGATCACATCCGCTTAACTTGATTTCCGGCACGTGCTTAATCTGGTGATTGGGTGGACTCGGGTCCACGCGATCGATGCCTTGCAATCAGGGCCGACCGAATCCGACGCCTGACATGCCACCACGTGTCTTGGAAAATAAAAACCGTGTGGGAACATAGTCCCACATAGAAGAAATAAAGAGAAGTGGCGCGGTTAAATATTGCGGCGTGGTAACGCATTTGCGTTACCGCCCCCTACTTCTTACTAGGGCCCACTATTCCCGTGGGCCCTCCACTTACCTGCCTGCCACGTGGCGCCCCACACGAGGGCCCGCGTGGCCCCCTGCCACGCGTCAGCGCCACTTGCGCCGCGCGTGGGCCACTTGGGCTCTGCCACGTGGCCTCAGTGCCGCGTCGCACCCTGAGGCGGTCCCGAGCGCCACGTCAGCCGCCGCTTGGGCCCACTCGCCACGTCAGCACTTGCAGGTACGTAACCCCCTTTTATGCACTTGCACACCTTTTACGTACCTGCAAGTGCTGACGTGGCGAGTGGGCCCAAGCGGCGGCTGACGTGACGGGACCACCTTTTATGCAGTTTCCATAAAAGGTGTGTAGGTTGGAGAGATCTATTTATGGATTGAAGCAAGCATCTAGGAGTTGGAATATGAGATTTGATGTGACAATTAGATCTTATGACTTCATTAAGAATGAAGATGAACCTTGTGTGTACAAGAAAATCAGTGGGAGCGCGATCACTTTTCTTGTCCTTTATGTGGATGACATTCTACTCATTGGGAATGATGTAGGTACGTTATAATCAGTGAAGGCGTGGCTATCAAAGAACTTCTCCATGAAGGGTTTGAGAGAAGCAACCTACGTATTGGGAATACGTATCTATAGAGATAGATCGAGGAGGTTGCTTGGCTTATCCCAATCAATTTATATAGACATCATTGTCAAAAGGTTTGGCATGGAGAACTCCAAGAGAGATTTCATACCGATAAGACATGGAGTTCAGATATCTAAGGAGCATTCGCCTAAGACTCCTGAAGATAGAGCGTTCATGGAAAGGATCCCGTATGCATCGGCGATTGGGTCCATCATGTACGCTATGCTAAGTGTTACGAGAAAATTTCAGGCTTACCCAGGTGAGAGTCATTGGGAAGCCGTGAAATGCATCCTTAAGTACTTGAGAAGGACTAAGGATTTATTTCTGGTATATGGAGGAGAGGAGCTTAAGCTCCAGGGTTACACTGACTCGAGTTTTCAGTCAGACCCAGATGATAGTAGATCTACATCTGGATTCCTGTTCACTTTGAATGGGGGAGCAGTGTCTTGGAAAAGTTCCAAGCAGCGCACCACTGCAGATTCGACGACAGAGGCTGAGTACATTGCCGCGAGTGATGCCGCCAAGGAAGCAGTCTGGTTGAAGAAGTTCATCACAGACCTTGGTGTTGTCCCTATGATCTTAGATCCTATTCCATTATTGTGTGACAACAATGGTGCAATAGCACAAGCGAAAGAGCCAAGGTCTCATCAGAAGTCTAAGCACATTCTGAGGCGCTTTCACTTGATTAGGGAGATCATCGCCAGAGGAGATGTAGTGGTAGAAAGAATTCCATCAACCGACAATCTTGCAGATCCACTGACTAAGCCTTTAACTCAAGAAGTTTTTGAGCGTCATTGCACAACTATGGGGTTGTTGCACAAGGGAAATTGGCTTTAGTCCAAGTGGGAGATTGATGGATATTATGTGGCCTATAAGCCAATCACACTTTCATACATCTTGTTTATGTTCATTGAAATCAAATTTATTCATTGCCATTCTTGTGTGATGTTTGCAATGAAGTCCATGAGCATGTGCAATGACTAAGTGAATTATGATGAGATCATAATATAGTGATCACTAGTCTTTAAACATATGTTCTAAACATTTCTATTCATGGGATATTCGAGAAGGACATCGAATTATCCGGAAAGAATAGCACTATCTAATCCATCTCATATGATGAGTATGGCCGATCCTATAGCCATCGGTGTGGAGACACTAAGGATAGATAGTGGGTGCTCTTTGGGGAAAGAGTTCACTGAATTGATCCGTATGAATCCCTGAATGGTAATATACCTAATTGTCAATCAGGTTGATTCATGTCACGGTTGTGTACGTGGTCCTTTGACCTGAGACACCAAAGACATCTTGTGGATGGATGATCGTGTTTTGATTATGACTTACGAATCCCTAGTCACGGGATATCTAAAACGTCATATATTGGATACGACATGAAGTCTACGAAGATGATTGTGTGGTCAAGATGGGATCATCCACCCTCGGTATATGAGGAGATCGACTCAAGGAATGAGATGTGGTTAAATCCTTGGCCAAGGTAGTGGAAATATTAGAGAAGTTGTTCTCAATGATTTCCTACTCGCATCAGTACTAAATTGAGTGACCGATTAGGGTTTGACAATTAACCATACCCTAAGTCATTCATGAGTCTCGTGTGGATGAAGTATTATACGTACACGGTAACCAATGACGGCAAGGTTCCATGAAAGAGTTCTAATATACTCCATATCTCCTAGAGCACGTGGTGTAGCTTGGCACCCACCGGGCTGGCGACTCAACCTATCGATTGGGTTAAATCGATCCTTAGTCAATTAATCTATATGTTGATATAGTTAATTGATAAGGAAGACCAATAAGTGTTATTGGGTTGATAGAGTCATTAACTAGCGAGATATATGGACCTGGAGGGTCACACACATAAGGTCAATGGACGTCGGTGGATATAGACATAATAATAAGGGTTTTTGTGAAAAGTTCACATTCCCAAAGTCTATAAATAGGGGGAGAACGACCATAATAGAGGTGCCCATGCAAGCCTAGTGGAACTTCTCCTCCCTCTTCTCTTCCTCTCATGGTGACGAGTGTTCAAGAGGAGATCCGATCGTCTGGAGACTGTGTGGATACCGCTAGAGGCCGGACGCTTGAACGGTTGAAGAACTCTTTCAAATGATCCAAGTAAGTATGAATTTTATTCTATACTATATGATAGGATCACCTAGAATGGATGATGAGATCATCTATTCTTGGTGATTCAACGATGTTGAATGTTTTGATTCAACACCTTCCGCTGCAATCATTATTTTGGACAAAGATTTGGAGAGCTTTTCGAGCCTCAGATCCCAGCATGATTAACCTCCTAAAGATAAGACAAAGGTTTGACCATTCTCCTAAAAAGGTGGAAAGGTTTGACTAACCTCCTAAAAAGGTAGAGCACCCATTTTCTTCTTCTTCTAGATAATTTTCATCCATGCTTCCCTGCATCCACATAACTCATAAAAATATGAGAATTCAACCATTTGACTTCAAGGAAGTTGATGAGACTAAATCGTATGGTCGTTAATTACACACAATTTAGTGTCAAAACAAAGTCCTAATATTACCAATTTAAGCTTAATCAAAGCAATTAATTAGTACAATGGTAGTTAAGGGTCGAATCCACGGAGAATTAGGCATTTTTGAGAGATATCTTCAAAATTCGGTCAAATCAGATGATCAAATGAGGTTAGAAATTGGGCAAATTTAATATTTTAAGAAAGATAACTCAAAATCGAATCCACGGAATCAAAAATCAGAGGATTTGATGGAGAATTCGAAGAGAAATCGAAGATTTAAGAAAGGAGAAATTTTCGTTTCGAAAAACGATTAAAAACCAAAAATTAAACTAAATTAAACTAAATCTAAGAGTCTAAAACTAACATTAACACTAAATGACGAAAGATAATGAAGAAATTACTCAACCTAACCCAAAGTAGCCTTCGAAATGATCCAATTAATCGCCGGATGCAAGGCTATTCATTCTAAAATTTTTGAAGACGAAGATGGAGTTCAAGATGCAAATTCTTCCTTCTCTTTTAATCAAATTTTGATCTTAAGCATTCAATCGACGCGGAAATGAGTCTAGAGTGCTCTCGAACAAACGGCGCGCGCTTTGGAGTTCTCTACGAGGAGTAATTTGGAAATGATGGCGAACGGTTTTTTCCGGCGCGAAGAACCGTTCTTAAAAGAATGAAATCGAATCGTGACCGTCGGATTAATCTTCATCGCGATGGATGGCTCTGATGACGCACCTTTTAAGATGAAGCGATGTCTTGTGATGATCGTTCGATCTTGATCGTGCGATCACGATTAAATCAGAGATCAATTGCATCGATTAATCTCAACCGTTATAATTGCTGATCGGACGGCCAGGATGATTTCACTTATTCCAGAATTAAGCCACGTGCCTGAATTGTGATCCCATGGACCGCGTGTCCACGCGATCGACGTGCGCAATTTGTCGCGAATTGGATTTTGACGTGCGAGATGTTGCCACGTCGCCTGCACGGAAAAATCAAAGGGACTTTAGTCCCACACTGAAGAAATGGGAGAATTTGTTGACTATAAAAGTAATGACGATTAGAGCATATTGATAATTTGTCTCCCTATACACGGGGGACCCTACATACATTATACTAAACTATATAAAATATATATAGTATATAAAAAAATAAGGTTCCACGTGTCACCGTGCGTTACGCAGGCCATCGAGCGCGTCCACGTGGCAGAGCCACATGGCCTTTCGTGCCACGTCGCATCCATGTGGGCCCGCGCAATAGATACCCATTTTTTGCATTTTTTTAATTTTTTTAAATTAAATAAAAATCGAAAATAAACATAAATAAAATCAGAAAAATTCTAGAAAAATTCCTAAAAATTGTAAACTTCATAACTTTCAAAATATAACTCCAAATTAAGTGAAATTTATTTTGTTGGATTCAGAATTGAATAATCTATCATTTTAAAAGGTCAAATTATTAAAATAATAAGAGAATTAATTTATATTAATTTTATATATTTATGTTTTATATGAAATAAATTCATATAAATACATATATGTAAATAAAAGTGTTTTCTCTTCTATTTTTAACTTTAAAACATAATTATAATCATACATATAATTAGGATTAAAGATTAAATTGTTTAATTATGCATAATAATCCATAAATTATTGTATTTTAAGATCATAACATGATTTTACACAAAATGATAGAAATATGCTAAAAAGATGATAACATGCATAGATTTGTGATGATTAATGCATTAATTTGCATTAATATCGATGTAATCACATGCATAAATAGCATGTTATCAGAAGTCAAGTGGGGTTAGTCTCATAATACAGTCAAAATATAAGAAATGATGCATGATGAGACTTTTTCATATTTTCACCACATTCAGCCATAAAAAAATAGATATTCTCATTCATGTAGTCTTTTCAACACTTTAACATGATAAATAATGCATGAATGTGACTTATATTTTTAGAGTTATCACTGACTCTATCTGATACTTCAATAGAGTCATTTTTTGGTATCATCATTTGTGTGTGACATGAGGGGTTTCTCTTGGAATTATCATTTGTCATGGATTAATATGTTCTTCCTCTCTATGGTTCACAAAAGTCTTAACTGGAGATGAGGTGTATACAAGTTTAGTATAATCATTTGCATGGAATTCCTCCACTGAAGCAATTAAGCTTGCTGAATCTTGTGGAATTATAGGAAACCCAAAGCTAGAACAAAGAAAATTCACATATGAGCTCTATGACATATTTCTAGGTCATTGACATATCCTGTTTAAGCTCATAACGCTTGTTGCTTGATTCATCTTATGATCATGTGGAATGTCTCAATGACCTAGAAACTTTGTTGTCTGGTTTATATTTGAGATGCTTGTCGAGAGTAGCATTATGTCATCATTGGCTATGGATAAATCAACTTCGGATAACTTCACAATGATAAGCCATCCCCCAAATATTTAGGAGGTTTTTAGAAGGAAAGCACGAAGTGCTCTGATATCATAATTCGAGTTTATGTTTAATCAACCCGTCGTTTATAGTATAAACATTTACTTTGATATTGATTAAGCACAACAAATGATTGATCACTCAGACTATCAAAGTTTTAATATGCTTCATTTTTTAGTATTGTCAACAGAAATCAGATACCATTATGCCTATTAGTTCTTCTAGAGCTATTAGAGCTAATTATTCACATGAATCTTCTAGAGCTGCATTATGGATGGTGACGAGACTAAATCGTATGGTCGTTGATTGCACACAATTTAGTGTCAAAATAAAGTTCCAAACTTACCAATTTATGATTAATCAAAGTAAATAATTAGTATAATGGTAATTAAGGGTCGAATCCACGGAGAATTAGGGAATTTTGAGAGATATCCTTGAAATTTCATCAAATCGGACGATGAATTGAGATTAGAAATTAGGCGTTTTAGTAAATTAAGAAAGATAACTCAAAATCGAATCCACATAATCAAAAATCAGATGATTTGGTGAAGAATTCGAAGAGAAATCGAGATTATAAGAAAGGAGAAAAATTCGTTTCGAAAAAACGAATTAAAAACCGAAATTTAAATGAAATTAAACTAAATATACAATTCTAAAATGGAAATTAATTTTAAATGATGAAAGATTAAGATGAAATCAACCAATCTAACCCAAATTAACCTTCGAATTGATCCAATTAATCGCCGGATTCAAGGCTTTTCGTTCCAAAAATTCGAAGATGAATGTTGATGTTCAAGACTCGAATTCATCCAATTCTCTCAATGGAAATTGAAATTAATGCATTAAAATGGAGCGGAAATGAGTTGCGAACAATTAGAAACAAACGGCACGCGAAAACACTCTCTAAACAGGGAGAATTTGTCGAAAAGTCACGAGCCAATTCTTCGTCGCGAAGAATGAAATTTATATTAAACGAAATCGATCGTCAGCCGTCCGATGAAGAGCTGATCGCGATCAACGGTCGCGATCGTGATGACGCTTAAATGAATCGTCGCTTGATTTGAATCGTTGGATTTCCATCGTGCGGTGCTGATTTGATCTGATGTCCATCGATCGCGTAAAATCTCAGCCGTTATATATCATGATCGGATGGCCAGGATGATTTAACTTAAATGACCAATTAAGCACGTGCTTGATTGTTGATCGTGTGGACCACGCGTCCACGCAATCAACGCGCACGATCAACCGCCCCGCTGATCCGACGATCCACGACGTTCCACGTGGCCTAAAATCAAAATAAACGAAGTGTTTTAGTCCCACACGGGATAATTTGAGAATCAAAACACGTATAAAACGTATAACAAATAGGGGCTATTAATATTTTCGTCCCCTTATACACGGGGGACCCCCTAACTATATATAATATATAAAATATATAAGCTAAAAAATGTGATGACGCGTGTACGCGTCATCCATGCCTCGCAGTCATGTGGCGTCCACGTGGCAGACCCACGTGGCCTTGCGTGCCACGTCGCGTCCACGTCGGCCCGCGCGCCTAAACCAATTTTTTATTTCTTTTATTATTTTTTTATTAATATTTTTATTATTTTAAAACAATTAAAATCGAAAATAAATCAAATTAAATTCAGAAAAATTCCAGAAAATTCCTAAAAATTGTAAAATTCATAACTTTTAAAATATAACTCCAAATCAAGTCAAATTTGTTTTATTGGATTCAGAATTAAATAATCTATCATTATAAAAATTCAAATTATAAAAATAATAAGAGAATTAATTTATATTAATTTTATACATTTATGTATTATATAAAATAAATTCATATAAATACATAAATGTAAATAAAAGTATTTTCACTTATATTTTCACTCTTAAAACATGATTATAATCATACAAATAATTGTAATTAAATATTACAATATTTAATTATGCATAATAATCCATAATTAGTATATTTTTTTATCATAACATGAATTTACACAAAATGATAGAAATGTGCTTAAAAGATGATAACATGCATAGATTTGTGATGATTAATGCCTTAAATTGCATCAATATCTATGTAATTTCATGTATAAATAGCATGTTATCAGATGGAAAATAGCTCCTCTAGTGATAAGAAAGGTGCTTTGACAGTTGATTATTCAGGGGCCTGCATTCTTGATTCTTTATACTTTTTCACTTTGTCAAAAGTCCATTTTTAGATTATGAAACAAATGGAAATACAAGATTATTTACTCCTAATCATCAACCTGATACAAATAATCCAGTATCTTCTCAATTATCTTATATCTTTTCTACCTAAGTCTCCTCGAGCAGGTTGATCTATCTACCCTTTAGATTTTACCTCTTATTTAACTAAACGGTGTCTAAAATTCTTGTCTATGTTTTTCCGATGCTCACATAGGCAACAAAAAGATGCATAATGTGGCATAAGGCTCATGCAAATAACATAAGTGAATGCCTCCAATAGTCTAGTAAAGCAGGTAGTGTTTTGTTGATTGGACCTTACACGTGTTGTTATTCTTGGTCTAAACAATATTTCATCCTCTAGAAAGTGTACATTGATAATACAGTCTGGAGTAGGCTGTATCGAATGCTACCTGATGCTTGGATGAATTAGATCAAAATTCAATATAAATGCAATTGTTTAAAATTACTAGAGGATACCTGTAATAAATGTTTAAGGCTAAGAGAGCTCGGGTAGAAGAGGAAAACTAGGGAGAGAAAGAAATTTCTGTTGACTAGAGCTTAGAGGGTGGGAGGAAATTAAACCAAAGTGAAAGTATTGAGATTCATTGGTTAAATTCTCTTGTATCCTTTTCCCTTGTATACTCTCCAATCAAATTAGCCACTAACAACCTAGCCTTTAGATTATGGACATTATTTTATCTTGATATATCAGCAATAAAATTAGTATTACAATGGTCAGGAACTTCTTGCTAAGGTCAAAGAGCATGAAGAGGAGATAGTTCAGCTGCAAAGACATCGTACAGATTTCTCTATAAAGGCAATTAAATATTTAATTCATTTTATTATAGATTGGCCATTTGATTCTATATTAAATTATCGATTCTTGTAAAAATAAACCCTTTCTTAGGACGCACACATATGCAACAAAAAGTATGTGCTAGAAAAAAGAATTTCTCACATGCAACTGGTAGGCCATTGGATTCATCAGATTTTACAATCTTGTATGACTAAGTCATTGATTGAATGGTGTTTACCCATTAGGCTTTTGATCAACAACAACAAGATTTGGTTGATGCAGCTTCCAAGCTCTATCATATCGACAGGAGATCATTGAAGAAAACATTTGACTCACATTTGACTTGCAAGTATAATTCATCCCACAACATGTTTCTTTCCAAAATTTGATATTTCTTTGTTCCATCATGGTTAATATATGTCGAGAAATCATAGGTTTGGTTGATTATTAATAAATAAGTTACATATAGCACATTTTTTGTCTAATCATTTTAAAAAATTTGTTATTCCTTCCTTCCATAATGTTTAGTTTATCTTCATCAGCTCTAATCATTTAGGTTTTACTCATTTCTATAACTCGTAGTTTTAATAATTTGTTATTCCTTCATTCCTTGATTGTTAAGTTATCTTCTTCAGCAATAATTTCGAGTAGATCTAGGTTAATTTTTAATGGGTCCTCACTTAAGTTTTCTTTTGTGATAGATCCAGTATGAGTTAAAACTAGATTTCGTTAACAAGTTATTAGGTAGTATCTTTCTTTTATATGTAACCCTCTTTGTTATCTGCAAATGGGTTAGTTGGCATTTTTTTAATGTAAATGTAATAGCATAAGATTGCTATATCCAAGTAAGACCATATTAATTGGCCTAACGGCCTAATAGGTGAAAGTTATAATTAGGCTCAAACTAATTGGCCCAATACCTAAGTTACCCGGTCTGTTAAGATCAGGTAATGGCTAGAAAACTAGCTATGAAAACGGTTAGTTTTTTAAACAACTTTAAATTGATTGTATAAATAGAGCATGTGATTGAGGAATAAATTGGTCTTTTTTGGTTCCACCATTGACACTCACTTCCTATCTCTATCCTTATTCTCTATGTGTGAAGTTTTACACTATTTAATATGACACTCATTTTTGAGATGAAACGTATGTGGAATCCCAAACTGTATTTTACTAAATGATGGCTCATCAAGCTACCTCTTCAAAAGAGGTCTACAATAAATAGTAGTTGAGCACAAAAAGTTGTTTTTTTTATCAAATTACAAATAGTGTTCAAAGTTTAATGAACCTTATTTTATGAGAAAAAAGATTTTTAATATAGTGAATCTTAAACTTATTCTCTGGCTTATTGAGGAGGCCCAACAAGAAAAGTCAACATTTGTGTCCTCTTAATGCCCCTTTTGACATACTATAATTTCCAACCATCTGTGTCAAATGTCATTGACAAGATGAAACCGCGAGGTCGTCGATTTCACATGGCCTCGTGCCAAAACAAAGTCCAAACTTACTAATTGGATGAAATTAATTCGAATTGAGGGGTATAATGGTAAATAAGGTTCAAATCCACAAGGAAATAAGGGAATTTATGATGATCTCTTCGAAATTGATCAAGTCGAACAATGAATTGATGATAAAAATGGTAGATTATGCAAGAGAACTTAAAATCATTTCTATGGAATCAAAAATCATTGAAATTGATCTTGATTTTGCGGAGAAATTGAAGATCAAAGTAGAGAGAATTTTTCTAAAATTGTAAATTGCGAATTTAACAAAAATTAAGCAAAATTGAACTTCAATTCCTAATCTAAATCAAAATCAAACATGAGTGGATGATAGTATAGCAGAAATCGACTCTACTAACCCCAAATAGCGATCAAATTAACACAATTAAAGACCTTAATTGTCGAAAACACGAAGAACGCGATCGTGGGATTCAAGCTTTGACTTCTCCTTAGTCTCTCAACCAAATCTCGATCTAAAAATCTCCATGGATGCAGAATTGGGTGTAGAAGAGGCTAGAATCGAGAGATTGAAGAAGGGGAGGTGTCTAAACATATCAATTTGCTTGCTTTCTATCTCGAATGCTTACAAAATCATAAGAACATTTCTTTATGTAGGGTATTTGGGCATAACCATCTGATCAAAACGATCGATGGTTACGATGAAACGGTCCATCGTGGACCGTTTCACAAAATGTCACAGCCGTCGGATTGTTGATGGAGGGTCTGGATGAATCCATGTGATAAGCGTTATAAAAATGCCTTAGATCACACTGTTGGATCGCGGTCCAACGATCAGGATGCTCCCCGCGCAATTAAATCAACCGTTATAACTCCTGATTAATAGCCACGTGCATTGATGATGATCGGTGGACCTCGAGTCCACGCGATCCACGCGTCAAAATTGGCGCGCTTTTAATCATGTTCCTCTCCCTTTGCCACGTGTCCTGCACTTCAAAACACCGTGTGGATTAGTCCCACACGGAAAAAAATAAAGAAATGTGTCGGGTATATAAGGTGCGTGAATTAAGAGGGTTAGCATAATATCCAAAATATTGGATGGTTATATGTACTATAACCCTATATAATACGAGTAAATATAAATAATGCCACGTGTCACCTCCGCGCCATGCAAGTGCTTGCGGGGGCCTGCGTGGCTCTACCACGTGGCTTTGCATGCCATGTCGCATCCACGTGGGTCCCCGTGCAAAAATATACCCCTTTTTTCTTCTTCTTTTTTTAAATTATTTTAATCATTAAAAATAAAAAATAAATTCAGAAAAATCTAGAAAAATCCTTAAAAATTAGAAAATTCATAAATTTTAAAATATAACTCCAAATTAATCCAAATTTCTTTCATTTGATCTAGAATTTAATTATCTATTATTATAAAAAGTCAAATATAATAAATAATAAGAGTTTTAATTTTTATTTCAAAAATCATTCATTTCTTAAGATTTTAAACTTTAGAAAATTAAATGAATGTTTATAAAATGATTTCTCTTATTATTTTATCTTTAAAACCACTTATAATCTCAAGTAAAAGATGAGTTATCAAATTATTTATCTCTAATTCATCAAAATTACCCAAGATTAAGGTATTTTGAGATTATAATTACTTTTTCATATAATGATAGAGAAAGACTCATAAATATGATAACATACATGGATATGAAATCATTTATGCCTTAATATGCATCAATAATCATTTATTATCATGTTAAGATTGCTTGTTATCAGCCATCTCAATAACTAGCATCATAAAGGTTTGGAATATCTATCATCCTTTGTTCTTGTTTTTGTAAAGATATCATTTTTAGCCATGATTATTCTGTATAAGTCAGTTCTTCAAATCAGTTCCAACTCTCTTATGTTACTTCTAAAGTTTGAGTCTCTAATCACAATCACAATTGATTCTTTTGTCAGCTTCCTTGAAAGGATAATGGTCTCTAAATAGTGATCTATATTACTGTAGGATTTACATTCATTTTTATTAGTGTCTAATGTGTAAAATCTTCAATGTGTTTTAAAGTTTTTTTTTGAACATCTGCAAGAGAAACTTCTATTTGCAGAGGTATGATAATGTTTATACCTACAGACATGCTTCAAACGTGATCTAAATCCTCTCGATCTAGTTCTATTAAAAGCTACATTAATGTTGATGATGTAGCAAGAGAAACTAAAATACTCCCAATATCAATTGACTTTGTGGCATGCTGGAGCAGTTAATGTTCTTCATGTGCGTGTTACCTTTCTAAATTTAACTATTGTTTTTATTCAATATAATCATGAGTTGTGGAATTATAAATCTGGGCAGAAGCGGGATTGAAATTGTGCCACAACATCCATATAGACATGGTGATAACATGCTAATTACACATGAAATTACATGATTACTAATGCAAATAAAGGCATTAATTATTCCAAATGTATGCATGTTATCATATTTTAAGTATATTTCTATCATTTTGTATTACTTCATGTTATGATCTTAAAATACACCAATTTATGGATTATTATACATAATTAAACATTATAATTTTTAATCCTATTTATATCTAAGATCATAATGATGTAATGATGTTTATTAACATTCATGTATTTTTATAATGTTAATTTAAGAAATACATTAATGTATTAAATTAATTAAAATTCATTCTCTTATTATTTTAATAATTTGTCTTTTTTTGAATGATAGATTATTCAATTTTAGATCCAACAAAACAAATTTGACTTATTTTGGAGTTGTATTTTGAAAGTTATGATTTTTACAATTTTAATGAATTTTCTGGAATTTTTCCTGAATTAATATAAATTTATTTCAATTTTTAAGCGTTTAAATTAATTAAAAAAATGCAAAAATGGGTGTATTTTTTGTGCGGACCCACGTGGATACGACATGGCATGCAATGCCACGTAGCAGCGCCACGCGGCCCGCGCGAGTGCTTGCGTGGCACTGAGTTGACACATTATACATATTATGTTTATTATACTATGGTTATCGTACGTATAAGCATCCCATAGAGGGACTCGCTGACCTCTTATTTCAGCTCACCTTATAAATGCGATGATTCTCCTTAATTTCCTCGGTGTGGGACTAAAATTATAGTTCATGTAAATGTCAATCGTCAGATTTAATCATGTGGATAATCGGGCATCAATGCGGTGGACACGAGGTCCACCCGATCACTGATCGAACATGTGCTCTAAATCAGGAGTAAGTGACTTCATCGTGACCGTCGATCACGCGAGTCATAACGGCTAAGATTGCGTGCGATCGGTGGACACTCCAAATTTATCACAATCACACGACGAAGATCTAATGAACTAGAGGAAGCGACACGTCTCTTCACTTAAACACGTGGATTCATCTACGCCCTCCATCAAGGATCGAATGGATGCAACTTAATTGCACCATTTCAATCAAACGATGTCTCATTGCGACTGTTGATCACGAGATGTTCATAAGATCCACGGTCACACCCAATTTTATCCCTTTAATTAAGAGTTCTTCGCGATGGAAGAACGCGCCCTTGAATCTTTGAGAAATTCGAACTGTCAAAACACCCATTTCTTGTGCCATTTGATTCCTTGTGTTCTTGATGCATTTCCGCATCCAAAGAGTGCTTGAAATCAAAATTTGATCGAGAGAATTGGAAGAAATCACATATTGAACTTCAATTTTGTCTTCGAAAATACGGAATGAAAAGCCATGCATCTGGCAATTAATTGGATCATTTCAAAGGCTACTTTGGGTTAGACTGCGTGTTTTCATCTTAATCTTTCATCATTTAGTGTTAATGTTACATTTCGAATAGTAGATTAAGTTGAATTTCATTTTAATTTTTGTTTTTAATCATTTTCGCAATACAAATTTTCTCCTAACTTCAAACTTAGATTACTCTGCAAATTCTTTTCCAAATCACACGATTTTTGATTTTGTGGATTCGTAATCGAGTTGTCTTTCTTAATATACTAAAACACCCAATTTCTAACCTCAATTTGTTGTTTGATTTGACAGAAATTTCAAAGATATATCTCAAATTTTCCTAATTCTCCTTGGATTCGACCCTTAGTTACCATTATATTAATTAATTTAATTGATTAATCATAATTTGGTAAGTTTAGGACTTTGTTTTGACACTAAATTTTATGCATTCAATGACCATATAATTTAGTCTCGTTATATGTATAGACACCCATACCATCTTCTTCACGTGCAAAGATAAGACTTGACTAGGATGGACTCAGACATGAAGAAAATCCAGAAAGCATTTATAACCATGTTGTGAGAAAAGTGGAGCATGAGCGTCTAGTGAAATCTTCTCTTGGAGTAATGTTAAATTTGGTTGATGATATTTTTCAGATTTATATCCCAGTTATAGAAATGCTCAAATTTAAAACTGTAATTTTTGTAAACCATGCATACTCAAGAAGAAAAAAGAAACTTGTAGAAAGAGAAGACCTTGCCACTTGCTCATGAATGGTTATGGTCTATCTCTCCACCCTTCAATCTAGTATTAGTACCGGTGCCTCAAGGACAAGGCCAGGATTTCATGATTTAGGACTCAAAGGTCCTATGTTTTGAGGTAACACAATTGGATTTGATTTCATTTGTTAGAGAAACAAGGGTATATGTGTCATTATGTACACATATTGCCATTGTAAGTAGCTGCTAAGCTACTGCCTATATATGTATTAACTATCTTAATGAAAATACAACCTTCTTTCTTCTATTCAGTCTTTTGTTCTATCCCGTCTCTTATTACAATACCTATTTGCACAAGGGTTAGGACACAAGAGGGATTGAGTTTTTGACATTATTAGAATCTCTTCTCTTCTCTCTTTTTCTGATGCAAGATGCGGTTGTAAAAACCCTTGTGCCTGATCAATGGAACTAAGGCTAGCTGGAGATACAGCGGTCAAACCTAGCCTACTGGTAGGCAAGTCCTAGACCCTAAGCATGATATCTTACCTAAACCTAAATGCAATCAACCGTGCCGATCAGCGGAGTGAACTCCAGGTGACCCGAGGAAACTCGCAATGATGGGTAGGGTGAGTTCCTCTCGGTCCATATCCGAAGGTGTGGAGTGGCTCGTCGTGGAGTAGCCAAAGCTGCAGCTCACACTTAGTGTTGGACTTGACATACGCATGAGAATTCTTGAACCTATATTCGCTCTCTACCCTACCTACATTGTTTGACGGCGGTGGAGATGAGTAAAGGAAACGGTTTGAAAAGTAATTGAACTTTAAAAGGAGGGGTTGAAGCTGTTGGGATCTAAGGTCAATAACTTTATGAAATTTTGATCAAAACATCAAACGCAGCAGAAAATATTAAATCGGACATTCAAAATAGCAAGCCACCAAGAACAGATGATCCTATCATCTAGTATGAATGAGAAAACATACTTACAAGGATTCCTTGAAGGAGTTCTTGAAGCTATTCAAGTGTCTAGCCTCTAGCGGTATCCACACGGTCTCCGGATGGTTGGATCTCCTCTTCAAAGCTCTTCACCAAGAGAGAAAGAGAAGAAAGGAGAGAATTCCCACAAGGCTTGCATGGGCACCTTCAGTTGTGGTCCTTCTCCCCTTATTTTTAGACATTTGGAATGAGGTTTTTTCATAAAAACCCTCATAATTATGTCTATATCCATCAACATCCATAAACCTTATGTGTGTGACCCTCTAGGTTCATATATCTCTCTAGTTAATAACTCTATTGACCAAATAACACCTTATTGGTCAATATTAATTAATTATCCACATCCACATATAGATTAATTAATCAAGCATCGATTTAACCCAATCGATAAGTTGAGCTGCCCGTCCGTTGGGTGCCAAGCTACACCACGTACTCTAGGAGATATAGAGTATGTAAGAACTCACTTATGGAACCTTCCCGTCATTGATTACCATGTATGTATAATCCTTCATCCACATTAGACTCTTGAATGAGTTAAGGTATGATCAACTATCAAACCCTAATCGGTCACTCAAGTTGGTACTAATGCGTGTAAAAATCATTGAGAACTCCTTCTTAGATATTTCTAGTACCTTGGCAAAGGATTTCATTGCATCTCATTCCTGTGGGTCAATCTCCTCAAATACCGAGGGTGGATGATCCCATCTTGACCACACAATCATCTTCGTGGACTTCATGTCGTATCCAATATATGACGTTTTAGATATCCCATGGCTAGGGATTCGTAAGTCATAATCAAAACATGATCATCCATCCATAAGATGTCTTTGGTGTCTCAAGTCAAAGGACCACATACACAATCATGACATGAATTAACCTGATTGACAATTAGGAATAATACCATTCAGGGATTCATACGAATCAATTCAGTGAACTCTTTCTCCAAAGAGCACCCACTATCTATCCTTAGTGTCTCCACACCGATGGCTATAGGATCAGCCATACTCATCATATGAGATGGATTAGATAGTGCTATTCTTTCCGGATAATTTAATATCCTTCTCGAATATCCCACGAATAGGAATGCTTAGAACATATATTTAAAGACTAGTGATCACTATATTATGATCTCATCATAATTCACATAGTCATTGCACATGCTCATGGACTTCATTGCAAACATCACACAAGAATGACAATGAATAAATTTCATTTCAATGAACATCAAATAGATACATGAAAGTGTGATGGGCTTATTGGCCACATAATAACTATCAGAAGCTAAATTTTGCGGCGCGAGCCTGGTCGGTCGTGATGATGGAGATCGTTTGTATGAGGGACGAATGAATGGTCAAAGCAGGCTGAGTCAGTAGTGACAAGGATGCTATGGTACCCCTACAAGGGGAGGAGCTATCCAATGAGTGTTCGGTGATCGAATGAGGAAACATGGCTTGGGTAGGCGCTAGACCGGTCAAAGGCAACCAGTTCAGCGCGGGGAGGGGACGTGGGCACGAAGTGCAGGTGCAAACGTGATGCGAGCGTGGGAGCAGAGCAAGGGCGCTAGTCCGAGTGTGGCATAGGCTTAGACTCAGGCACTAGCTCAAGGTGCAAGTGCAGTAGGACATGTCCAACGCAAACGGGGAGAGGACGGTCGCCCGTGGAGCGAGCGAGCATGTGAGAAAAACACACAGTTAGAATAGGGGCCGCGCGGGTGTGACCGACAAGTGGGCTGAGTGGGTGTGGTCAACTGGTAGCTAGGGGAGGTCAACCGGATGTGGTCAATAGGAGCATGGACGCGGCGCAGATTAGGTGGACTTATGGGACTCACGAAACCGAAAGAAGTTCACTGCACAGACGCAGATTGCAATCAACGTGGGTCAATAGAGAGGCGGTCACAAGCGCATGCGAGGGTGTGAGGGGGAGGCCGAGCGCAACAGGGATGTCGGGCGACCTGTGCGGGAGGGGTTGAAAAATTGGTGAGTGCACAGGCACTGCAAGGCGACCTAATTGGAGGCATTGATAGCATGCTAATTATACATGATAATACATGATTATTGATGCATATTGAAACATAAAAGCTTTCATTCTTATGCATGTAATCATATTTTTGAGTATTTATCTATCATTCTATGAAAAATTCATAATAATATCAAATTACTCTAAATTATGGTTAATTGGGATGAATTAAAGATAAATAATTTTATAACCTATCTTTACTTGAGATTATAAATAGTTTTAAAGTTAAATAATGAGAGTAATCATTTTAATAACATTTACTTAATTTTATAATGTTAAAATCTTAAAGAAGTAAATGTATTTTTGTAAAATAAATTACAACTCTTGTTATTTATTAATTATGACTTTTTAGAATGATAGATATTAAATTTCGGATCAAATGAAAGGAATTTTGATTAATTTGAAGTTATATTTTGAAAATTATGAATTTTATAATTTTTAGGGATTTTTTAAGAATTTTTCTGAATTTTTAATGAAATTTTAAGGATTTTTTGGAATTAAAAAATTAGTTTTTCTAATTAAATATCAATTTTTCAGAATATTTAAAGCGGCGAAGGTGACGTGGCCCATTTAGAGCTGTCCGATCAATCACAATCAAGGATCGCGATCAGGAGGCGACGTTACAACATCGTGGATGCCTGATCGCAAGTGTGATATCGATCGTCGATCTTCACTTAAATCAGATGGACACATGGCTTAATCAGGGTTCACCGGATCGCATTTAATCCACGCCGTTGATCTCACGAGTTATAACGGTCGAGATTAAACACGATCAAAACGCATCTAAGGCGTCTGATGAAGATCCGACGGATGCGTTTTCAAGGCGTTTTATAACGCGCGAACACGTGGCATCATCTCGAGCGTCTGATCGCGATTGAACGGCCACAACCTAATCGTAACGGTTTGGGATGGACCGTTTCATCAGAGCCGTTGATTAATTTGATCAGACGGTTACACCAAAAATCCCTATAAATTGAGATGTTCTTCCGATTTGTAGAGTATTCGAGAGCAAATAAAAAAAATTGATCTGTTTAGACACCAAATCTCTTGAATCTCTTGATCCTATCCTCTTCTAGACTCAAATTTGCATCCACGGAGTGGTTAAGATCAAGATTTGGATGAAAGACGAGGAAGAAATTGATGCTTGAACTCCACAATTGCGATTTTTAGATTTTTGAGAAAAATCCTTGATTCAGGCGATTAATTGGGTTAATCCAATCGTAATCTTCGGTTAGTGAAAGCGGTTTCACTCATTTTTCATCTATTACTATTTAATTTCATTTTAGATTAGTTAATTTGAGTAATTTTAAGTCAATCTTTGTCATTTTTGTGATTTCGATTTTTGGAAATTACCCCTCACTTCAATCTTCAATTTCTTCACGAAATCAAAGTCAAATTGGATGATTGTTGATTCGTGGAATCATCTTGTAGTTCTCTTTCATAATATATCATTTTCCTTGATTTCTATCATCGATTCATCGTCCAATTTAATCAAATTCTAAGAGATTATTAAAAATTTCCCTAATTCTCTATGGATTCGACCTTATTTACTATTCTACCCCTCAATTCCAGATATTTTCATTAAATTGGTAAGTTTAGAATTTATTTTTATTTTTGACCGTGTGTAATTGACGACCACTCGGTTTTGATCCATAACGCGTGCAGTGACATGGTTGAGAGGTGAAGAGGGTCTGACCGACGATCCGGAGTTGTTTGGGTTTGGAAGGGTTAAAGTAAGGAGAGAGAGAGCGATAGATGAATTTATTCAGGTGAGGGAGAACTCTGGCTGGGCGGGGCGAATTCGACTGGGGAGGGGCGAATGGGCTCGTCGAGGCGGTGGGGATTTGCAAGGACGTGGTGTGACTCTTGCAGGGAGGCAACGGAGGAGAGTCGCTAGGCGATAGGTCGACTTTGAAGGGAAATTTGGGAGATGGAGACAGAAATTGTCCGCGGGCAGATTGAACGTGGATGGGAGATTCAGAAATGGGTTTCGGGGTGGGATTTTCTAGATGAGAAGGGTGACGAGGGGAGGAAAATGTAGTCACGGTCGATTTAGGGAGGGGGAAATCGGGAAGGGCAATGATCACATTTGCGGTCTAGGCACCGGGAGAGGGCAAGGTCGTGAGAGGGTAATGTAGGTGATAGGAAGGGAATTCTGGCTTGAATTCAGCAGGGATTTTGGGAGACGTCCGGTTGAATTCAAGGGACGGCGTCATGGTGAGATTTGGCAGTGCTAAGGAAGGAAATTGACCGAGCGACGGTGAGAAGCGGCAGGGTCTGAGGTGAGCGTCTTCTGGGCGATGATGCAGATTCAGATCGGCTAAGGGAGAAGGGAGGCGGGGTGGCGAAAGAGGGGAATTCGACAAGTAGCGGAAAGTAGGGAGCAAGTGCAAAGTTCATTTCGGAAGTGAGAAGCGCGTGAGAGGGACGAAGTTCCACGGCTGGTGTAAGGGATGGGGTGAACGACTAGCGATGCACAGGAATTTCGGAGGGTGTCAGAAGTCGCCGATTGGGCGTTGAGGTGGTTGAGGCAGGGTGATGCGGGTGAATTCAACCGAATTCACAATTGAATTCGATCGAGTACGTGGGTGGCATCCGGTGAGTGACGGAGTGGAATCCAATCAGGCGCGTGGACAAAATTGGCGAGGTCCAGAGAGGGGAGGACGGGGAGTTCGGATGGGTTGAATTCGGATGAGGGACTTAGGATTCGGCGGGCAATGGAGCGGTCTCGAAATGGGCGTCAGGATGAGGCGTGTGAGCGGCGAATGTGTTGGGGGGGGGGGGCGCAATTTGTTGCGACTGGGAGGTGTTGGTGAGGATGATCCAGGGCAGGTGGCGTTCGGGCGACAAAATTTTCGAATTAGGTGTTCGGGCGCGGGACGAGGCGAGGATGGCTGGTTAGAGAGAGAGAGCGCGAGAGGCGGGGAGATCAACTGGGTGGATTCGGGATTGAGGGCAAATGGCGAGGCGTGCAAAAGGGGAAATGTAGGAAGTGGGATTAGAGAGAGAGAGGACAACGGAATCCGGAGAGGAGCTCGGGGAAGGAGATTAAGGGAATATCGGGTGACAGAGTGGAGGTGGAGAGAGCTGACGGGAGGACGAGAAGGTTCACTGGAGGGGAAGCATGAGGGGAAGTTTAGTGGAGTGAGAACGCGGAGGGTGAACTCGGGGGAAGGAAGATCGGGAAGGTTGGTAGGAGCGGGACGAGAAGAACGATGGAGCTGGAGTAGGACGGTGGAGGTGCAGGGCGGTGGCGGCGCAAGGGCGGCGGTGGCGGCAGTGGTGGCGGCGGCACAAGGGCGCTAGTGTCTATGATGGTATTCTCATGTCCGGGGAAAGGAGTGGCGGTGGTCTTCGTGGTGGCAGCGGCGGCAGCTCGGAGGCGTGCAGTGGCGGCTGCGGCTGCAATGGGGGTTGGACTCCTTCCGTGAGCAGCCACTGGAGATGGAGTAAACTCTTTTCTTTTCTCAAATGACGGCTAGGGTTTATAAGGGGGTCCTTTCTCTTCTTATTTAGCTCAAAATAGGCTGAGAGTGGAAATGACCCACTTAAGGCCCACAACCCAAAACCTAAATATACTCATAGAAATAAGGTTCACAAAGAAAAAGGGCTTCACGAATAGGATCCTAAAAAGGGGAAGGACCTACCTGGAAGCCTAAAAGGGATAGGGAAATAAGTGAGGACCCGCTTAAACATGTGGGGCCGAAAAGTTCACAATGAAGAAAGAAGATAAATAGGTAGATCCTCCGGCGCCGTCCACGCACGTGAAAGGTCTCCTTCGGCGCCGTGATATCATTTCTTGGTGGCGATGGATGTCGTACGCCATCACTTTCTCTACTGTGCTTCTCAATTCTTTTGCAACTGTTTTCTGGAAGAAAATATTCTTATGTTTGTTGTGAGAGGAGCCTTATCATGTGCCTATCACCATTGTGAAGACATGAACTTATTATCAAATTGATATGTTTCAAGATCCTAGCACAGAAAAGAACACCATATTGATAATTTTACCCCAAAATGCAAGAGAATGAAAGTGGATGCAATCGATTACCAAAAAAGGATGAATCTAGAACCAACTAATAAACCAGGAGACCTCCCAGCATGATTGTAACCATTCCCTTCATGAGGGCTCGTTCAAGAGTGTGCTTTGCTCTGCTGGTCGATTGTCTCATCTTCTTATACAAAGATGCCTTCACTTATGGCCTCTGATCTTTATGTATAGAACCTCCTCCTGATTACTGTTCCCACCCTTTTTTGTTACTCCCATTCATCAGCAAGATGTTCACTGTTAATTCCAGTAACCGATACTTGCCATGGCCCCTTCTCATATATGTCCAAAGGAGGATGTTATCATTTCCCCCTCATCAACCTTTGCCTTGTCCCCAAGGTGAAAATGTGGGAATTGGTAACGGAACTTTTTCAGTCCATACCATGAAGCTTGAAACATTGGTAGTCGTTTTCACTGCACAAGAAGCAGAATTTCCCTTGTCGTCCTCGTACTTCAATGATTTTCTCAGGAGTCACCTGCTATTTTGACTGGCCTGCTCTTGTGACTAATCAGCGGTGGGCCAAGAGAGCATCTGATGAATGGGCCCTACTAGTGAGTGTCCTATGGATCCCACTGAGCCTGTGGAATAGGGCAGACTCCCAACTGGTCAGACCTTTTGGGAGGTTGCCCTGTAGACCGCTAGGAAGGGGGGAGCTGTGGCTGATGAGATTTGGCAGTGGAGATGGAATGACGGCAGCTATCCGACCCCAACAAAAGTCTAGCAAGCATCTCTCTCTTTCTTCATCTTGTTCTCTCTCTCTCATTGAATCCCTTTTGTGGCATTGTTGATGATCATGCCTTTGGATTGTGAACTGTGAGGAGAAATCAGCAGTTGTTTTGAGTTTATTTACCTTAAATCTGGTCTTTAGTTGAGTTGGGGTTTATCACTCTTCTTTCAAATTAGTGGGAATTTCCTATAGGAAAGTATGCTATAGGAAAAACTGGATGAATGATGCGTAAAGGAGGAATGTCCAGTTTGTAGGCTGATGACCTGATAGACTCCATGGTGCGATTGGTGCGAAGGTATTTCGATGTAAATTTTCCATTAAACTAGTTTGCTAAGGAGCAGCTTCTAAAAGGTCGAAGATTGTTTACTTCTCAATGATGTTGATCTGCCATTTTCTTCATGATACTTGCTACCTTTGATAAATGTGTGTTCATGGATCATAGGATTTGATCTCATGCTGTCAGTAACTCATTGATGGATTGTAGCAGTGATGGTGGAGATTCATGATGGAAAATGGTGGAGAGTCGTCCTTACACTGCCTTAAATGGGATCATCCTCATTGTCGAAAGGAAGACATAAGAGAATTGTGCTCTATGGGGCCACATGGACTATAGTTTTGGAGCCTGAGAAGTATTGCACCCTAACTATGTTTCCAGCTTGCAATTTACTACATCATAGGTATAAGGAGGGTCACCTGGGTGGAGAGGAACTCCAGTGTTAAGCGTGCTCAGGTTTGCGCAGTGCAAGGATGGATGACTTCCTGGGAAGAGGGGCACTGGGGTGAGAACTCCGGGATGAAGGGTGCTAAGCTTGGGCAGTACAAAGATGGGTGACGTCTGAGCTGGGTATGACCAACGATAGATTTCAAGGAAATTTCAAAGATGGGTGAAGAACGAAGCCTTTTCAGTGCAAAAATTCTCCAAAACGTCCCAATCGTCCTCCTGGTTTCTTTGTCATCTTCATGGACCCACATTGACTATATGTATCTCTGGTAGTAGTGACCTGAGGTATTTTTTTTATCATAAGGTTGCAGAGCCGTCTCCCTTAGTAATTTTAGTTCTTTATTGGTTAATTTGAGAGAACAGTGTTGTGTTTGCAGCTCTCCCCCATTTGTTACCCTCGTGCCTTTGGAGGAGTCTTAAGTTTTTGTCATTGCTGCCTTTGCAGGCTAAGTAACCAGAGACTTTGTAACTGCCTAGAAAATTAGAAACAACGTCCTTGTTCAAAGAAACATATGATTTTGAAGATAGTGAGGTCACCTTTGCTGGTTCATTCATCTTCTGATTGCGGATCCCCAACGGATCCGTATTTAATGCTCCATTGCTACTCTCAAGCCAGCTGGAGTATACTTTTCCATTTCTGATTGGATCTCCAGCTCAAGGCCCTTAAGAAATGTCTGCTCCATGACATTGTCAGTTATAGAGGGTAACTAGACTAACAAATGTTCGTATTCCTCCCAGTTTGACATCATGGTACCTTGTTGTTGAATGTTCTAGAACTTTTGCATCAGATAGCAAGATAAACTTGCCCAAACCTCTTCAGATTTTGCAATGTGAAATCTGACCAATTGTAGAAGGGCTAACGTTCCTCTATCTATATGTACCACTGTTAAGGAGAACCTTCCGAATAACTGATTAGCCTCTTCAATCAATAGGAAAATGCCACCTTTCTGCACCCTGAAATATCTTTCCATCGAATAGATCCAACTTTCCTCATCTTGCCCTTTAAAGATCTGTTTCTTTCCTTCTCGGGATGTGAATAAGGTAAGACTTTGACATCACCTCATTAGTAGTGGCAGTGGGAACTATTCAAGGGGTACATTTTTGTGGTTGTGGTGAGGATTGATCTTTCTCCAATCTATCAAGGCGGTTAATGATAGATGATTAAAACCCCTCAAATTTATCATTCACGGACTGCAATATCTGATGAAACAATGTTGCATTTTCACCTTACACCCCTAGCATTTCTGAATGAATCTTCTATAGTTCCTCCAGAGTCGTGTTCTCCAAAACTACATCAAGATCTGGTTTACTGATCCAAGCTGACACTGGATGTGCTTTAATTTTCCCAAAACCAAGTGATAGGTTTTTTTAAGGTTAGGTTTAGGTTTGGAGTTTAGGTATCACCAAACCATAATGGACTTTTCCAAAGTCCATTAGTTCATGGGAAGGTTGCTTCAAAAATCACCAAATATATGAATACATATGGAATAGTATGTACTTTGTTTCACCATTTTAGTGGTGTGCCTGTTTGGTACATATGAATAGAAATAGATGAAGAAATTTTTGAGTATGCATTTTTTTTCTAAAATACAAAAGGGTCTACCACCTGAAGAGAGAGTAGTCACCCAGATGATAGAGATATCAATTCCTATCAATCAATCAATCAAAATATAATCCCTCCAAGAACCTACCTATGAGGTATTGGGAAATCATGATGCCATGATTCCCTCCACATTGTGGACCTCTTCATTTGTACAAATCGTCTGCTTGAATATCACTTCATTCCAGTGCAGCCATATTGTCTATAGCACCATGAGCATTTGCCCACCCTCCTCTTTTTTTCTAAAATTTCATTGCTAGATTGAGTCCTAGAAAGCTATCTTAGAGGTAGCATTAATTGATGGTATCCCCTAGTTAGCCCAAATTGTGCAAGCAAAAGGGCACTAAAAATAGATGTGTGTATAATCCTGTTCACCTCCAAAGCACCCTTTGACCACCTTGACCCTTAATTACACCCTTTAACTTCCAGGATTTAGAGTTGACTTGGCCCTTAAGACAAGGAAGAAGTCAATTTTTTCCTCTTTTATTGTAATTTGCCTCCATATATTTCCATATGTTTGCCTATGTCCTTGCATCCAAAAAACTTAGAAAAATGTGAGAATTTTATCACTTGACTTCACAGAAGTCAAATGGGGTCAGTCCTGATAAGTCGGAAATTAGCGTGATTTATGTCGTTATTTAGGGTTTTTCCGGACTTATACAATAAAATTTATAATTTCCCTTAGTGGTGTAATAAGGGGTCGAACCCAAAGGAGGCGGTGGTGAATTTCAATTTCAATCGATTTAGGGATAGAAAACACCAAAATGGTTATGTGTAGTAATTTTTAATCTCAAAATTCAAAGATGTTTTAACTAATATTCAATAAACAATTAATCTGACTTCTTTTTTTTCGTTCTGCTAAAACTTCTTTTCTGTCACATTTTTATTTATTTATCAAGCTATATGAAACATGGTAATATCATGTTTAAACTTCTGCACGTAACTTCTTACTGATTTTTTTTCGAATTTATTTCCTCTGAACCTTCAATTCAATCTAAACTTTATTATCTAACTTATTTTTCCTTATTATTCTTTTTAAATGTATCTTCTAATGTCTTAATATTTTTTTTAGGCATAAATCTCTCTATTTCATGGCTTAATGCAGAATAGTAGCTTACTGAATATATTTCACTACGGCCTACAGAAAAATGGATTTTGTAATTTTAAACTTCACAACAGAATGAAAAGAAAAAGAAATAAGACTAAGACTAAAACAGGAGAACTTATATTTTTTTTACTCTTTTTGAAGCTTTTCTTAATGAGAGAAATAATTTTCTTGAAATCAGAAAACTGTAATGACCAATTCAGACCAAAAATATTCAATTAAACTCACCGATTCCACGAATTACATTCAACAGAATTCTATGAATTAAAATCACAGAAAGGAATTAACTGAAATTATTCATTTCATAAGACAAGAGAAAGATCAACAAAAATATTCTGATTTAAGAGTGAATTACGAGTTCCTACACTGAGTTTTTTTAAATTCGGAGAAGACTCGACAAGAATGAGAAAGAAAAAGAAAAAGAAAAGAAAGAACAACAGAAACAAATCAATTAAACTGTAACTCCAAATGCCTATACTAAAGATACGATCGGAAGAAAGTAAAAGAAAAAGAACAAAAAAAGAAACTGCAACAAAAATTCGGATCTGAACCTAAACTGCAAACCTATTCGCAGATCTCGTCAAGAGAAATCAACTCGAGTTAATCCTCCCGATCGTATCTGCTCCAAGGTGGTCGTCCTTCTCGCTGTTTCGTCCAGGCCGAGCGTCGTCGGGCAAGAATTTCAGACCCCCCTTCCGTCTCCTCTCTTCTCCTCTTAAAAGAAAACTCGCAAAAACTTCTGAAATCGCAAGCTTCCCCCCTCTTTTTCGAATCCGTTAGGTCCTTGGTACAGCTCGCTCCACACACTCGTCGGTGCGGTTCGCTGCGGTTGGTCAGTGCCTGCTGTGCCTCCATCTTATTGGTTGAGGATGCCGTGCACGCATTGGTGCTTGTACCCTGCAGGTGAGCTGTCTGTTAGCTATGTACATATCATCGTGTACACAGCTCACAGTTTCTTCATGTGATTGGCTCCCACCTGTCATGTATGGTGCCTGTGCAAAGCACTTTGAAGATCATCAGTAATAATAGGCCCATTAAGGGCATTAATAAAATAAATTGGCATTTGAAAGACTTAATGAAGGTACTAATTGCATTTTAAGAAGCATGTTATTTCATTTACAATAGATTCTATGAAAGTAATGAAGATTTTTGTCCAACAATGGCCATCACAATAACCATTTCTTACAGTAATTATTCATGAAATATCTTCTAATAGCCCAAATGATTTGTAACTACTTAAATGCAATGAAAAGTGATTATTCTACGCGTTATATCATGATAACATGCAAAATAATTGTTGATTTCAAACTTTCAATGATCGAAAATGCAAATAAAAGGATGATTTAGAGCATATTTTTGCCTGTTATCAAGTCCCAAGATATATAAATTAGAGGAACAATGTATGATGAGGTCTATTCATGTTAATACGTAATCAGCACTAATTAGATGCAAATTGAGTATATGAGTGGAATAACATGATGAATGCAAAAAATATCATCAAAGCATGATAACGTGCATCATATAAGAAAGAATTATGTGTTAAAATCTATTTATGATAATAAAAATGAATGTAATGCTAACATCTTATTAGTGACACTGAATTTTGAAACTAAAGCCAAATACGAATAAGACTAGATTTCAGTTTATAGAATTTCTTACCACCATTGCCTACAATTCAATTTGGGTTTTTGATTTCCGTTTCAAGTTTGGAGAACCCTAGTCATGTAGTGCACGGACTGTCCATGGACTATTTTATGGACCTCCCCAGCTCTTGGCAAGAATAGAAAGAATTGTGAATTTTTTGTAATGAGGATTTGGTATCCAATTCATGAATTATTGGTACATCTGAACCTCTTTTATCTATCCAGCAGAATTGGATCGAACACGATTGTCAATTTGAGATATTATATTGATAAGCAACTTCCTTAGGGAGAGGTAGATGGTGAGTGGGGTTTTCTCTCTTGTCTCCCTCCCTCTATCTCTTATCCATTTATATATCTATCTGATAACATACAATTTTACCGATTAATATCATGCATTTTATGTATTACTTTGTAGAAATATGATTATAAATGCATGTTATCATGATTTTAAATGATTTGAATGATAATTCTTATGTTTAAGAGGATATTCTTAATTTTTCATATATTAATAACATTTAATGAGGATCTCATGAGATTCATTCATCAAGAATATAATCTTATTTTATTATAAAATTTCTATTTATTCCATATTTAAAATATTATTATTGACATGAAAATATTTATGAATACATTTTATCATAAATTTTATTCAATAAATTTATTTCTATGAGAAATTTGATATTATGGAACTTTATAGATGTTAAATAAATGATAAATGATTTTTTTAGAAAAAAACTAAATTAAAAAATTATAAAAAATATATCATACAAAAAGAGAGAAGGGAGAGTGTAAAACTCTCTCTCTTCCTACTATTCTCTCTCTCTCTCTCGCAATGGAAAAATTCCATTAGAAGGAGAGGCACACTGACGGGTCGTTTTCGTGTGTCGTTAAATCACAAAAACGCTGGTCAAAAAAATTTATAAAAACCAAAATCACCAAGATAAGATATAAAATCAAGTACTGTGTAAATATCGGGTCGATCCACAAAGAGCAGGGTTGACTTTTATCGCAGAGTTGACTTGGTCAAACTTAGGTTTAAAAGGAATTTTAAAGAAGTGAAAACAAGATATAATGACTGAAAATGATATAAATATACTAAATATGAGATTTTAAGAGATGAAGTCTCAGATTTAATAGAGAAAAGTCAAAAGTCAAAGTCAAAGCGTTGACTTTGACCAACAGTGAGTGTTCTATAGAATCAGAGAACCAAACAGTGTTAGAAAATTACGAAAATAATATACTTGGAAACTATAGAGAAAATTAAATTTATTGATATAAAATTCGTGATTTTTAGATAAGAAATGGATTTACTATGAATTATTGAAAATCAAATATCAAAAAATCTCCAAAATAAACACCTCAAAGGAAATCTTCAAATTGACTGACCAAATGAAATCCAAATCTTGAAATTTAATGTAAAATGAAATTTAAGAACCAGAGGAATCCAAAAAGACCAAAATTATCAAATTCTGATTTGTATATTAAAAGTAATTGACCTCGAAAGTCAACATTTGACTTCTGATGCAAAATGAACAATCCTTGGTCAAACGTCAAATTGAAGGGTCAAATAAATTGGAATTTGATGAATTGGCTATCCACGGAAAGCTGATGAAAAGAGGAATCTAATGACACCAAAATCAAGTGATTTGGAATTGTAATCAGAGAGATGTACTATTTTCAAAATCAAAAAAATTTTGGACCTAAATTTGGGGAAAATGAAGAACACTATGAACTAATTTGCAAAATTAAACTTTTAAATCTAATAAAAACTCAAATTACCTCTAGATAATCGATCAAATCTCACTACTAACCCGATTGTCGTGAGAATTAAGCTCCAATTTGCACGACTTGGAGTGAATTTGCTCGAATCCTTTCTCACGGATTTGCGGAATTCAAGGGGAAAATTCTATGAAATCAAGGAGGAATTCGAGATTAATCCTGCTCCAATCCCTTCGGAATTGAGTCTAAACGCAAGGGAATCACGATGAACTAAAGATCTTCCTCAAAATTTGCTTAATTCCTTCACGAATCGATCAAAAGTTCAGTTTACAAAGGGAGAGAACATTTATTTATAGAGAAGTTTGTGCGAAATTGGTGGATCGTGGCCCACGACGCGGATTTCACTCCGTGTGATTTCAGCCATCGGATCGTGCGAAATTGGTGGCTCGTGACATGGATTTCACTCCATGTAATTTCAGCCGTCGGATTGCACGAAATCGTGGCCCATGACGCGGATTTCACTCCGTGTAATTTCAGCCTTCGGATCGCCCGCTTTAATCTCGACCGTTGAATTGCGAGATTTAATCGCGGCCGTCCAATTGCGTGATTTAATCCCAACCATCCAATATCACTGTTAACGCCACGTTGGCACCATGTAAGCATCCATGTGGGCTTGCGTGGCCCCGCTATGTGTCCGCATCGTGCCACGTCACCTCCGTGGGTCCCACACAATTAAATAAATCTTGAAAAATCAAAATAAAATCCAGAAAATTCTAAAAAATCAAGAAATTTATAAATTCATTTATATAACTCCTTTTTAACTCAATTTTTCTCCATTGGATAACAAATTCCTTCATCTTTAATATTATGCCATCTAAAAATACAAATTAAAAGAATCATATAGGATGAATTTCAAATACACATAGATAATTTCTTAAGAAGACTATTTTCTATCATCCAACATTCTCTTAATGAAATTAAATCTTATAGTCATCTACTAAAGTCAAAGTAAATTAAGGGAAGTATTTAACCTTGTAAAATATTAAACATCTATAAAGCACATAATTAACCCTTAGTTATGCATAAATATGAACTTTAGTAAAATGGCATACCAATGGAGAAAATTCATAAAAACAATGATAACATGAATCATATTCACATAAAATAAGCATGAATGTGAATTCAATAGGGTAAGAATTTAAGGTATAATTGCATGTTATCACACACCACTGCGACCTCTCCTCTTCCTCTTCTCTTCTCATCACCCCTCTTCCTTCCCTCTTGCTCACATTTGCTTGTGTGCATGTGAGGGAAAAGAGGAGGAAGTTCCTCCCTTCTTCCATTCCTCTTATGCATGTGCACAAGTGGGCATAAGATGGAGGAGGAGGAAATTCCTCTCTTCTTCTTTTTCTTCTTTTTTTCTTCTTCTTCTTCTTCTTCTTCTTCTTCTTCTTCTTCTCTCTCTCTCTCTCTCTCTCTCTCCCCCTCTCTCTCTCTCAATGGGCATTTTCTCTCTCATTTTCCCTCTAAATTTTGTCTCTCTCTCTATCCGTGTTTTTCAATCTCTTGGTTTCTTATTTTTTCGCTTTACCTTCCTTGAAGAATCTAATCAATCTCCTTTCCCCTATCTATTTCTCTCTTGCATGCTATTTGTAAGCTGTATTCTCACAATTTCTCATTTCCCCTCTAAACTCCCCTCTTTACCTATTTTGCCAATTCAATTTTTTATTTCTCTTCCTCCTCTCTTCTCTCTATTCCAATCAACATTTTCTAACATTTCCTCTTTGGTTTTTGTGTTTGCTTCTTTAGACTTATTGACGAATCAAATCGATGTAGTCGTTAATTGCACACTGATTCATGTTAAAAATAAAACCAAAATTACCAATTTAATGAAAAATATCTCAAATTGAGGGGTATAATGGTAAATATGGGTCGAATCCACAGGGAATTAGGGAAATTTCTTATAATCTCTTTGTATTTGATCAAATCAGATGATGAATGGATGATAGAAATTGGGAAAATGATATTTTATGAAAGAGAACTTCAAGACGATTCCACGGAATCAGAAACCATCGAATTTGACTTTGATTTCGCGGAGAAATTGAAGATCGAAGAGAGGGGTATTTTCTGAAATTGAAAATCCCAAATTAACCAAAAAAGAGTTTGAATTAAACTAAATTACTAATCTAAACAGAAATTAAACACTAAACAATGATAGATGAGGATAAAACACAATCACAACCCACAATTGCAATTGGATAAGTCCAATTAATCGCCTGAATTAAAGCTTTTCGTAAAAGATTCAAAAATCATGATCGCCGAGTTTAAGCGTCGATTTCCTCCTCATCGATCATCCAAATGTTGATCTTAAGCACTCTATGGACACAAAAATCAGTCTATAAGCGATTGGGATCAAGAGATTTAAGAGATTTGGTGTCTATGTAGTTGATTGAATTGCTCCTGAATGCTTACAAATGCGAAGAACATTTGAATTTATAGGAGATTTGGGCGTAGCCATTCGATTAAACGGATCAGCAGCTCGGATGAAACTCATTATCGTGAATTGTTACCATTAAGTCATGGTTGTTGGATGGCGATCGAATGCTCAAGATAAAGCCACGTCACCGCGCGTTATAAAGGCATTGAAACACACCTGTTGGATCACGATCGGACGCCTCAGATGTGTTTTCCATCGGTTTAATCAGAGGCGTTATAACTCCTCAGATCGACGGCTCTGATTAAATCGTACATATAATGATTCGCCAACTAATCCCATAGCGCCATGTACCGCTCTTCTTAAGTGAAGATCAAGGGCCACGATTCACCGAACGTCCCTTACGTTGCCACGTCATTGCCTGCATCGACCATTTGATCGCAATGCAATCTGGCGGCTTTGATCATGTCACGTCACCTACGCACTTAAAATAATATGAAAATTGATTTTAAATTAGAAAAAATTGATTTTTAATTCCAGAAAATCATTAGAAATTCATAAAAATTCTGAAAATTTCTGAAAAAAGTCCCTAAAAATTAGAAAGTTCAAAACTTTTAAAATATAACTCCAAATTAATCTAAATTTCTTTCATTTGATCAGAAATTTAATTATCTATCATTCTAAAAAGTCAAAATTAATCGATAAAAGGAGATTTGATTTCTATTTAAAAAATACATTCATTTCTTTACTATTTTATCTTTAGAAAATTAAATAAATGTTTATAAAAATAATTTCTCTCATTATTTAACTTTAAAAACTACTTATAATCTCAAATAAAGCTGGGTTATAAAATTATTTATCATTAATTTACCATATTTAACCCTAAATTAAAGTATTTTTAGATTATAATGACTTTTTCATAGAATGATAGATAAATACTCATAAATATGATAACATGCATCTGAATGAAATCTTTTATGCCTTAATATGCATTAATAATCATGTATTATCATGTCTAATTGGAATTTTATCACTTATCCACTCTATTTCTTCCTCTCCTTCTCTTTATTTTGACTCTTATCACTCACACTATGTTCCCATTTTATGGATACCTTACCTCCTCTCTTTAGCTCTCTTGCTCTCTCATCCTCTCTCCTTTAACCACTCTAACATTGTCGTCCTTATTCATTCTTGAATTCCTCTCTTCTTCATAATTTGGATCTCCCCATATTCTCTTTTTCTTCCATCTCATGGAAAACTCCGAGAGTTGACCACGAAACCTTTGCCTAGCCCCTCACACAATTGGTATCTTCTCGCCTTAAAGTCCCTATGGATCGACCTAGGAAACCTATACATCCCAATTATCCCATTTACTTCATATTTTCTTAGTTTATAAATAGAAAATTTTTCGGGCTTAGACCCACGAAAACTTTGAGCTCAACACCTTTGTATGAGATGAGTAGATTTGTCTTCTTGTTAGTCTTTGAAACATTCCTTCATTAGTTGACTCAACTTTGTCTATTTTAATTGGTTTATGGTTTAGATCAATTGGGGTAGAAGTAGTTTTAGTGTTAATAATATAAATTTCATTTAGTAAATCTAGGATATATTTCTCTTGGGAAAAAAATCTGGAAGATGAATATGTGTTTTCTATTACAAGAAAATAGTGTAGTAGACCTAGTTTTTTTATGTCATATTCATGTGCCAATTATTCATCTGGTTCTTTATTTCTTAATCACCACTTGTAATTAGTATGTCATTTACATAAACAATTAATATTACTAATACCCTTGAATCCGGTTGTTGGAAAACAAAGGGTATCATCACTATGACTCTATGTAGACCCAAATTTCTTCATTTATTGATAGAAATGATCGAACCAAAATGTTGGTGATATCTTCAATGCCTATATGGTTTTCTATAATTTTCATACAAAATTTACAAGCATACTTATTTTCATATCCAAGAGGAAGCCTCATATTTATCTCTTCTTCTAGATTTCCGCACATAAAAGCAGTTTATGTATAACAGAAAAGTTGGGTCCCTACTCTTTTTTTATAGCCTATGAAATGATGGTCTTCATGGTATTCATTTTGGCAATCGACACCAAGGATCAAACTAATATGTTCCATGATCTTGAGTATGCTGTGAGGGTTGACTTGGTCAACTCTCTATTCTAGGAGCTTCCAGAATGTTCTAGAGCTTTCTAGAATCTTCTAGATGCTTCTAGAATCTTCTAGATGTTTCTAGAATCTTCTAGATATTTCTAGATACTTCTAGAATATTTAATGCTTCTCCTAGAAGCTTGTGGAGTCTTCTAGATTACCCTAGAAGATTATGGAAGTTTGTGGAACTTTCTAGATGTTCTAGAAAGTTATGGACATCTTCTAGAGAGAGAGTCTCTAGAAGCTTCTAAGGAGCTCTATAAAAGGAGGATCTTACCTCAAGCTTATAGAACAACCTAAAGGAAGCAATTCAAGAGCATCTTAAGGGAGTGAAACCCTTGTGAAGGAAGGGTCAAGCTACTTGGATAGTTGGAGAAAAGAGAGAGGGCAACATAGCATCTTTGGAAGAAGCTTTGTGAAGAGGTGACACAAGTGTGGCTCTTCTTGTTGGTTAGTCCCTTTAGTAAACTTGTTTTCTTTCCTCCTTTTGTCCTAGCTGTTTTGGACCTCTATTGTAAACATTATCATCCCATTTAAGAAGGTTATTTTTCTCCAATTTTTTAGTGGGTTTTCTCTAATCTCATCCCTACACTCTTGGTGGATACTTAAGCTTAGTTGAATACATACTTTAGACTCCTTTTATTATAAAGATCCTCAACATATGCTTTAGCCACAAGTCTTGCCTTATAATTTTCAACCTCTCCAGATGATTTATACTTAATCATATAAATCCATCTACATCCCACACTTGCTCATTTTTTGTAGATTTTGTAATTTCCCAGCTTTTTTTTCCTCCAAAGCTATAATTCCACATTCATTGCCTTTTTCAAATGATCATCTTTTAGTGCCTCTTTTTTGTTTTTGGGAATTTATGTCTCGATGATATTCAAAAGAAATCCTTGATATGAGACATATACATAAGTCAAATAATCTTTGATTGGATATAACTTCTTTGAATTCTCACTGGAGTCCTTTAGATTTCCATTGGACCATTTGCTTCTGTTGCAACTTTTCCTTGAAATTCATTTGCTTCATTTTTTTGTTCACTACTCTTTGTGTTCTGTTCCTACTTCCCTTTATTAAAGATTTGATCTAAACTCAGTATTTTAGAATTTAGAGGAATTCTTGAAATTTGCATTAAAGAGGTTTGACCTATTGTTTGAAAATCTTCTAAAATTTCCAATTTTAGGGGAGAGGTATTTCTGTTTTTTGGAAAATATTGAAGTCTTTTCTTCAGTGCTGAAAAACCTGTCCTCATGGAAGATTACATCCTTGGATATATTAGTCTTCGTATGTGATGGAGCATAACACTTGTATGCGTTGTATCCTTTTTGTGTATTAAAGTACCTGATAAATACAAATATTTAGTCAATCAAGTGCATTTTTCTTGCATGAAATCTCCGAGAGATCATAATGAGACTAAAGGTAATCTATATTTATTTCAAAATGAGAACTTGTGGATTTATTTTGAAAAAAGCAATCTAAGATCCATTTTTTTGTTGAAAATGATTGACCCCAAGAACTCCTCGCTCATTTTCTGTAATTGTTTCTGATCAGATCTCTGGACCTGAATTCCATTGGACATCTTGATTTATTTATTATTTCTACTGACGAATGAATGTTCATGTTCTCTACATGCCAATGTTCATGTTCTCTTTATGATCATGCAGGGAGATCTCCTAAGCTCCCATCGCCAAGCCCTCGCCGCTTCTCTTCCCTCTTCTCCTTCCGCAATGCCCCCCTTTGTGGGACTGATGGTCAGAGGTCAGATGGCGGATGGGCCATTTTGGTATCCTGCGCCCCAAGATTTTCTTCATTCATCATTTTATCTCCTTTGGCTGAAATGAGCCTCATCACTCGATACAGCAGCGGCCAACGAAGATTGCGGAGCAGATAATCAGACACAAGCAGACAGCGAGCAAGTTTAACGAGGGTCTCTGTTTTCTGCCGATGTTGGAGGATCTCTTATTGGGATGGCCGAGTAGAAATTCCCTACCAATCAGATGCTTAAGAAATTGGCACAGAAGGTGGCCCAATTGAGCAGGACACTCAATCGGAGTACCCTTGAATTGTCACCATCCCAACAAGTGATCCAAAATCTGGAGCATCAACTGTCTGCGCCACTGCTCCCACCTACAGTGATGCCTGCATCTGAGTTGAATGATCCCCTTACAACGGCATTACACAAGGGTGTATGAGCCTTGAGGTATTAGTATGATGTTGTCTCTTGCCCTTATGGTTTATCTCTCTCCTCTGCCGAAGTCTCTCTCTCATCCCTAAGAGCTTGACGACACTTCTTCCATTCTCTCTGTGAACCTCTCAACTTGTTCACCTCATCTAAATCTTCCATTGACTCCTCACCCCCATCTCTCGATCGACAGTGAAACATGTTACTTGATTATTCCAAGCAGGATCTATGAATGGGACACTTGATAGAATCATGGAGGATCCCATCACATTTACCCATGCAGCAATGGCAGCAATTCATTTGAAGATGTTCTGCTTTTCTTGTGCGAAGCATCGATGATGCTTGGAATTTTATGTCCTATTTGTGGCAGGGCAATGGAGACATAGGAAAATAATCCCCCAGAACCAACAGCAATGTGATATGTTTCTTGATAAATCTCTTGAATAGAGACCAAAGATTTTCCAAAATAGAATGCCAGTCAATGTAGACCCCCTGCTCTACTCTTATTTCGAACAGAGACTAGAAAGAGGACAAGTAGTCACCGCTTCAGTGGGACCCTCGGATATCGGCCAAATGCAGCCTCTGCTCCAAGATCTGCATCAAGATGCTTAACTACCAATCCGTCCTATCTAGTGACCCCCACCTTCTTATTCATAGATTCCAGTACGAGGCCTCATTAACTCTTAAACTTCGGACTCGTGATTGTTCATGTCTCAGTCCTCTATTTCAGATTATGCCTTCTTTAGACGGAGGGCACATCCCCTGCCTTTCGAATGCGTCTTCTCCTTCTCTCATATGTTCTTAGTGGTATTGCAACATTTTTTGAGAATCACCTTGTCCCCAAGGTGAAATGATGGAAGATGACATCTAATGGATGTTGCTGATTCCCAAGACGCGTCATGTAAGGGTGTCTTTTCCACTTAATCAATACCTCCACCTAGCCATTTTGATGATGCGCTTCAATAAATGTTTCTGGTTCACTAAGCCATTCCCATTTATCAGCCAAACCCTTTGGGATTGTCTGGGCTTGCAACTCATTTCCCACTGCCTTTCTCAATTGAGATATGTGAATGTCCGGGTGAATGATGCGACCAGTTGAAGGTCCAATCTTCAAGCCACTTGTGCAATCTTGCCCAGAATTTCAAAGGGTACAAAACATTTAGGAACCAATTTTTTGTGTCCTTTTGCCAAGGATTTCATGCCATAGGGTCTCATTTTCACATACACTTTGTCACCTGCATCAACATGGATGTCCTGGCAATGTTTGTCGGCTTTAATCTTCATCAGCACTTGTGTATGATGTCTTTGAGGTTGTTCAATATTCGATCCAGTTCTATCTATAGAGTTTACCACAGAATAAATGGGAGATGGTGGAGAGCCATAAAGTGGCTTTTTAATCAATCTATCCACCAACACCTTCAATCTGTGATTGTAACCCTTTGCAGTAGGTAACCCTTCTATGAAATCCCTGGACAGGTCCTTCCAGATTTCGGAAGAACCCTTTAATGGCTGCAATAACCCTACCGGCTATAAGGAAGACACCTTTTGTTGCTGGCATACCAAACATTGATTCACATATTCCTTGACAAATTTCTCCATGTTATGCCATTAGAGATCTCGAGCAATTCCTTGATACAATCTCAAAATCCTTCATGTCCTCCAATTGTCACTTGGCAACAAGAATATCCTGCGAAATCTCTCCCATATAAAATCTCAAATTTCCAAACATATGAAAGAATGTCACCCGGCTATAAGAACTTTCTTGTTAACCTTATTCAAATTGTGATTCCAAAGATAGTGGAAGAAGCACTCAGATATCCTCATTGGAGAAATGTAATGAATGATGAAATGCAGGCTTTAATTAAGAATGAAACTTGGGAGGTGGTGGAGAGGCCCAAGGACAAAAGTTGGTAGGTTGCAGGTGGATATTCGATGTTAACTATAAGTCAGATGGCTCATTGGAGAGATACAAGGCTAGACTTGTAGCCAAGGGATACTCTCAAACCTACGATGTAGACTATAAAGAGACATTTTCCCCTGTAGCCCAGACGAATACAATTGGGATTCTAATCTCACTAGTAGTTAACCTAGAGTGGAATATGCAACAGTATGACATCAATATTGCATTCTCACAAGGTAACTTGGATGAAGAGATTTACATGCAATGCACACCCAAGTATGCACAGTAATAGTAGCAAGGCATATAAATTATAGAAGTCCTTGAATGGATTGAAACAATCCCCAAGGGCGTGGTTTGGGAAATTCTCCCAAACCATGAAACTTCTAGGCTATAAACAATGGAATGGAGATCACACTCTATTTTTCCAACCCTTTCCTTCAGGGGGAGTTACAATTCTTATTGTATATATAGATGATATCATTATCTCTGAAACAATGGCAGTGAAGCCATATAATTAGAAACTCATCGTATGAAATACTTTGAGATTAAAAAATTAGGGCCCTTTGAAATGTGTTTGAGGAATAGAAGTAGCTCAATCATGCAATGGACTGACTATGACCCAGCACAAATATATTTTGGACCTGTTAGAGGAAACTAAACTCCTACAAGGACACATCAATGATACACCAATCGAAGTA
>CM044109.1:10499462-10609715 GCA_024174645.1 Lemna minuta
AACATTAGATCAGAATTTAAATGTTTACTTGAAACCTAAGTCCCCTTGAATCTACTCTCTCTTTTATGTTTTTAGAGAGGATTTCTTCATTCATGTCATGAATGGATAGATTCTCAAATTTTTGAATGAGGAAGAGCACATTGTTTTGTTGTTCTTTGGACTTACTTCTTTTCCTTAGATCATACCTAGGTTCACTTGGAACTTTTGTGTCTTTGGGTTGAAACGATTCTCCATCATTAGGTTTCTGGCAAATAAAAGTCTCAATCTTTCCACATTCAATTGGTGCTCTTACAATGTTAAAGACATTAGATTTAAAGCAAACAGAAATATCAATCACTCCACATTTTATTCGTGCTCTTACAAATTTAAATTGGTAAAATTTGTCACAAATAAAAGTGTCAACCCTTTCAAATTCAATTGGTGCTCTTACAGAGTTACAAAAATTAAATTTATCGCAAGCTAAAATATCAATCTTTTAAGATTCTATTCATGCTCTTCAAAATTTAGATGGGTTATGTTTGTCACAAACAAAACTCTCAACCCATCCAGATTCAATTAATGTTCTTACAATGTTAAAGACATTAGGTTTGTCACAAATAGAAATATCAATCGTTCTAGACTCTCTTCATGCTCTTAGAAATTTGCATTAATTAAATCTGTTACAAACAAAAGTGTCAACCCTTCTAGATTCAATTGGTGTTCTTACAATATTAAAGACATTAAATTTATCCCAAACAAAAATATCAATCCTTCCATATTCTACTCTTGCTCTTACAAATTTGGATTTGTTAAGTTTCTTGAAACAAAAGTCTCAATCCTTCCACATTTAATTTGTGCTCTTACAATGTTAAAAACATTAGATTTATCGCAAACAAAAATATCAATCTTTCTAGATTTGATTCGTGTTGTTAAAAATTTAAAGTGGTAAAATTTGTCAAAAACAAAACTCTCAACTCTTTCAGATTCAATTGGTGCTCTTACAAAGTTGCATAAATTAGATTTATTGCAAACAAAAATATCAATCCTTACAGACTCTATTCGTGATCTTACACATTTGGATTGGTTAAGTTTGCCGCAAACAAAAGTCTCTATCCTTCTAGATTCAATTGTTGCTCTTACAATGTTAAAGAGATTATATTTATAGCAAATAGAAACATCAATCCTTCCACATTCTATTTGTACTCTTACAAATTTAGATTGGTTAAGTTTGTCACAAACAAAAGTTTCATTTCTTATAGATTGAATTGTTGCTCTTACAATGTTAAGGACATTAGATTTATCACAAATAGAAATATAAATCCTTCAAGATTCTATATACGCTCTTACAAAATTAGGATAGCTTAAGTTTGTTACACACAAAAGTCTCAACCCTCCCAGATTTAATTGGTGCTCTTACAATGTTAAAGACATTAAATTTATTGCAAAAAAAATATCAATCTAAGATTCTATTCGTGCTCTTCAAAATTTGGATTGGGTAAGTTTGTCGCAAACAAAAGTCTGAATCCTTTTCAGATTTAATTGGTGCTCTTATAATGTTCAAGACATTAGATTTCTCGCAAACAGAAATATCAATCCTTCCGGATTCTATTCGTGCTCTTACAAATTTGGGTCAGTTAAGTTTGTCATAAACAAAAGTCTCAACCCTTCCTGATTCAATTGGTGCTCTTACAATGTTATAGAAACTAAATTTATCGCAAACACAAATATTAATCCTACGAGATTCTATTCGTACTCTTACAAGTTTGTTTGGGTTAAGTTTGTCACACTCAAAAGTTTGAACCCTTTTAGATTTAGTTGGTGCTCTTACAATGTTAAATACATTAAACTTATCGCAAATAGAAATATCATTCCTTCCAGATTCTATTCGTGCTCCTAAAAATTTAGATCGGTTAAGTTTGTCACAAACAAAAGTCTCAACCCTTGAAGATTCAATTGGTGCTCTTACAATGTTAGAGAAATTAACTTTATCATAAACAAAAATATTAATCCTTCATGATTATATTCGTGCTTTTAGAAATTTGTGTTTTTTAAATTTGTCACAAACAAAAGTCTCAACCCTTCCACATTCAATTAGTGCTCTTACAATATTAAAGACATTAGATTTATCGCAAGCAGAAATATCAATCGTTCTAGATTCTATTCGTGCTCTTAGAAATTTACATTGGTTAAATTTGTCACAAATAAAAGTCTCAACCCTTCCAGATTTACTTAGTTCTCTTTCAATGTTAAAGGCATTAGACTTATCAGAAATAGAAATATCAATCTTTCAAGATTCTATTCGTGCTCTTAAAAATTTTGATATGTTAAATTTGTCAAAAAGAAACTGAACCCTTCCAGATTCAATTGGTGCTCTTATAATGTTAAAGGCATTAGATTTATCGCAAATGGACATATCAATCCTTTCACATTCTATTACTAATCTTAAAAATTTGGATTGGTTAAGTTTATCACAAATAGAAGTTGAAACCCTTCTATATTTAATTGGTGCTCTTACAATGTTATAAAAACTAGATTTATCGCAAACAAAAATATCAATCCTTCTAGATTCTATTCGTACTCTTAAAAATTTGGATTGGTTAAGTTTGTCACAAACAAAAGTCTCAACCTTATGAGATTCAATGAGTGCTCTTACAATGTTAGACACTAGACTTATTGCAAACATAAATATTAATCCTTCAAGATTTTATTTGTACTCTTACAAATTTGGATGGGTTAAGCATGTCACAAAAAAACGTCTCAACCCTTCCACATTTAATTGGTGCTCTTACAATGTTAAAGACATTAGATTTATCGCAAATAGAAATATCAATCCTTCTATATTCTATTCATGCTCTTAAAAATTTGGATTGGTTAAGTTTTTCAGAAAGAAAAATCTCAACCCTTTCAGATTCAATTGGTGCTCTTACAATGTTGTAGTTATTAGATTTATCGCAAAGAGAAAGATCAATCCTTCCAAATTCAACTGGTGCTCTTAAAAAGTTGCAAGTCTTAAATTTATCACTGCTTCCTCATTCAATTGATGGTATTACATTGTTGGAGAAATTAGTTTTGTCGCAAACAAAACAATTAGTGCTTCTTCAATCAATTGGTGCTCTTATAATGTTGAAGAAATTAGTTTCTTTTTCATAAAGAGAAATATCAATCCTTCTAGATTCTATGGGTTCTCTTAAAAATTTGGATGGGTTAGATTTGTCACAAACGAAAGTCTCAACGCTTACAGATTTAATTGGTGCACTTAAAGTGTTGCAGTTATTAAATTTGTTACAAACAAAAGTATTAGTGCTTCCTAAGTCAACTGGTGCTCTTAAAATGTTAAAAATATTAGATTTATCGAAAATAGTAACATCAATCCTTTTAGATTTTATTGGTGCTCTTAAAAATTTAGAAGTTTTAATTGTGTCATAAACAAAAGTCTCAACCTTTCCAAATTGAATTGGTGCTCTTAAAGTATATTTAGTTTTAGTTTTGTCACAAACAAAAGTATCAATGATTCCTGAGCAAGTTGGTGCTATTACAATGTTGAAGACATTATATTTATTGCAAATAAAAAGATCAAACCTTCCAGATTCTATTGGTGCTCTTAAAAATTTCGCTGGGTTAGTGATAACATGCTAAATAGACATGATAATATATGATTATTTATGGACATTAAGGCATACAAGATTCCTTTCCCATGCATGTTATCATATTTATGAGTGTTTATCTATCATTCTATGAAAAAATCTTTATAATCTCAAAATACATTAATTTAGTGTTAATTATGATGAACTAAAGATAAATATTTCCATAACCCATCTTTACTTGAGATTATAATTAGTTTTTAAAGTTAAATAATGAAAGAAATCATTTGATTTCTAAGTTTAATTTTCTAAGTTTTAGAATCTTATAGAAATGAATGTATTTTTGAAATAGAAATTAAATCTCTAGTTATTTATTAAATTTGATTTTTTTAGAATGATAAATAATTTAATTTCTGATCAAATGAAACAATTTTGGATTACTTTGGAGTTATATTTTGAAAGTTATGAATTTTCTCATTTTTAGGACTTTTTTTCAGACTTTTTTCTAAATTTTTAATAAATTTTCAGGATTTTTCTGCATTAAAAATTGAGTTTTCTAATTAAATATCAATTTTTTGGATTTTTATAAGTGTGTAGGTGATTTAGCGCAATCTGGAGCATCCGATTGTCTCGCGATCAATGATCAAGGCGGGAGGTGATGTGGCAGCACGAGGAGCGTCTGACCGCGCGATTAAATTGTGATTGTCCGTCGTCACTTAAGGCGGGGGATACGTGGAGCAATTTGATTCGTCGGTGAATCTTTTTTGTGAATGGTAAAGCCCAATTATATTTAGTGAGTAAAGAAGAGATTACAAGCCTCTATTTATACAGATGAAAGAGAGAAAGATAGAAATATAACCCATGTGGGACTAATATCCTTAGGCATGATAAAATATGAATACTTCCCAAAGAAGTCACCAATAAAATATGAATACTTCTCTCACTCAAGCAAACTTAACTATGGAGTTCTTATAAGAGCTAGTACAATACACCTTATAATGAGTTATATCTAAGGCCATCTAATAAGCTATATCTAACATTTTTAAAATGATTTAATCTCAGTCGTTGATCTAAGGAGTTATAACGGATGAGATTAAAATTGATAGAAATGCATATGAGCATCCGATCAAGGTCCAACAGCAGGCGTTTGATACGTTATTTATAACACGCGCGACGTGGGATCAGCTCGGCCATCCACTTGGGGTCCAACGGCCATGACTCAATTGTAATGATTCACATCTGTGCATTTCATCAGAGCCATTGATCTAAGATTAAATACCGATCGGACCGTTACACCCAATTTGCCATATAAGTTGAGATGTTCTTTGACATTGTAAAGCATTCCAGGGCAATTCGAGTAAATCGATCTATTTAGATGCCAAATCCCTTGAATCTCTTGCCTTCCAATCGCTTCTAGACTCATTTCTGCATCCACAGAGTGCTTGAGAGTGAGATTTCGTTGAGAGTCGAGCAAGAAATCTACGCTTGAACATCAACGATTGCGTTTTTTAAAGTTTGGATGAAAAGCCTTGATCTGGCGACTAATTGGATCAATTCAAGCACAATCTTGGGTTAGAGATCGTGTTTCATCCTAATCTTCATTCATATTGCTTTTAAATCGTAATTTAAGTCAATTTAAATTTCAATTTTTTACTATTTTATTTTCAGAAATTTCTCTTTTATTCATCTGCTGATTTCTCTGCGAATCCAAATCAAAATTTAATGATTTTTGTTTCTGTGGATTTGTCTTCGAGTCTTCTTCCAAAAATGTCAATTTGTCTAATTTCTATCCATATTTTATCATCCAATTTGATCAAAATCAATAGGATCTTAAAAAATTACCTTAATTCTCTGTGTATTTGACCTTTATTTACCACTATAGCCCTCAATTCGTGTTTATTTCCTACAATTGGTGAGTTTGGTATTTATTTTGACTCTTGAATGTGTGTTTTCAATGACCTCGAGGATTTGTTCTATCAGTTAGATTTGTCACAAACAAAATTGATGTAGGATAATTTCGGAATGATTCTATATATGAATATGGCAATGTAGATATGATGAAGTGATGGAAAATGAATGAGATATGATAGGGATGTCTACTTATTTTAAATGAAATAATCCTAAAAATTTATTCGAGGACCTATGAAATGATATCAGCGAGGGAATAATATATAAGTCAATGAAGATATCTTTTAAGATAAATTAGGATTCAGAGAATAATAGGGTTGATGAATATCATGATAGTATAAGAAAAAAGATGGAGAAGAAAGTGATGTGTATTATTTGATAAATAAGGATAGTTTATGATAATTTTAGAATATGGAGATATGGAGAAGATAATTTAGGAAATATGAATATGTAAAATATTGGTGAAGAGGATGTTTTATAAGAGATGATACAGATGACTAATATTTATAGTAGAGAATATAAAATATAGAATATAGGAAGGAGGAGAAACTCGGATAGTGACAGGAGGAAGCGAAGATAAGTTTATAAAATATATTATAATATAGAGATTAGGGAGATAGAAGGCGACGAAAATAGATAGGAAGTGGGGGGAAATAGGTGGATCGTTAATGACGGGTGGTCTCGTGCTGGACTTAAGATATCAGAGCAAACTATCAACACGAGATGGAGAGGATGAGTACCTAAGGGGGAAGAAGAAGATGATGCTTCGGAATCGCTTCCAGACCACCGGTAATCCTCGAATAGCCTCTGACAGATAAATGATGAAGACGACAGAAGGGTAGGGAGAGTAGAATAGGGGGGTAGAACTCGGAGAAGAAGGATTCGGAGGGAAGAACTGAGGAGACACAAGGAAGAACACGAAACATAGGGGTGAAAATCACCGAAGAACCAAATTTTCATTCATAAAAAAAAACTGTCGTTTTTTTTACACTTTTGCATTTTATAGAGATATAGATGAGTCGTTACGGTGAGGCGACGCGTCATGGTAGTCATCTCCCGTATATGGGACGTCAGACCATTTCGGGAAATGACATTTATTCTCATGGGGTCTCGTAACGATCGTCACAAAAAAAGGTATCACCACTTCCTCATTCAATTGGTAATCTTATAATGTTGAATAAAATTAGATTCATCACAAACATAAATATCAATCCTCCCAAATCCAATTATTGCTCTTAAATTTTTGAAGACATTAGATTTATATTAAACAAAAATATTAATCCTTCCCGATTTGATAGGTGCTCTTATAAATTTGGATGGGTTAGATTTGTCACAAACAAAAGTCTCAACTCTTCCAGATTCAATCAGTGATCTTATTGTGTTGAAGAAATTAGAATTATCACGCAAAATCAATCCTTCTAGATTTAATTGGTGATCTTACAACATTGGGTGTCTTAGATTTTTTGCAAACAAAAGTTTCAACCCTTCTAGATTCAATTGGTACTCTTAAAATTTTGAAGACATTAGATTTATCACAAACAAAAAGATCAATCCTTCCTAATTCAATTGGTGGTCTTACAATATTGGAGACATTAGATTTATTCTAAACAGAAATATCAGTCCTTTTAGATTTAAATGGTGCTCTTACAAATTTAGATGGGTTAAATTTGTCAAAAAAAAAGAAGTCTCAACTCTTACAATGTTGTGGGTCTTAAAGTTGTCACAAACAAAAGTCTTAACCCTTCTAGATTCAAGTGGTATTCTTATATTACTGAAGTCATTAGATTTATCATAATGACTTTTAAGTAGAAATATCAGTCCTTCTAGATTTAATTGATGCTTTTAAAAATTTGAATAGGTTATATTTGTCACACACAAGAGTCTCAACCTTGAACAAAAATTTTGTTTGTCAAGCCAAAAAAAACACATTGACACTAGGTATCATTTCATCCAAGAATTTTAGCTCAATATGAGTTTGATAATTCTTACAAATGATTTATTGATGTTTATAAAATTTCATACAATTTTATATCATGATATGGGAAAGGTATACCTTTCAGTGGTTGCATGCACTGAAGGCTCCACTAGTGATTCACGATGACATCAAAACCCTCACATTCTTAAGAATAAGCTTTACATTTGATTTTCCATGTGTCCATTAAAAATTATCAACATCATCAACAATATCTCTTGTTTAATGAATTAACCATTTAATCTTTTTTGTTATTTATAATACCAATATCATTAACAATATCATTAATGAACCATCATCAACTTGCTTATTAACTTATTCATATTTAATTTGATTTCTATCTTTACTCTTAATTGTATTTATCATAAAAAATTCATTAATCATGACTAGCTGTCATTTTGACCAATTTTTCATTTAGGGCAAAAAGGACTTGATGAGCTCCCTCTGTCTCTTCATGTTGGGGAATTTCTCTTTCTCCATGGTGGTGATGTCTTCTGGTGACGAGCAATCTCTCTACAGATTGAAAGATCTTGACACGCTCTCTTTCAGCTGCTAAAAACAATCTTGACACTCTCTCTTTTGATTTCTAGAAATGATCTTGGCGCTCTTCCTCTTGGCTGCTGAAAACAAGCTAGTGATATGTGGTCTGATCATTTGAAATTGTATTCGTATCAGGTTTAGAAATCAGTTGAAATGGAATTTATCTCACACGTAGAAATTGTTTTTTTTTAATTTTCTAAGTTATGTTTTTTTTTGTTTTCAATTTTCATTCCACCTTGTTAGATTTTTATTTTCAAAGTTTATTTTCAATTTTCATTCCATTTTGTCATACTTATGATTTTTTGAGTTTAATTTTTCTATTTTGATTTTAATTTCATTTTCTAGATTTTTCAATTTTTTGAACTTCTTTTTTTTCTAATTTTTAATTTTCATGATTTTGATTTGAGATTTCATCATGGTGCTATACTGTTTGATTTTTCAATTTCAATTTTGTGATTCATTAGATTTTTAATTTTATTTTAAAAAAAATTACAGAACAAATTTTTTTATTTCTATAAATTAATTTATAATTTCTATTGCATTAAATTTCTGATTTCAATTTCAATTTGTATTTCTGTTTGGTTTGATTTTTGAAAAAAACTTATTACTGATTTAGTTTGGACTGATTTCCACTTCTATTGGGACTCAAAAATGAACCCTCAACATGTGGCAAGGTTCTTGCGAAGGAGAGTTGGGAGTGCTAGAGGAGGACTGTGGCTGCGGCGGGGGAAGGAGGATGGTGATTGCAAAATGATACTTTTGTGAGATTGACGCTCATGCTTTGTTCTCTCCATCTTCTACTCTACCGCCAAGGCCTTGCTCGCTGCCACCATAGGGATAGTGCCTTCCTCCGCTATAGCATTCTTTGCCTGTGTTGCGCCTATATTCCTCAAGTGAAAGTACATGTCTCTCCATCCCTGCATCGTTTCTTCCGCTTTTGCAACCTTCAGCACTATGTCGTTGACATCGCCCTCCGTTTTCTAGTATGTTTCCACCACCGTACTGCCCAAAGTTTTGATTCCCCAGAGGACCCTTTGTTGAGACATTTCGTCAAATAGATTATGCATCCGGTTCAAAAACAAGAACCGATTCATAGTTGGTTAACATAACAAAGATATAATGTAATGGTCGCCAGCATGGACCAATCACGGTGTACATAAGCTATACACGTGGATGAATGAAGAAGCGAATAAGAGAGGGCAATAACATACTTTAAATAATAAGTTCAGCGTTACATGTTTGATGAAAGTTCCGTTACAACGGAAACTTTCTAAATATTGAAACTGTAAACTTTCGGCTATATATAGTCATTGTAATTGACACAAAATATACATAAGAAGATACAAAAAATCTTTTTATTGGGTTCTTGCCATTCTCATCGTCCTTCTTCTTGTCCTCCTCAATTATCTTCTCAGTTTGTTCATGGTATCAGAGCCATTAGCCTCACGACACTAAATCGTTTAGCAAAAGTGATCTTCTCATGGTAACTCCAAGCAACTTGGTTGATGAAGCCTCCTCTTCTTCCTCGGAAATTGCTGTCATCCCTCACCCCTCACGTTGCTATTGCCAATATCCATCCTGCAGGTTTGACTATTTCTCTCAAACTTATCATGGATAATTTCATTTTATGTAAAACAGAACTGCTGCCAGTGCTTGCAACATATGATCTTGCAACCTTACTTGATAAAGATCCTCCTATGGTGTCCTATTTGGACAAAGATGACAGAATTTGCCCAAATCCTGCATACAAAACTTGGTTATAAAATGATCAGGTTGTTCTTGCGATCATCTCATCTTCTTTATCCGAATCTGTTCTCCCAATACTCGTGGGAAAAATCACTGCAAGAGAAGCATGGGAAGCCATAAATAGAAATTTCATTGGCAAGTCCAAATCAAGAATAATTAAATTATAAACGTGGTTACATAATCTTCAAAAAGATACTATGTCTGTGGATGACTATGTACAACTCATTCGCTCACTTGGAGATGAGTTACGGGTAAGTGGAAGCATGATGACTGAAGATGATCTTACATTTGCACTGCTGAGGGGGTTAGGATCAACGTACAATCCATTTTATGCAAGCACTAGTCTGCTTCTTGATTCACTCACGTTCGATGATGTGGCCGGCAATCTAAAAACTTATGAATCAAGTCTTCAGCGGCAATCAGAAGAACATAAATCACAAATCTTTCCTCCCACAGCACATGTCACACAAATAGGATAGATTGAATAAGGATATGTTAGAGGTGGGAGGACAAATTGTGGGCGAGGCAAAAATCAAGGGAGAAATACTCCTAGGTGTCAACTGTGCTTCAAACATGGACACCCACTAATTAATTTTTATGACAGGTTCAATCAAGATTTTGTACAACCTCCATGGCAGGCAAATCCCGCCACATGCAGAAATATCAATTCACGCCACAGGCAAATATGGTTATTACAAATGAAATATTACATCCACAGACAAATACATGGTATCCTGACAGTGGAGCGTCTCATCATGTTACTCCTAATACTGACAATCTCCAAAACCGGGTTACATATGCAGGGCAAGATCCACTCTACATAGGTAACGACCAAGGTATGAAAATTTTATCTACAAGAAACTCAGTCTTATCATCTCAGCATAAAAATTTTGCCCTTAACAACATCCTTCATGTACCTACCACCACTAAGAACTTGCTTTATGTTCATCAATTTACTCTTGACAACAATGTTTTCATTGAATTTCATCCTTTTTTTTGCTTGGTAAAGGACAAGAAGAGGGCATGTACTGCTGAAACGAAACCATAAAGACCGCCTTTATGTTCTATATAGCATTCACAAACATCATGCTTACCTAGGGGAGAAAGCACCCACTGAAATATGGCACAACAGATTAGGCCATCCACATCTTAGAACTCTACAAAATATTTTGAAAACAATTGAACTTTCATTGACTCATCAGCTTTCCTATTATGTTTGTTATGCATGCTGCTCTTCAAAATCTCACAAACAGCCCTTTAAAATCTCTCTGCACAAAAGTACTAGACCACTTGAATTAGTTCATTCAGATGTATGGGGGCCAACTCCCTTAACATCTCACTTTGGTTTTCAATATTATGTGATCTTTGTGGATGATTTCTCTAAATATACATGGTTATTTCCTCTAAAAATTAAAAGTGATGTTATAAACATATTTACTGAGTTTCATAAAAAGGCACAAAGACAATTTTCTCAAAAACTTTGTGCCTTTCAGGCTGATTGGGGAGGTGAATTTCGGTCTTTAAATAAATATTTGAAATTTCATGGTATTCATCATCGAGTTTCCTGTCCCTACACTCCTCAACAAAATGGCACTGCTGAAAGAAAACATAGACATATTATTGAAACCTCTTTGGCTCTACTCAAACAAGCTTCCTTGCCAAAAACCTTCCGGGATGAAGCGGTCACCGAAACATCATTCTTGATCAGTAGAATGCACACTCCACTTTTGGCAAACCAATCACCTTATGAAATATTATTCAAACACCTCATTGATTATAACTTCTTAAAAACCTTTGGATGCTTATGCTATCCTCATCTGAGGGCTTATACCTCACATAAGTTAAATTATCGGTCTGAGAAATGTGTCTCTCTTGGATATCGTTCGATGCATTTAGGATATCGATGCTTATCTCTAACTACTAATAAAATTTATATATCGCATGATGTAATATTTGATGAACGTGTTTTTCCATTTAGCCAACACTCCAACTGTGTCTCTCCACCTGACAATGCAGGTATACTAGGTTCATGTCCAATTATGATTATACCTTCCCCTAACCTCTTCACTCTTGCTGAAACTATATTAGATCCTAAATCTTCTATTTCAATCACTAATTGTGTCAATCCTGCAAATTTATGCTCTTCTTCTCCAATGGATAATTCTCAATCAGCAGTCAACTCCCCTTCTGTCAATACCTCACCATCTAACTCTCCCATTTTCCAAAATCCTTCTCCATTACCATCTAACCCAATTGCCATCACTCCTCCTACTTCACCTCCTCAAAAGCTAAAAACAATAGCAGACATTTGCACTTAGACACAACCAATCAAACTCAGCACTCAACATCCTCTACCAACTTGCTTCATAGCCTCCAGAACTAATCTTGTGGAACCATCCACTCATAATCAAGCCTTATAGGATCCACATTGGACTCAAGCAATGCATGTTGAATACCAAGCATTAATGGATAATCACACTTGGTCACTTGTTCCGAAAAATGAAACTATGAATATCAATGGGTGTCGATGGATTTTTAAATTGAAATTTAAATCTGATGGCTCCATTGATCGCTATAAAGCATGCTTGGTAGCTAGGGGCTATACACAGGAAGATGGTGTTGACTACATGGACACCTTTAGTCATGTAGTCAAAATCACGACTATTCGATCACTCCTCTCTATTGCCATCAGTCAAAATTGGCATATTCACCAATTGGATGTTTCTAATGTGTTTCTACATGGAGATCTCATGAAACAACTTTACATGAGCCAACCACCGGGTTTTATTAACCCATAGTTTCCCAATTTTTTCTGCACATTAAAAAAAATCTTTGTATGGTTTAAAACAAGCTCCTCGAGAATGGTTTAAGAAATTATCACTATATTTAATTTCTATTGATTTTAGGGATCTAAGACTGATTCCTCATTATTCTTTAAATCTCATAATTATATTCCTTATTTTTTTCATAATTTACGTAGATGACATTCTCTTAATTAGTCCTTATTCTAAAGGCATCACTGTCGTTATCTCTCTTCTAAAGAAGGTTTTTACTATGAAAGACGCAGGATCAGCAAATTTCTTTCTTGGGATTGAATTACTTAAAACATCTATAGGTTATTTTCTATCTCAATCTCGATATGCACTCTCAATCTTTAAAAAATTAAAAACAGAGAATACTAAACCTGTTTCTAACCCTGCTCATTCTCTGAAACTACAAATTATAATTGTTCAGTCAATCCCACTCTCTGTCGTAGTACGGTAGGTTCTCTCCAATACCTTACTATCACACGACCCGACATCTCCTTTGCTGTTAATCGCGCCTGTCAAACTATGCATAATCCTTCTCCTCTCGATTGGCAATGAATGAAACACCTTCTACGCTATCTTAAAGGAACAATATTTTACAGTTTCTTCTACTCATCACAATCTACTCTATCTCTTGAGGTCTTTAGTGATGCAGATCAGGCAAGCTCTCCTCTCGATCGATGTTCTATTGGAGTTTATCTTGTCTTCCTTGGTCGTAACCTTATCTCTTGGAGGTCTCAGAAGCAACAGACTGTTGCGCAATCCAGCACTGAAGCTGGATACAAGGCAGTCGCCGATGCAACTGCCCAGCTTATTTGGATTAAGTCTCTTCTCCACGAACTTCAATTCCAGCGATCTACTACTCTGGTTTTATGGTGCGAAAATGTTGGAGCTACTTATTTGTAGCAAACCCCGTTTTCCATGCACGTCGAAATTGATTATCATTTCGTTCACGAGCAAGTCAATTTACAGAAGCTTTGTATTGGCTACCTGTCAACAAAAGATCAGGCTACCGATATTCTCACAAAACCATAACCAAAGAGTTGTTTCCTTCAATTGAAGTCAAGGCTCACCGTTCGCCCCACGCTAAGCTTCTGTTAACCTAACAAAGATATAATGTAAAGGTCACCAGCATGGACCAATCATGGTGCACATAAGCTATACAGGTAGACGAATGAAGATGTGAATAATAGAGGGCAATAACGTACTTTAATAATAAGTGCAGTGATAACATTGATAACATGCTATATTAACATAAGAAAACATGATTTTTGATGCATATTAAGGTATAAATGGTTTCATTTACATGCATGTTATCATGCTTATGTGTATTTTTCTATCATTCCATGAAAAAATAGTTATAATCTCAAAAAGACTTTAAATTAGGGTTAAGTATGATGATTTAAAGGAAAAATAATTAATAACCCATCTTTACTTTGAGATTATAAAGGTTTTTAAAGTTAAAATAATGAGAGAAAATGTTTTATAGACATTTATTTATATTTTCTTAAATTAAAATTCCTTAAAAATAAATGTGTTTTTGAAATAAAACTTAAAACTCTCATTATTTATAAATTTTTATCTTTTAGAATGATAGATAATTTAATTTTGGATCAAATGAAAGAAATTTGGATTAATTTGGAGTTATATATTAAAAGTTATGAATTTTCTAATTTTTAGAGAATTTTCTCGATTTTTTTTGAATTTATTTTCGAATTTCTAAAGATTATCCGAATTTAAAATCAATTTTCTAATTAAATTAAAGATTTTTCAGATTAAATTAAAGCGCAAGGGTGACGTGGCAGCCTGTGAGGCGTCGGATCACGCGATTGAATATCGCACGTCGATCGGATGTGCTGTGATCCATCGGAGATGATCAAAGCACGTGTTTAAATTAAAAAAGTTATAACGGCTCTGATGAAACAGCGAGGATCGCATCTAAACCGCTCGATCGTGATCCAACGGGCGCGATTCAAGCGTTTTTATAACGCTTACCAATGGGATTGATAACATGCAAAAAGATAGCAAATGAGGATGCTCATCTTTAGAATAATTCAATTTTAATGGCTAAAATCACTCATGTTTTGCATATTATCATATGATTTTACAAAGATAAACAAATTACGAATTCAACTGAGAAATCCTCTAAAAAGCAATCTATAAGCAACATTAAGCCCTTCTTATTGCTTATTTCTTTTAATGAAGCTCTTTTTAAAATACTGTGATCTAGTTTTTTTGTATTTTTTTATTTTTATGTTGATTGTAACTAAGCCCTTATTGGGCTCGTCAGATCTGATAGGTTTAATAGCATGGTGGGCAGGAATTGTATGCAGAGATCATCAACCAATGAGGAATGAAGGTATGCTGCTGCGTGTAAAGCATCACGTACGAAGAATCCATCAAAGGAGAGGCATTCACTGCTGTTCACGGTTACGACGCGCGACCAATGAGAGGAGAGGTTGACTAAACCTGTTGAAACGAAATACGAGAACGGTGCAAAGCGACAAACATCAATTTCCTAACTGATTCACATATCATCAAAAACGCGAATCAGTTAGGTTAAAAAGGGGGAACGAGGAGCTGAGGAGATGTTCTGAAATTCTTGCCCGACGATGCTCGGCCTGGAGGAAACAACGAGAAGGACGACCACCTTGAAGCTGATACGACCGGGAGGATTCACTCGAGTTGATTTCTCTGGACGAGATCTGCAAATAGGTTTGCTGTTTAAGTTCAAGTCCGAATTTTTGTTTCGGTTTCTTTTATTGTTCCTTTTCTTTTTCTTTTGCTCTCTTTTGATCGTACTTCAGTAGACATTCGGCGTTACAGTTTAATTGATTTGTTTCTGTTGTTCTTTCTTTTCTTTTTCTTTTTCTTTCTCATTCTTTTCGATTCTTTTCCGAATTTAAAAGAAATTCAGTGTAGGAACTCGTAACTCGCTTTTAATTCAGAATATTCTTGTTGATCTTTCTCTTGTCTTCTGAAATGAATAATTTCGTATAATTGCTTGTCTGAGATTTTAATTCATAAGTTCTGTGGTTCTTAATTAGTGTAATCAGTGAGCTTAATTGCATTGTTGAGTCTGAATCGCTTAGGTTAGTTAACTGATTTCAGGAGAGTTAGTTTTTCTCATAAAAGAAAAGTAAGAAAAGGTAATAAAATGAAATCTCTTCTGTTTTAAGTCCTAGTCTTGATTCTTTTTTAGCTGAGAATTTTAAAACTGCAAGTCGATTTGTTAGACATAATTTTCTGTAGATACCTGTGATGTAGATTTGATAATATACTATTCTACAGATAACTATGGAAACAGTAACAACATATTACTAATAAATTCTGCATTAATTCGTGAAACAGAGAGATTAATTCCTAAACAATTTAAAGTGATTAACAGATACATTTAAAAAGATTAAGAAACACAAAACAGAATATTAAATAATAGAATTTAGATTGAACTGAAGAGTCTGTGAAAAATAAAATTTGATAGATCAGTTTAGAAGTTATCTGCGGAAACCTAATCAGGAGATTAATGCTCTTGATATATTTGATAAATAACTTGAGCTGTTTCTTGATTCTTATTCGTCTGTATAATTTGAAAACATAATTCATTCCATATAATTCTTGTTGCTCAATATTAGTGATCTAAAGATTTATGTTTTGAATATATACATAAAAAAGGAAGACTATTGTCGCAACCTCCCTTGGATTCGACCCCTTACTAAGCCACATATATTTTATATTCGCAATTGTTAAGGGAAATTTTTTTATATACAATTTATTGATTAAGACTGAACATAAATACAACGACGTATTGCATTTAACGTTTCAGACTTATCAGGGATCATCCTGGCGCTCCATCTCAGATCCAACGATCGTGACTTATTTGAAACGATCCACGATGGACCGTTCCATCGTAACTGTCAATCGTTTCGATCGGACGGTTACGCCCAAATGTACTATAAAATCATGTGCTCTTTTGAATTCTAAAGCATTCGAGTTGGAAATCAAACAAACTGATCTGTCTAGACACCTCCCCTCTCATTTCTCTTGAGCTCATCGTGTTCTATCTTCAATTCCGCACCTCCAGAGCCTTTGAAATCAAGATTTGGCCGTGTGGATCGGTAGAAATCGACACTTGAACTCGTGAACGCATTCTTTGGCATTTTCGTCAATTAATCAGGTTAATTGAGTTAATCCGATCGCTAATCATGGTTAGTGGAAGCGGTTTTTACTAATCTTTCGTCCATTAGTGTTTGATTTCAATTTAGATTAAGATTCAAGGTTTAATTTCGTTGAATTCTTTGTCCGAAATTTCTCTCCACTTCAGTCTTCGATTTCTCCACGAAATCAAGTCCAAATTCAATGATTCTTGATTTTGTGGAATTGATTTGAAGTTATCTTTCATATTTTACCATTTTCCCCAATTTCTATCATTAATTAATCGTCCGATTTGATCAATTTTGAAGAATACATCAAGAATTTCCTTATTTCCCTGTGGATTCGACCCTTATTTACCATTATACCCTACAATTCAATACCTTTTCATCAAATTGGTAAGTTCGGAATTATTTTTGACACGAGACCGTGTGAAATTGATGACCTCGCGGTCTAGTCTCGTCGAACATGCAATTTCCTGCATTAATATCATGCATTTTATGCATTTCTCCTTCAAAATATAATCATAAATGTATGTTATCATTATTTAAAATGATTAAATTGATAAAATTTTATGTTTTAAAATATATTCTTGATTTTTATAAGATTAATAGCATTTTATGGTTATTTTAATGACATCGATTCATCAAAAATATATTATTACTTTTCAACATTTTTATGGATTTTATTTAGAATCTTTTTGATAATTTTTAGAAATTAAAATCCTTAAAAATGAATTTATTTTTAAAGAAAATAAAATATTTAAATAAAAGGGAAATAGAAATAAAGAAAAAGAGAGGAGAGAGAATCCTTCTCTCTCCCTCCCTCTTTCTCTCTTCTTTTACTCTCTTTCTCTCTTCCCCTCTCTCCCTCTTTCTCTCTCTCGCGACCGAGCGAGCGAGGGATTGCTCTCTCTCTCTCTCCCATTCTCCTCTCCTCTCATTTTCACTTCCCTCTTTTCCTTTCTCTTCTCCTTCTCTCTCCCCTCTCTAACTCTCCCACGCTCTCTTCTCTTCTCTCTCACGACGGAAATTTTTCCGTCGTGAGGAGGAAATTCCTTCTCTCCCCATCATTAAAATGTGCATCGAGATGAAATGAACTGGTCAAATGCTTCCAAGCTCCTTTCGAAGATTGAAAACCCTTGATCGAGGGTGTAAAAGTGATTTTAATGGTTTATAAATGAGAAAATGCTGATAAACATATGAGAAAAATAGAAGAAATGGATAGAAGATGATCCTAATCTAAATATTCGTGATGAAAATATAATCTAGTGATGCTCCCTAATCAAAACATACCTTCAAGAGCCGTATATTTTGCCCGGACTTGGCATCTTGCATCCAACACGATGAATGAATAGAAGAGGGAAGAAACTCATTGAGAATGATGTTCAATACATGAAAAATGATCCATCATTGCTTTCTTTCCTTCTGGCTAGCCAATGCTAGAAGCAAATAACAAAACATTGATAACCCTAATTTTTGTATCTCAGAACTTAAATCATTCCCAGCAGATTCGTGAAGCTTGAAATGACGATTATGCTCACGAAATTTCAGCCCATAGCTCCAACAGGATCGTGAGATATCACGATTTTAGTCTGGAGCATTTCTGGCCATTGATCTTATGTCCTCTCTCTTTAAGTATCCCAGTCAAACTGCTCCAATCAAAATCGCTCCGGTCAAACTACGGGTTAGACATGCAAAACCTGTGAAGATAAAGAAATTTTTGATCTTGTTCTCTCTCATCTCCCTTCTTTCCTCTCTCTTGATTGTGAAAAACACCAGGCACGAAGAGCTATCCTCCGCGCGATAAACAAAGAAGGGTGGCGGAGAAGCGATAAATGATGAGCAAGAAGCGAGAAGGGAGGCGGAAGAAGAAAATAAAAGGCGCGACGGAAGAGAAATTCTATCTCGCGAGAGAGACCGAGGAAGATAAAAGAAGAGGGTGGTGAGAGAGAGAGAGAGAGCGATTTGGGTGATAGAGAGAGATTGATCGCCGGATAGAGAGCGAGCGATCGAGAGAGAGAAAAAAAGAGAAGTGGAGACAGAGGAAGGGAGGAAAGAAGGAGAGAGAGAACGAGAGGGGCGACGGAAAAAGCTTACACGTGACGGAAAATTTCCATCACGCAAGAAAGAGGAAAAAGCAAGGAGAGAAGGAGAGAGAGAACGGGGAGAGGAAGAGATGAAGAGGGAGAGAGCGGGAGAGAGAAGAAAAGAAGACATGCGACGGAATTATTTTTTGTCGCCATTATTTCTCCCTCTCGCACGCGGAAGAGGGGCGCGAGAAGAGGGAGAGGACGAAGAGAGATGAGAGGAGTTCTCCCTGCGTTTCCCTCACGATGGAAGTAATTTCCGTCGCCAGGAGATGCGCGGAGAGAGAAGGAGAGAAGCAGAGGAGAAGAAAGAGAATGTGGGAGAGAGAGAGAAAGCGGAAGAAAGGAAGGAGAGAGACTCCTCTCCCAACAGAAAAGTTTCTGTCGCATGAGAGAGGAGCATTGGAGAGATAGGAAAGAGAGGGGAAAGAGAGAGGAATAATCTCCGAAAAGAGAGAATGAAGAGAGAAAAAGAGGGAGAGAAGAGAAGAAGAGCGCGAGAGAGAGATGGAGAGAGGAAGACTTTCCTCCTTCGGCCTCTTCTCGCGACGGAAGCAATTTCCATCACGAGGAGACGCGAGGAGAGAGGAGAGGGAAGAATGTGGGGGAGCAGGCAAGAAAGGAGAGGGAGGAGAAATCTCCCCCTCCTCCTATTACGCACGTGCGCATGCGGGAGAGCAAGAAGAACATGGGAAAAAGAGGGAGAAGACCGTGGAAGACAGAGAAAGTGAGAGAGAGGTTACGGTGCCACGCAAGGGAGAAGAAGACAGCGAGAGAGAGGGAGAGAAAGAGAGAGGAGAGAGAGAACTCCTCTCGCGTGACGGAAATTATTTCCATCGCGAGAGAGGGAGAAGAGGGAAAAAAGATTGGAAGGAGAGGGGGAGAGAGGTTTTACGTGAGCGAGCGAGAGAGAGAGAGAGAGAGAGAGAGAGAGGGAGAAAGAGAGAGATATTTTCATTTCAATTTTCATTTCTAACATTTCTTCAAAATTCCATAAAATCCCGAAAACAAAATGCTCATAATATCATAAGATCAATATTCTTGAGAAATCAATATCATAAAATGCTCATAAAATATTATAATTTATGAGAAATCAAGAATAATCTCTAAAATATAAGAATTATCATTTTATTCATTTTAAATCATGATAACATGTATTTCTTATTACAATTTTAATAAAAAGTTCATAAAATGTATCATATTAATGCATGGAATTGCATGTTATTGCCTGTTACAACTGCCAGAAGATTGGACATAACTCAAATGAATGCCAACTTCCAAAGAAGAACAAGCCAAAGAAGGATAAAGAGAAGAAGATAAGGTCGAAACTACTCTCCTCATGGCAATAGAAGAGAATAATAATGATATACTCTTACAAGGTATTGTTCAAAGTGAACTTGAAGGACTTTGGTATCTTGACACAAGCGCTACCAGCCACATGACTAGTAAGAGAAATCTATTTTATGAATTAGATGAATCTTACAAAGGCAATGTGAGATTCGGAGATGACTCAAGAATCATGATAGAAGGAAAAGGAAAGATCCTACTGAATTCTAAAGGAAATACACAAATCACACTTACAAATGTGGTCTACACACCCAAATTGAAGGCCAACATATTGAGTCTTGGCTGTTTGGATGAGCAAGGCTGCCAAATCAAGTGTGGAAAAAGGTGTACTAAAAATTAGAGATGAGAATGGCACGCTATTGACCACAGTTAAGCAAAGTTCAGGTCAATTATATCTCCTAAACTTTATACTATGGAGAATTGCCTTCAAATTAGAGAAGATGCAACTTGGAAATGGCATCAGAGGTATGGACATCTTAACTTTGATTCTCAGATATCATTATCATCCAAGAATATGGTAAGAGGTTTACCAATTATGCACAACGTTAACAAGTTATGTCATGATTGTGTTCACTCCAAGCACAACATATCATCTTTTCCTTCTCAATCAAGCTACAGGGAACAAAGCCCTTAGAATTGATCCATGCTGACTTATGTGGACCAATAGAACCGGAAACCTTAGGAGGAAGTAAGTATTTTCTTCTCCTTGTTGATGACTGCACATGGATGATGTGGACTTCTATGTTAAGTGATAACATGCAATCTTAACACACAAAAACATGATTATTAATGCAAATTAAGGCATAAAATATTCCATTTGTATGCATGTTATCATACTTTGAGTGCATTTCTATTATTTCATACAATTTTAAGTTATAATCTCAAAATGCACTAAATTAGGGATAATTATGCATAATTAAGAATATATTTTAGAATAGATTATTCTCATCTAACTTTGAGATTATTACTAAGTTTTAATGTTAAATAATAAGAGAAAATGTTTATATACATTCATTTATTTTTCTAAGTTTTGTTTTTCAAGAAGAAATGAGTGTATTTTTTAAATAATAATTTATACTCTTGTTATTTAAATATTTTGACTTTTTATAATGATAGATAATTGATATTCTGATCCAATGAAAAAAATTATGAATTAATTTGGAGTTGTATTTTGAAAGTTATGAATTTTCTAATTTTTAGGGATTTTTCCACAATTTTTTTGAATTTTTAATGAATTTTTAAGGATTTTCTGGGATTAAAAATTTAGTTTTCCAATTAAATTTTTTTTTATTATTATAAGTAGGTGACGTGGCAGAATCTGGAGCGTTTGATCAATTGCGATCGACGATCAATTGCAATCGACGATGTGGCAGAACGAGGAGTGTTCAATCGAGCGTTAAATTTGAACCGTCGATCGTCACTTAAGTGAAGGGGTACGCGACGCTTTCTGATTGGACGACGATTTGTATTTCAAAGAGTTTTAAATCTCAGACATTTAATCAAGGAGTTATAATGGCTAAGATTTAACGCATCCGATGGACTTCTATGGACACTTGGAAACATCGTAGATGTCCAAAGAAAATCAAACGACAGATGTTACGCGACGATTCAACTTCATGTGATCACGTGGCTTCATCTGAGCGCTCCATATGCGATCCAATGGATAGGACTTAACCGTAACAATTCTCACTCATGCGTTTAATCTGGACCGTTGATCGAAGATTAAACGTCTCATCCGACGGTTACTCCCAAATTCACTATAAATTGAGATGTTCTTCGACATTTTGATGTATTCTTGGATGATTTCGCTCAATTGATCTATCTAAGCACCTCTGTCCTTGAATCTCTTACTTTCAATCACTTCTAGACTTATTTCCATGTCCACGGAGTGATTGAAAGTGAGATTTCGTCGATCGATTAAGGAGAATTTGTCTCTTGAACACTAAAGATCATTTTTGAAATTGCGGAATGAAAAGCCTTGAATCTGACGATTAATTGGATCATTTCGATCGCTATCTCGGGTTAGATTACGTGTGTTCCCCCTAATCTTTTGTCATGTATCATCAATGTGTAATTTAGGATCATTAATTTAGTTTAATTAGTCTTTTAATTTCAGATTTCTCTTAATCGTGTTAAGAAATTTCTCTTTACTTTGCTCTATGATTCTCTGCAATTCTTCATCCAAATCAAGTGATTTTTGATTCTGTGGATTCGTTTTTGAGTTCTCTTTCCAAATCTATCATTTTCCCTAATTTTTTACCTCAATTCATTGTTCGATTTGATCGAATTTCAAAAGATCTCTCAAAAATCTCTTATTTCTCCGTGGATTCGACCCTTATTTACCAATATACTATTCAATTCTTGATTAAATCATTAAATTGGTGAGTTTGGGCTTTATTTTGACATGAATCAGTGTGCAATTAATGACCGCATCAATTCGTTCCGTCATTAATACATAAGGCCGATGCAGTTGAAGCTTTCCAAAGATTTTAAGTGGCTGCTGAGTCAAAAAGTTCTCTAAAGATCAAAACTCTAAGGACTGATCATGAAGGCGAGTTTAATTCAAAAGCTTTCTCTGATTTTTGCTTACAAAGTGGAATTAAAAGACAGCTATCAATACCCTATTCACCTCAACAGAATGGGTAGTTGAAAGGAGAAACATAATCATACTTAATATGGTTCTAAGCATGCTTAAAGAAAAAAATTTACCTCGTGTTTTCTGGGGAGAAAAAATAAACACATCAGTCTACCTACTCACTAGAAGTCTAACAAAGAGTTTAGAAGGTAAAACTCCTTATGAAGCTTGGACTAGAATCAAACCTAATGTGGATCACTTTAGAGTGTTTGGGTGTCTTGCACATGTAAAGACTATCTCAGTAATCTAAAGAAGCTTGAAGATAGAAGCAAACCAATGGTGTTCATTTTGTTATGAAAAAGGTAGCAAAGCATATAGAGTTTATGATCTATTCACAAGGAACATACATCTCACCAGAGATATAATATTTGAAGAAGGATGCGAATGGAATTGGGAGAATACTGTGGAAATACAGAACAACACTCTTTACAACTCACCTTTCTTGTTTGACCATACATAAAGCTCATCAAATTGTGAGGAATCACAAATACAAGGTGATGCAGGACGTGATTGTGAAAACCCTCGTGCCTGATCAATGAATTTGAGGATGACTAAGGATAGCCAGTCAAACCTAACCTACAGGTAGGCGAGTCCTACACCCTAAATACGATCTCTGGCCTAAACCTAAGTGCAGGCATGCGTGCCGGTCAGCGGAGTCGACTCCAGGTAGCCCGGGAAAACTCGAGATGATGGGTAGGGTGAGATCCTCTCGATCCACATCCGTAGTCGTAGAATGGCTCGTTGTGGAGTAGCCGGAGCTGCAGCTCACGCTCAGTGTCAAACCAGACGTACGCATGAGAGGTCTCGAACCAATACTCGTACTACCCTACCTACGTCGTCCGACGGCGGTGGAGACGAATAGAGGAAACGCTTCTTAAAGTAATTGATCTTTAAAATGAGTGGTTGAAGCTAACTTGCGGGGTGCGAGCCCGGCCGGTCGTGATGGGGAAGATCGTTTGCACGCGGCACAGGCGATCAGCAGAGAGTGGTCAAGCCGACGACATTGTGAACGTAGAGAAGCATAGGCGCGGGAGGATACGGGCGGTCGCGAGATTGGTCCTCGGGAGAGGCCGTAGATAGTTCGGCGTCGTCGGCGAGATGATGGGCGTGAGATTGGTGAGGAGTAGTGGGCACTGCAAAAAGACACAGCGGACTCGCGAACAGGGGTGCCGAGAGTCGTCGGGTCGAGCGAAGTTGAGGTGGGGGCGGGACCGGTGGAGAGCGTGGCGGTCACGATGGAGATTGGGCCTGGGCGTGACGCGGAACAACTTGGTCAACGCGGGGGGTGCTGAGGAAGATGGCGCCTGGATTCCGCGCCGGCGGACAGGTCACGATGGCGCAAGATTCCCAACGGAATCTTCTTTCGGGAGGACGTCCAGGAGGAGCCTTGGAATTGTCCCACGGCGGCAAGCAATAGCCGGGAGGTTTCCCGGAATACGGTGACGGGTGAGGAGTAATTTCCGCAGGCCAACTCGGGGTGAAACCTTGCGCGATGATCGTTGAAGGCAGGTCGCGATCGAAAGGAAGAAAGAGGGGAAGAAGGGTAGTGACGAATCTACGTACAGGGTTGAGGAAGAGGTGGTAGGGTGATCTGGGAAGGGAATTTCGGCAGAAACCCCTCGTAGGGTGGATTTCGGGATTGGGGAAGTGAGATAAGAGAGAGGGGAGCCGAACGGCGTGGTGAGGGGAAGATTCGCGGATGAGGTTGTTCGGTGGCTGAGGGAGAGTTGGCAGGTGGTCGAGCAGGTTTAGTCGCTGAATCGCGGTCAAGGTCCGGCGAGGTGAGGAGCGACTATTTGGTTTAATTATTCGCAAATTGCGTATGGAACGGAGGACGAGATAGCCCGAATTCAGGATGGAATTTCGGCCGAGCTCAAGGGAGATTTCGGACGGGCGGTCGAGCGGAATCAGGCTGGGAGTGATGGTGAATTTTGGGGGTGTGGCCGAGTGGGGGAACGGGCTGAGGTGAATTTCGGGGCAATGGGGTAGCGAGAGGAGAGATAGGAATTCGTGGGGGAAAATGGAGGTGGAAAGGGTGGGCAGAGGGTTCGCGACCGGCAGGGGGAGGGGTGAACGTCGTAGGAGCGGCGAAGTCGTGGGATCGGGGTGTAATGGTGGTGAGGGCGGCGGGTAGTGATGGGGTGAATTCTTGACAGACTCGTTGCAGGAGTCGGGGTAAATCCACGTCGGAGACAGGGAGATCGATGAACGGGAATGGGGAACTGGGCGCGGACGAATTCGCAAGGGATAGCTAGCAAATTCGGGAAAGAGAGTGGAGGTGAGGGGGAAGAAGCGAGCAGGGAGATGGATGCGTCAGGTGCGCGAATCTCGCGGGGAAAATTCCGACTGGCGTCGAGGTGGCGAGTTAGGCGGCGGAACTTCGGTGGGGGAAGGGAATTTCAGGAAATCGGGAAGATGAGGAGTCGGGAGAGGGAAATGCAGCTTCACGGGGAGGAAGAAGGTGAGCGGCAGTGGGTTGGGTGACGGAGATGGCGGAAGCGGTTGTGGAGAGGGAGTGGGTGGAGGCAAAAATCGCGGATGGTGAGGAGGAGATGAAGGTCCGTGGAAGGGGAACGGGAGCGAGGAGGGGATGACCGGCAGGAGGGGGAGCAGCAGAGGGGTTCGGGGAGGAGGATGACCCGCGAGGGGGGAAGGTGCGTTGGGGAAGCGGGAAGATCGCCAGAAGCTTGTCGGAGATGGAGATGGAGGTGGAGGAGATGGCGGCCTGGCGGTCCGGAGGCGGCGGTGACGATACTAAATCGTATGGTTATTGAAACACACACGATTGAGTGTCAAAAGAAAGTCCTAAACTTACCAATTTATGATTCATCAATTTAATTAATTAGTATAATGGTTACTAAGGGTCGAATCTACGGAGAATTAGGGAAAATTTGAGATATATCTTTAAAATTCGGTCAAATCGGACGACGAATTGAGATTAGAAATTGAGCATTTCAATATATTAATAAAGATACTCAATTGCGAATCCACGGAATCAAAAATCTCGTGATTTGGATAAAAATTCACAGAGCAATCAAAGTTCGAAGTTAGGAGAAAAATTCGTATCGTGAAATGATTTAAAACCAAAATTAAAATGAAATTAAACTTAATCTACGATTCAAAAGGTAAAATTAATACTAAATGATGAATGATAAAATGAAAACACGCAATCTAACCCAAATTAGCCTTCGAAATGATCCAATTAATCGCCGGATGCATGGCTTTTCATTTCGCGTTTTCGAAGACGAAATTGAAGTTCAAGATGTGATTTCTCCTCTCTCTCTTTCGATCAAATTCCAATATCAAGCACTCCTTGGATGCGGAAATGCATCAAGAAACACAATGAAATCGAATTGGCACTTGAATGGTTTCTGAACAGTTCGAATTTCTCGAAAATTCAAGGGCAGTTCTTTCCGTCACGAAGAATTGAATTTAAAGAGATAAATTTGGGCGTGACCGTCCGATGAAGGGGTTCATCGCAATCAACGGTCGCGATGAGACGTCGTTTGTGAATCGTTGCCTTCGATTGACGATCGTCCGATCGCTGATGGAGGGTCGAGATGCGATTTCATCGCATGAAGAAGGAAATGTATTGCTTTCGAACATCCGTTGGATGTTGATCCAACGATCGTGAGATGTCGAGGAGTCCACAGATCGCGCGCGATCTCAGCCGTTATAACTCGCGCGATCGACGGTCTTGATTAATTCACTTAAACCTCAATGAAGCCATGTGCGCAATCTTTGATCGAGTGGACCTCGCGTCCATCGCATCGACGCATGATCTTCATCGTGATTCGCATCTGACACTCCATGGCATGCCACGCGTCCTACAATCAACAAAAACAAGGGAACATAGTCCCACACGGAGAAAAACATGACGATTCATCGGGTTTATAAGGTGAGCCGAATAAGACGGTTAGCGATATTCCTCTATGGAATGGCTTATATGTACTATAACCATATGTAATAAAAAATTCATATATATATACACGTCACCTCAGTGCCACGTAGGCACTCGCACGGGTCCGCGTGGCGCTGCCACGTGGCCCTGAGCACCACGTCGCATCCACATCAGCTCGCATGAAAAATGCCCCCATTTTTACATTTATTTTAATTAATTTAAAACCTTTAAAAAAATCGAAAATAAACTTAAATAAAATCACAAAAATTCCAGAAAATTCTATAAAATTGTAAAATCATAAATTTCAAAATACAACTCCAAATTAGTTCAAATTTGTTTTGTTGGATGAAAAAAATTGAATAATCTATCATTATAAAAAGTCAAATTATTAAAATAATAAGTGAATGAATTTTAATTAATTTAATACATTTATGTATCTTATAAAATAACTTTATAAAAATACATAAATGTTAATAAATATCTTTTCTCTTATATTTTTATTCTCAAAACATGATTATGATCTCAATTATAAGTAGGATTAAAGATTATAACATTTAATTATGTATAGTAATCCATAAATTAGTATATTTTTATATCATAACATGAAATGATACAAAATGATAGAAATATGCTTAAAATATGATAACATGCATACATTTGGAATAATTAATGCCTTAATTTGCATTAATAATCATGTAAATTCATGTATAAATAGCATGTTATCAGGCGGTGGCATGAGGGCGGCGGCGGTAGCTTGGGGACGGCGACGTCGCGGTGACGATGATGAAGTATCCGTTGCCGGGGCAAGGAGTGGCGGCGCTCGTCACGGCGGCGGCGGTGACGGCAATTGGACTCCTTCCCCCGCCTTCCTTGAGCAGCCATTTGAGAGGGAGAGCACTCCTTTCTTTCTTTAAATGACGGCTAGGGTTTTGGGGGGGGGGAGAGGTCCCTTCCCCTCTTATAGATTCCATAATGGGCCGAGAGGGGAAAGGGCCCACTTGAGGCCCACAACCCACACCTAACATGCTCATAGAAAGAAAAAAGGTTCATAAAGAAGGATGGGCTTCACGAATGGGATCCTGAAAAGGGAAGAACCCACCCGGAAGCCTAAAAGGGAGAGAAGAAATAAACGAGGACCCGCTTAAACACGTGCGGGTCAAAAGTTCATAATAAAGAAATAAAGATAGGCGGGTAGATCCGCGTGCGCAAAAGGGCTCCTCCGGCGTCGTAGTATCGTGTCTTGGTGGCGACAGGGGTCGTACACCACCACAAGGCCATCCCGAAGCTGAAGTAATTGAAGTCTCATCCAATTCCACTACTTCCATTGAAGAAAGCAGACCAAGAAACTTCAAAGAACTTTCTCAAATTTATGTTGAGACTCGACAAGAGAGGAATTCTGCAAATGAATCATGTCATCTTGCTGAAGATGAACCTATCTATGTCAAAGATGCACTAAAGAATCCCGACTGGAAGAGTGCAATGGATGATGAAATGAAGTCAATCAAGAAGAATGAAACATAGAAACTAATTTCACCACCCAAAGACTGCAAACCTATTGGATTAAAATGGGTATTCAAAATCAAGAGAGACCAAAATAATCAAATTCAGAAATACAAGGCACGACTGGTGGTAAAGGGATATGCACAGAGACAAGGCAAAGATTATGATGAAGTCTTTGCCTCAGTAGCTAGAATTGAAACAATTCGAATAATTCTAGAAATCTCTGTCCAATTTGGATGGTTGGTCTACCATCTAGATGTGAAGACTGCTTTCCTAAATGGAGAAATCTCAAAAGAAATCTATGTTAAAAAACCTGAAGGGTATGAGGACTCAAAGAGGAGAAATGATGTTTACAAACTTCATAAAGCTCTCTATGGTCTTAAACATGCACCTAGGGCTTGGTATTTTAAGCTTGGCAGAAGCTTAACTACACTCGGACTTAAAAAGAGTGAAGATGAACCTACAGTCTACTACAAAAACTCCAATGAACAAGTATGATAGTTGTTGTATATGTCGATGATCTATTGTTGGCTGGATCAGATGAAGAAAACTTAAGAAACTTTAAGTTAGAACTGATGAAATTATTTGAGATGACAGATCTCGGGCTCCTCTCAACCTATCTAGGCATACAAGTAATCCAAGAAAAAGGGGAAATTTCTTTGAATCAAAGAGCATTTGCAGGAAGATAAAGCAACAATAGAGTGCTACGGGCATTTGTACGTCGTATTATAAGAAAGCACTCAATAGTATTTGCAATATACTAAATTATGTTATTCCCTTCTTTGTCCTCCTCTGTCTTGATCTTGTGTGCGGTTTTCTTGTAAGAATGTGAAGATCGTTTCCTGTATTCTTTCAATCACCATAGCCTCACGCATGGTCTTCGTGTAGAGCCCTCGCAGCGCAGCGCGCACAACCATTGTCGGAAGCGGAAACCTGATCGGGCAGAAAAACCCACATCGACGTGCAGAGCCCTCGCTTTGAGTTATGATAATCGGTTGAGCTTTCTGATGAATGGACCAACTCAATGGCTGAAGTAAAGGTGAAGTCAGTGCGTTGACCACCCTGTTGACTGAAATCCCAACTTTGAAATTCCTCAAAAACAACATCTCTGCTTATAGTTACTTTGAAACTCAGTGGATCAAGGCATCTATAGGCTTTAGTACCTAATTCATACCCAATAAAGATCATCACATTGCTTCTATCCTCGAGTTTATTCACTCTCTTAGTGGTTTTTACATGAACCACAGACCCAAAAACCCGTAGATGATCTATTTTTGGCTTCCTTCCACTCCACTTTTCATATGGTGTTGAATTCTTTGAGCTCTTGGTGTAGGAACGATTTAAAACATATACACATGTATTTACAGCTTCTGCCCATAGTTCTAGAGGTAATTTCTTCTCTTTTAGCATGCTTCTCACACAGGACATGATTGTCCTATTTTTCTTTCAACCACACCATTCTGTTGTGGTGAATAAGGTGCAGTAAGTTACCTTTTAATACCATTTTCTTCACAGTAAACATTAAATTCCTCTGAATTAAACTCACCTCCTTTGTCAGTTCTAAAACACTTCACCTTCTCTTCACTTTCTGATTCAGCTAAGTTCTTAAAACTTTTGAAATGCTGAAATTCATCTGATTTTTCTTTTAGAAATGCCACCCACATTAGCCGAGAATAGTCATCAAACAGTAGAAAGTAGTACCTTCTTCCTCCTACTGTTGATGGTTGAATTGGTCCACAAATGTCTCCATGAATTAATTGAAGTTTCTTTGATGCTCTATATTCAGATTTATTTGGAAAGAAGCTTCTACTTTGTTTCCCTGCCACACAATTCCGGCATAGATGATCAGAGAAACGCAATTTTGGTAAGCCACTTACCATTTTAGTCCTTCTCATGTCATCAATTGCTCGGAAGCTTTGATGACATAACCGATGATGCCATAGCCATACTTCTTCTTGCTCTTCTCGAGTAATTTGACAATATTCAGGAACATTCAATTTAATGAGGTACATGCTTCCTCTTGATTTCCGAATTCTAGCAAACACTTCCCCTGTGTTATCAAATATTGACAGGATTCCTCCTCCTAGAGTTGATGTAAACCCGTCATCATCAAGTTTTCCAATGCTCAGTATGTTTACCTTGAGAGTTGGGGCGAAAAGTACTCTATCGAGATTCAACTCTTTCCCATCTGAATCACACACCGATATAGAACCTTTTCCTTCATAAGCTATTGATGATTCATCGTCAAACCTGATCACTCCTTTTATGTTTTTGTCAATAGAGTTGAAGAATGATTTCATACCTGTCATATGAGAGCTTGCTCCCATATCAAGATACCATAGGTTATCTTGAATTTTCATTTCTTGAACACCCTCTATGTATGCCATAAACAGGTTTGATTCCTTGGTTGCCAAGTTCACTGTCTCTTCACGCACTCTTGGCTTCTTTTCGTTTTTGCATTCATCTGCAAAATGTCCAAATTCTTGGCAATTATAACACCTCACCTTTGATTTATCAAATGGCTTTCTCGTTCCTTCTTGTTTTTGCTCTTCATTTGGCTGAGATTTGCCTCTTCCTTGATCTCTTCCCTTGCCTCTTCCTATTTCTCTACCTCTTCCTCTTCCGCGCAACATCTGTCCTTCTTCTTGTTTTGTTTTCTTGAACTTACTCATCGCACGGGATAGTAGAGCCTGCTCCTCCTCTCTTGCATCTCTTTCAGAAAGTAGCATCTCGTGAACTTTTAATGATCCGATTGCTTCTACCAATGACATTGTATCGAGATCACAAAATTGTTCGAGGGAAAGAGTCAGTGAGTCATACCTCGGCGGCATCTATCGAAGAAGCTTCTTGATTGCTTCTTTGTCGTCCACCCTCTCTTCGAGTTGTCGTAGTTCAAACACAATTCATGAGAATTTATCTATGAATTCACTCACCTTATCTATTTTCCTGATCAAGAGATTCTCAAACTCCCTTCTCAATCCTTGCGCTCTTGATTGGGCAAGACGATCAATTCCCACATGGAATGATCGAATTATTTCCCAATTTGCCTTCGCCGACTTCTTGAAATCCAATTGAACTCCAGAAGATTCCGGAATTGCCGCTAACATTGCCGATAGAGCAAGCCTATCTTTCGGCCTATTCGTGTCGGTACCGAGAACAGCTTCCCACAGACCTTGAGCATCGAGATAATTCGTTGCGGAGAGTTGAGTTAGATGAGTCAGAGTGACCACCTCTATCTTCTTGACCGTTTCCTCGGTTGTAGCTTTCTCACCTTGAGTCGATGTCTCACCTCTTCTCGGCATTTTCCCGTAGGTCTCGTAACGATCAGGCGCTCTGATACCACTTTTAAGAGCGAATAACTCCCTTTCAGAAGGCGATACTCTCTGTCTCACACACACACGAATCAATTTACAAAAACCAAGAGGGAAAACTTCTTGAAAATCATTCACTCCGTTCTGCTCTTCTGAGCGTACACACGGTTATTTAAGGAGAAAAAACAAAGAAAGAAAGAAAGACAACTGAATTAACGGCATGTGGGGTCCACGCGCATCTTCTTCTTCAATCCACACCATTATAACTCGAATAAATGGACGCTCATGATTAGTTCTACTCAAGTCTTGGTCTATTGTCGTGAGATGATGATCTGACGGCTCAGATTACTCCCACAACTACGTCTATATAATCGACCAGACGATACCCTCACGAGTGCCACCAACTTCGCGAGGGATATCGCCTGACGATCTTTTGAATAGTTTTAAATGTTGGAAACAAACTATAAAGTCGAGCTTTCTCTTGATTAATTCTCATTTTCTCTCGCGATGAGAATCCTGTCAATGTGCATATTCAAAGTGAAGCTATTGTACGATGTTCTCAAGATATTTGCTGGAGTCACAGTACATTTTGTCTGAGATTTCAAAATTGTTTTAATTTGATATGTATAGAGAAAGGTTGTCATTGTTTCTTATCGCAAAGGGCCGCTTGTGTAAAAGGCAGTTAGTTCTAGAAGATCAACCTGAGTCCCTTTTGATTCTTTTCTTTCTCTCACTTCTTCATCATTAGCTTTGAAGAAAGAACGGGTGATTGTCAATTTCTTTGGCCGATCCAGCATGATCTGGGCCTATTTAATAACTACACATAATATTATCTCCTGAGTTTTAGAAGTCTAGTGGCCAGAAAAAGGTCGAGTTTATTTTTAAGGTTCTAAAGCTCTTCATTCTCGTTTTCTCTCATGAGACTTTTGCTTCGTTCGAGCATTCACTCTTAATTCGATATCTAGATTTCGAATTCGACAATGATGAATTGGGGAATTTTACATATTTTTCCCTGTCTGTCACTTCAGCAATGGTCATTTTAAACATGCACAAATAATCAGTAGCTCTCGGCAAATTTATCTTTCTTTGGGTCGCTCTTTCTTTTGCCACTCCGTTTCTCTCTCTCTTATTCTTTATCTCCCGTATAGTACAGAGCAACTGCAAATCAATGATCATCAGATTCTATTTTATCATAATATTTCTACTTTATTATAAATTCAAGTTTACTCACTTCAAGTACTGCGGCGATGATAAATTTAGGATCTAAAAGCCTAGATTGGAGAGTTTGTTGATGGGAGAACAGGAGAGCTTTGAAGAAGAAGAAATATGCAGAGCATTATTTTCTGTTTGGGTTATCCATTTTACTACAATAAACAAGGCAATGAGCCTTTCTAAGAAGAGCTCCTTAATTGTGACAGAATCCGATTACCATTGTGAGTGGGAGATAACCAGGTCCGTAAACCATGGCTCACGAGGAGTCCCAGGTCACCCTTGGAGCAGATAGCACTAGAGCACCCTGAAAGGAAAATTTTGGGGAAATAATGAGGAAAGGAGGAGAATATTCAGAGGAAAATACCAAGTCTAGATAGCACTAGGGTGAGTGTTCAGTGTTTGGAAAGATGACCAAGTTTTACCATCCTACCCCCTTGACCAAGAATATTTTCATATTTACTATTTACGTTTATACTCCAATCTCTTGTGTCCGTTGCACTCTAACAGTCACTGAAGGCATGTATAAAGAAGTTCCTATCTATTAAACGAAAAACAACTCTTATCTTAAAACCTCTGTGCTCTCTGCTCTTCCTCTGTTCAAGCTACAAGCACTCTCCCAATCATAACACTCAGGTACACCCAGGAAGAGCATGGAAAACTAACTGATATAGGGAGGAAGTTTCAGATTGAGAGATTCGAGGAGAGCCTCCAGCAAGAGTTTTCTCATAGCTTTCTATTCTCTCTCTTTCTGTTTGCATTTCCTGGATCAGACCAAGCGGGGTACCTCTATTGCAGTTTGCTGATGACACAATTTTCTTTATGGAAGGCTCGGTGGCGGCTGCGGAGAAGGTCTCAGCTCTTCTGGATATGTTCTCTGATTTCTCGGGCCTCAGCCTTAATCGGGCCAAGTCCACTTTCATAGGATTTGGGATGTTTGCGGAAGAGAGGGATCGATGCGCCCGCATCCTGGCTACACTTGCGGGCTCCTTACCTATCCAGTACTTGGGACTTCCCCTCGTGGAGGGGCGGATGACAATACGAGAATGACAGCCAGTCTTGGAGGCAATGGAGTGCTGCCTTGGGGGTGGCGGGCTCGACTCTTGTCCCATGGGGGACGCCTCCTTCTTTTAAAGGCAGTGCTTTCCGCTATCCCCACATACTTTATGTCAGTTTTCAGGCTACCCGTTGGGATATGCAAGCACATGGAAGCCATCATGAGACAGTTCTTTTGGCAAGGAACTGAAAGAAATGGGACCAAGGGGCGAGCTGTGGTTAAGTGAAGTCTAGTATGCTGCCCTACGACGGAGGGAGGCCTAGGGGTGAGGAATCTACGACACACCAAAACCGCACTGTTTATGACGTGGGTACGTAAAATGATGCAAGCTCCATCGGACATGGTCACCTGGACCTTAATGGATAGCTATGGGATCATGCTGGATTGGGGGCAGCAATTCGAATAGCAGCGAGGCGAGTCGGTGTTTTACGAGGGTCTGAGACGAGTTTTTGCCCAAGCCCAGATGTTGTTCTAGGCTTTGCTGGGGGATGGAGCGAATTTCAAGATCTGGGCTGACGATTGTCCCGGCTTGGGGCTTTTGCGGGACGTTTTTCCCCGGCTCTACGGCCTCTCCGCCACTTCAAAGGCCACGGTGCAGCAAGTGTGGTGCAACACGTGGTGCCCACCTCTCCCTGAGGCTATGTGAGAACAGAGGCTCGAGGACCTACTCAGGATGCATACGGTGCTGGCTCACCTGCGGCCTACTCGAGGCGGGGAGGGATGCTTGGGAATGGAGGGGCTCCCAGTTCACGGTCCGAGAGGCTTATAGATCGCTCCTAGTCACGGAGCCTCCAGAGGATCCAGTACTGGTGCGCCGATGCTGCCTGGTGTGGAGACGATGTATCCCGCAAAAGATCAAGGTGTTCGGTTGGCTTCTCATACGGGACCGCCTGATGATGCGCTCCTTGTGGCAGCGCTTTGTTCCGGAAGCAGATGATGGATGCGTTATGTACTATGGCGCGACTGAAGACTGCTCTCATTTATTTTTTGAGTGCCCGTTGGTCCAATCCGTCTGGACCGCGGCGGCTCTTGGGGAGATCGACGTCACTGTGGGGGATACATTTTGGCAGTCGATCTGCCAGGGGCCTTTCCGGCGGGAGGCAGAGTGGCAGACCATCTTCGCCACACTATGGGCGATATGGCTCCACCGGAACGAAATTATTTTTAGGGGTCGACCCCCCTCCACTGACGCGGTACAGCATGCTGCGAGGGGGATCGCAAGATCCTGGCACCTCGGTGGCATGACCCATCCAGGGATAGCACCCCTGATGTAATCGAAATCTTAGTCATTTCTTCAATGACAACACGGGGCCATCAGATTCAGGTGGCTCTCTAGTTCTTTTCAAAAAAATTTCCTGGATCAGAACGGAGTAGACTTGGGGGATTTCTTGGCAATATGTAATATGCCCTCTCAAATTCCTGTGGTAATTGTACCTGGGTAAGTGAAGTAAAAAAAAAGAAAGAAATATAGGTCAGTGCTAAGGGTTAAGAAATAAATAGAAACACTATTTTATCATCACGAGATAATCGTCTAGGAGTCCTATTTTCTGTTCAAATTTGTAGTTCTTTATTTTCTTCTTTTATCCCGGGCATCAAACTCTTGATTAAGGTTTATCCTTAAAAAATTTTCACCATGAACATTCATTTGATCATTTTATTGCTAGTCTTCTTATCTTTGAGATTCATCTCCGACTATTTTATGTCATTACTGATTTTATCTTGATCTTGAGTTGTCACCAATCTTCTTGCTCTACTTTCTCTTAGATCCCAACTCTGGCGCACCTCACATTCCACGGATCATTGTATTGTTAATTTTAATTTCTAATTTCTCTTTTGGGACCAATTAAGACACAATCTTGAATGAATGAAGTAACCTACCTCTGTCTCTCGCCTAGTGCTCAAAGTTCGACATTGTGAACTAATATAGTTTCCTCAAATTTTATCCATACCGTGAAGGTGCATTTGGCTGCTTGAGACCAACTGACGTCAAATGCATCAAATCTCCTGACAAGTGATGATAAAAAGGAAGACAAAGAATTAGATAATATTGATCCAATCCAATTATGTTTTCATAAATTACATTTCCAGTTCACGGTGCTTCTTCAATTCATCATGGAAAAAATTTTAGTTCTATTCACGAATTCTATGGCCTTGAATTTTTCCATTTAGTGTTATTTACTTGTATGTGGGCTTGTCAGTGCTTTCTTTTTTAGTGATTTAACTATTTTTTGGTTGAAAACTTTTTTTGTCATGAAGATAAATAGTGTTCTCATGGAAGGTAATCTAGTGTTTGAATAAGCGTCAATGTCATCTCACCCTATTATTTCTAGTATAGGGTCCGCTGATGTGACACTTATCTTTCTATCTATTGATCCTTCTAGAATATTGTTACCCACTTGTCCGTAACCCAATTACACCTTCTTCAATTGTTTTGAAACCCAAAGTAAGATTGAACGAATGCTTGTTTCACCTTCTCTGGTATTTCTATCTCTCAATTGGACCTCTTGCAAAATCATCATCAATGGAGATTTGCCTTCTTCATCAAGAATGTCTTTTAAAATCAGTAAAGAAGAAATTGATGGTATGCGTATGTTGTGTTATTCATTCATTCTTGATCCGTATCCTTCCTTTAAAAATCTTCAAAAATTTATGTTTTAATAACCATGAAAATATTCTAATTTGTGGCGGGACCATATAGTTTTAGATTTGGATAAACTTTTGAATGCCTTGCCTAGAGAAGAATTTACTCTTTAATTTTTGGTCAGCTGGAAGTTTTTATCTGTAGAATTTTGCCATGAAAGATTGTTACATCGGAGTTTAATTTATTTAGTAGTATTCCTGTATTCAAAATGAGCTTTTCATTCTTCACTTGTGTTGAAAAGTTTCTCCAGGGAGCGATACTTCTTACCACCTTTCATCTAATTAGAAAAAAATAACATACTTCCCCGATCTTGATTTTCAACTGAAGTGGCAAAACAAGAAATTGTAGAATCTGGTAAATCAGGGTATGATGTAGAAGAAGAAATTATATTTCTCTTTATCTGCCATGAAAGAGTCTGATGTACTGAATTTTTATCAGGACAGTATAGAGGTAAATGCAATGTCTAACAGAAGCAGGTTGAAGATCCTTTATGAAGCCCCCTGACGAATGCAACTCTTCTTCTCAGTTCACTACACTCTCCTAGGGCTACCATAAGGAGGAGTGATACTTGACCAAACATAACCACCTCCTCTTTATTCTCGCTACTGAAAGTGCCAACTCCACTTCCAATTTTAGCAATTTCTTGCTTTTAATCGAGGAACATCCCTGAAAGTGAATCTTGAGTTGTTTAAGCACTTTATCCCGATGAGTATTTGAATCATTCTCTGTATCCTCCGGATTATCCTCTACTGACTGCCTTGTTCTTCTGATTCCTCCTCAAGTAGATGACTAGAGGGATTGTATCACCGCATAGTCCATGAGTAACATTGAGACAATCCCATAAGCAACTGAAGGAATTGCATGACATTGGAGAAGTCTCACGCTGATTTGCATTACCTTGTGTATGCCTTCGAAAGAGAGAGATGTGTAATTTAGAATTGGGGTCTCTCTTTGTAACTCACTCCTTCCCTTTCTTTCCTAGGGCTATTGTGGCACTGGTTCGAGCCCATGTTCCTTTTCATCTCATCAGTCTCAGAATAGATCATGCAAAACTTCCTTGGCTCCTTTCATTTGGAATCAAGTTCTCTTCAAGTATTCCATTTTTTTTCATAATTGTTGTCTGGTTTTGTATTCCAAAATAATTCACTGTGGACCTTTTGTTCTTTTATGTTATTTGTTATATCCTACCTGTATTCTGTTTGAGGAAGAAATTGATAAGATCCCATATGGTTTTTTTTTCATTTCTCTCTGTAATGGTATTGATAAATAACAATGCATAACATGAATAAGATTCTTGCTATTAGTTCGTCATGTTGTGGAACTAAGGGTATAAGCTCTCTTGGAGGATTGACTCCAATCGATCTTCAAACTTGTTTATCAAGGACTATCTGCACTCATGTTTCACTGACTCAGAGTCAAAATGAGAACACATGATACGCACACTCCAGTTGTAGGGAAAATGTTTATGAATTTTAAGTTCTTTCCATTTTTTATTATTCCATAATGAAAACTACACGTAATTCTCCTGATTTTTTTAAAAATTTTTCTTGCGCTCTTATGGAGTCGAATCTAGTGCGCTGGATATTACCACTGAACGTATCTTGAATTATTTGCATTGATAAAGGTTTCACGAATTTTTACTTTGAATGTAGTTGCCTAGATTTTATTTGTATTTTAATTTCTCTTCAGATCTGATAGTCTTCCTTATCAGGTTGATCTGCTGCTTGGGAATGTCTATTCTGACTTGGGGCACGTCAGGGATGCAGTAACAGTCTGTGACCAGCTCATCTCTATGTATTCAAATAATTTTCACAGATACCGTTTGTTTTCATTCGTTGTCTGTATAATATATTCAAATAATATATAATATTTTCATTAGTTCTCATTAATTTTCACAAATATATAAGATTTTGAGTCAGGTGCTGGAGTTTGAGTGTGGTAGGTAGCTGAAGCTTTCACTAGGAATCAGGATATTCTAAAAAGATTGTGGGATGGATAGTTGGGAGAACATCAAGAAACTTTTAGATCTATTGTTCCTATTTCCATTTCTCTTCCCTTCAGTGGGCCTAGGGAACATTTATGGGCTTCAGTTCTGTGGATGACCAGCTCACTAGCTCACTGAGTTTAAGGCCTATCTGAGTGTTTGTGAGGAACGACCACCTATTTGTGACCATCAGCTGTTAACCTTCAATCCCCATTCAAGGTGTTTGCCGCTTCCATCTCATAAAGACCTCCTTTGGTATGTATATGTCTAAAATATGTTTTATTGAAAAAAAGAAGAGGATTAGATGGAAGAGAGCGGGGCTAGGGGAGGAGAGGGGCTAATAGCGGCAATAGGAGGTGCTGATGGTGGGCATTCTCTATTTCTTTCTCTCTCTATCCATCTCTCCATCCACCTATACGCCCTCTGTCCGTCCATCCGTCCATCCATCCATCCATCCATATTTATCTCTCAATGGGCAACCAGATAGTAGATCTGACAATCACATAACATGCAAGTGAACAGGAATTTATCATTTGCAAGGTGAGTGTGTCATTGGTATGTTAGATCTAACCCTCAAACTCAGTCGAACACAAACTAAAACTCTGATCCCTATTTGTGAGCCTCATGTTCTTTTCTGCTGTCTGAACCACAACTGGCTGTGACAAGAGAGAGAAAGAGAGAGGAGAGAGAGAGTAGATTTGACAAATTTCCTTGCCTATACCCTGGGTTTAAAGTGGTTTCAGCAGAATTTTTTAATGATGGGTATGGATGAGATGCAAATCCCATAAAGCATGTTCCCTGAGCATTCATTTTATTATGTATACATTTAATTCATTAATCTTTCATTTTCCACTCAGAAGAATGCCTTTGGGTTAATTGGTTTATTTTTGTGTTCCTTCTACAGGGAATAATTTTGACGCACAATGGTAACAAGTGGGATGCTGAAAGGATGTTCACCTAAATGAGTTTTATCACAAGGCCATCATCCTGTAAACGATAAATATTACTTGATAATTATCAAGGATAATTAAATCCCTGATTCAATTGCCTAAATATTATTCGATTTTGCAATGGATTATCTTTAAAAAAACTACTTTGATGTCTTTGAATGTTCTTCCCTCTTGCAGGCAAGATTCTTCGCCCCAGAATGTATCAAGTTATTGGTTCATGGGTACTAAAGAAAATGATGATCATTTTGGCATGGATGATCATCATATATATCATTTTTGCACCCATGGCTCTGCAATCATAATATCTTATTTTTTTCGATGATAAAACATCTATAGTCCAAGACATATCAAAGATATTAATTTTGGAAAGATTAAAAAGACAGATGGCATTGATTTTGTCAGTTGAGTCTATAACTTTCAATTACATCATGTCTCTATAGATAGACCTAGTAGTTATTGATAGGACATTATTACTCTGATCACTTTTATTGATAGAATGAAAATTTTAGATGAATTATTGAATAGAATATGATTAGATGAATAAAATTTTTATTGATAGAATATTCTATCAGATTTATTAGAAGTTGATTTTTTTATTCGACTGAGTAGAGTACCAGAGTATCCAACTTCCCCAGATGTTACTTTTTTATTTATAAATGCATGATAATTGGACATCCTTGGTTTGATGTGAGAATGAAGCAAAAATCAACAAAAATTCATTAGTAAAATGATTTTGTTTTACAATCCCTAGCATTATCACATGAACATTGATGAGGGTGACAGATCAAGTATAACTGGCCAAAGACATCATTAGAGAGATATTATGAGGGCAATAATCCTATACTATTCATTGGGTAAAAAATATTCATGTTTTTTATATGTAAAAGACGAGATTGGATATCACAAGTATTTTACCAAGGGATGTCCACTATTGACTTGATAATCTATTCACCAAAATTTGTTATTAAACATCATATTTGTATTTCTACATTAATATTTCTCTATTAATTAAATTTCCTATCCTTCATCTTTAATGGTTGAATCCCAACCAACACCAAGCTTGAATTTCAAGAAAATCTCAATTTCTAAACCTTTTGTTTTTTCCTGAAGTTAACATGGCAAGAACTTTGGGGATCAGGGGTCCAAGATTGGTGGCAAAAGTCTATTTTTTGTAACATAATTAGGATTTTTCGACTAGATTTACCCCAACAATGGAGCTGAAAGGTTAACTAAGATTGTTCTAGTTTAAGTGAAGAGAGGTTAGCTAAGATGAAAGAGGAGGTTGAATACTTTTTTCCAACTTTTACATTTTTTTAACCTACATGGAAATGCTACTCTTCGAAGTTACACTTCACATTTTAGAGAGGGAGAGAGAGAGAGAGAGAGAGAGGCACAGAGGTTGAGGTAGAGGGCGAAGAGCTGAGCCTAGGCAACCCTCTGGATATGGACATTTGGGACTGCAGCAGGATTTGGATATTTCTTTCTAACCAATCTTTCTCTCTCCTCCTCTTCTCTGACCATCTCTTTCTTTTCTGATTTTTCTTTTTCAAAATGGTGTCCAATTCTCGTTACTATTGTTGTAGGAACAAGATTGCGAGACATTGAGTGACTGTTGAAACAAGAAGAGGAGGTCTGTCCATCTCAACGGGATGGTTTTTCTTCTTCAACTAGTTCTTCAGACTGAGATGCTCTTATCGACTTCTCATACCACGTATTCCCTTATTCATTTTGAATAATTTCTATAATTTTAAATTAAATCTGGTTTGGTTTATACCTTATAGTATTTTTCTTCTTATCCCAGAGATTTAGATGATTTTTTTCTGTTTTGGAGAAGAAAATTCTTACAATTGGTGACAGTCAAGAAGTAAAGATAGATCCATTTAATCTTTCTTTCTAGATCAAACGATTATGATCTTTTCATCTTTTTCGCTCATGGTTTCCTTCTTTCTTTCAGGAAGTTGAGCTGGAAAGAGATTAACAATCATTTCCTTATTGTAGATAGATATAGAGAGAGAGAGAGAGAGAGAGAGAAGAGAGAATGTAGTTTGAATAATCATGTTGGAAGTTCTTACATGTTTATCCTACAATCATGATTCATTTTCAGCAGCCCAGAAAAACTTATAAAATTATCCCCACCTCGATGAGATATTCAACGTTTTGCATCAAGCGCATCATGTTGTTAGACCTTCAAGTTAGTGACCAGAAATCCATGAAAAATCCTGGGCCATTAACATAATCTTTACACCCATTTTGTTCTAGCGCCATCTTTTTTCAATTTTGGCTGATCGTGATCTCTCGTTACTTCATTGCGAGAGTGGTCATCATACCCAGATTAGGATGATCGATTAGGGAAACACATCAATTTTGATTGTAAATTTCCATATTGCAAGATAGTTCACAGATTTTCTAGTCATCTTATTTACTCTGAAATAAATTCTTCGATACAGAAATTAGCATCTGAGAGTATAACTGCATAAGGAATGAAAAACAGTGGACCAAAAATTTAAAATATTCAAAAATTTTCAGATATAGTGAGAAAAAACATTTTTAAAATGTTGCAATGTAAACAAAAATGATGATATATTGAAAATAAAATGACGATGGATTAGATGACACGAAAACAGACTTAATCTACTTGGCACATAAATGATCTACTCATGCCTGTTAACAACACCACAAGCTCGAGAAACTGAGAGCCGACCAGTTCATAACCAATAACTGTTGCTTCTTACTCCTCTTTGTATCTCTCTCTATCCATGATTCTTGATTTCTCGGCCTGTCTTTGAATCTATTCCCTTGCACTTCCATGTTAATATCTCCCCCCCCCCTCCGGGCCCTCTCTTCTTCCCATGTCTAGGGACGGTCAATCTAGATCAGATTGACAAACCAATGCAAATCAAAGAGGATTTTGATCGGGAAAAATGCAATTGTTATTGTCAAGCTTGAGACCTTCGAAGTATGGAATAATGATCTAGTTTAGTTTGGAAATAAATTCTATAGGGGTTGAAATTTTCTTTAAAAGGTACTGTACCACAGAATAAAAAATAAAAAATAGCTGACTGAAAAGATTAATATTAAAGAAATTTTGAATTGAGTATGAAAAATGTCTAAATAGAAATAAAATTGTTAGTATTTTTAAATTAAAATTGGGGATTAATGGCATGAAAATAGACTTACAGAGATTATTTAGCGCGTGAATGATAAATCAAACAACAACGAATGACAACAAAAATTGAACTCAAAGTTTTTAATATTCTATTTAAATCATTGAACATACAAAGCTCACTATCAGTCATGCACTTCCCACTTCCAGGTGCTGAACATTGAGTTCTCCTTTGCAATGAGCCTCTGGTTTTCTGAACGGGTTGTAAGAGTTTCCTTGATTTCACTGAGAGCAATGACCTTTTTACAAAGAAATTCTTGTCGTAATCGATAAAAATCTTGATTAAAAATAAAATTCAATGCTCAGTATTCGAGCATCAAAGAAATCAAAAATTGCAAAAAGATTTTTTTTTCAACGATCAGTTAACACAAAATTCATGATAGGTTATCAAAATAACTTGGTAGGCATTGATAGGAATGAGTTATCTAAGTAAATCTTTGGCACTCATCTCGTCTACATCGGAGTCAATTCGAAAGTCAACTTGTATTCCAGCCACTCACATTCCGCATGGAATTCAAGAATTTTAAAATATTCAAGCCTCTAGAACAAAGTCAAAGGTCAACACACTTTTTTGCATCAAAAATCATCTTCATACAAACAGAGAGAGATAGAGAGATTATGCCAATCTTGTGGTTTTCTTTTTTTTTCTCCTCCTTTCTCTCTCTCTCTCTCTCTCTCGATCCATCCATCTATCTATATATCTATCTGTCTATCTACATATCTATTTGTCTTTCTATTTATCTATCTGTCTATCTATTTATTTATCTATTTATGCATCTCTCTTAATCTGTCTATCTATTTATCTATCTGTCTATCTATCTCTCTTAATTTTATAAAATTTTCATCGCCAGAAGCACGAGGGAGTAAAAAAATACGATCAAAATAATTTTTAGTATGATTAATTTTTACCATTTTTATCAGCAAGAAAAAGAACGAACTAGCCATCATAGCATCATAGAAATTACGCCTGATACTACATTCAACCAGAAAAAAAAATTCTTAGTGAAAAGTTACGACGCCACAACATACGCCATTGAAAGTAAACGCTTATCAGAGGCAAAGACAAGAGGGTTAGGACTATCCATCCACCCATGGCGATTACTGCTGCTGCGGAAACCCTTCCACGTCTACCCGCGGCGATCTTCATCACCTCCACCGACAATCCCAGTATAAGATAAATAATCGAGTAACCATTTCTGTGTTCCTTGCGGGATTCGCAAATCTGTCAGTTGAAATCATCATAATGGTAATTGAATGAGAGAATAAAGGCGAAAGGGGATTTGCGTGTATGATTACGTAGGAACCAAAAAATTCATAAAAATGGAAGATGGGACGGCTTGGCGTCCGGTTTATTGATTCGGAAATAAAACGGGACTAAAGGAAAAAATATTAACCTGAAGCGTTGAATCCTATTCGAGTCTCTCTTGAACCCTCCGTCCTGTTATCACAAATCAGAGTACTCAGGAGCCATGAGCTAGGATCTTACTCGTTTGACTGAGATTTCAAGCATGACACGCATTCCTCCACAGTTCTTCCCTCTCAAAGAAGCTTCAAACTTCGAACGAGGAAAGAACCAACGTAAGGCTCAAATCTGAAGGAGTAGCCAGTCGTATGGGTAGAATCCATGACACTGGGCACAAGAGGATCAAGCTAAAATCCTAGAAAATTCGTGACTAAAACCACTCCAAGAATTTTCAGACACTAAAACCCTCGTACTTGCTTTAGTATCGATCATTGTCCAAAATGTCAGAACATTATGTTTGTAATCTTCTATGCAGAGTCTCCGACCATTATGCCTCCCCAGAGGTTAATCAGTCTTAGGGATCGGGGTCCGTCGTCCGATTTCCTACTATCCAAGCCCAGTCCGGCTCGGCTCAGGTGTGGGGGACTGCCAATCTCTCATCGGACGCGGAACCCATAAGGGAATATCAGGAAGATCGGGTCCGTCTGGCTCAATAAAATAGAGCTAAAAATATATTAAAAATCTCTCCCTCCTCTTTGCTTTTTAACTTTCCGTCCAATTTTTATCCAATTTCCCGCTCCCTCTCCTCCTTTTTCCCATTTCACTCGCTCTCACACTCTCTGTGATTTCTTTTCCCTTCTCTCTTTTGACCAAATAAAATATCATTATTTAATTCAACCTTTTCGAAAATAATTTGTTTTAACTCTCATTTAATTATTTGGTGGTCCAGATCCTCCGGGCTGGACAACAGCCTTAGAAACAGTCCGCCGACTAGTCCGATACGGCGGAAGGACCCGGGTGCCAAACATGGCTCTAGCCAGCGTCCTACCTGGATCCCGATGCCTAATCAGTCTTGCCTGCTCTGTGTCCACTATCTTTCAAAGTGGGCTGACTTGCCTGCTTTGGTTTTATACCTACATTTTAGATTCATATAGGTTTGGGTCTATGTATTTCATTTGCATTTTGATAGAATTCAAAGATACAACTTCAAATGAATTATTGAATTGGATCCAAATTGCGGTGAAAGTAAATAACACATAGTTTAGGTCTTTGAGATTTGAAAGGGAAAGTTGTTGATGGATATAATATAGCCTATACGTCAATCACACTTCTACATATCTTTTCTATATTTATCAAAATAAAATTTATTTATTTTTATTTTTGTGTAATGTTTGAAATGAAGTTCATGAGCATATATAATGACTAAATTAATCATAATGAGATCATAAGATAATGATCACTAGGTTTTAAACTCATTCATTATTTATAGGATATCTGGAAAAGGACATCGAATTATCCCGAGAATAATAACACTATTTAATCCGACACATATGATAAATATAGTTGATCTTTTAGCCATCAGTGTAGAGATAATAAGGATAGATAGCGGGTGCTCTTTAAAGAAACAATTTACTAAATTGATATGTATGAATCCCTAAATAGTATTATACCTAACTGTCAATTCAATTAATTTATATCACATTTGCGTATGTGTTCCTTTGACTTGAGACACCAAAGGCATCTTTGTGGATGGATGAATGTGTTTTGATTATGACTTACGAATCCCTAACTACATGATTTTCTGAGATATTATATATTGGACATGACACACAAAGTCCTCAAAGATGACTGTATGGTTAAGATGAGATCGTCTAGCCTCGTTATTTGAGGAGATTGACTCAATGAATGAAATGTGATGAAATCCTTGGCCAAAGTAATGAAAATATCAGATAAGGAGTTCTTGATGATGTCATCAAGAAACTTGAGTTACTAAATTGAGTTACTAATTAGGGTTTGATAGTTAACTATACTCTAAGTCATTCATGATTCTTGCATGGATTACGGATTATATATGTAATAATCAATGACGGAAAGGTTTCATAAGAGAGTTCATATATACTATATATCTCATTGAGTACGTCACGTAGCTTGGCACCCAGCAAGCTGACAACTCAATTTATTGATTATGTTAAATCGATAGTTAATGAATGAGCTTATATCATGATGTAGATAATTAATTAAGGTTAACCAATAAGATGTTATTGGGTCTATAGAGTTATTATATAGTAAGATATATGAACCTAGAGGGTCACACCTATAAGGTTTATGAATATTGATAAATATACACATAATTATGAGGTTTTAAATAAAAAATCCACATAACAAATTTCTATAAATATATGGATAATAATTGTATCTTAAGGCGCCCATGTAAGCCTCGTGGGCTTTTCTCATTTTTTTCATTTTCATCTCTTGGTGAAGAGCTTTAAAGAGGAGATCTAATAATCTAAAAGTCATGTGGATACCGCTAGAGGCTAGACACTTGAATAGCTTCAACAACTTCCTAGAAGAAGCCGTATAAGTGTGTTTTCTCGTACATACTAAATGATAGGATCATCTCTTATTGATGTTTCAATATTATGAATATTCAATTTAATATATTTTGTTTTACTCGATATTTTGATCAAAATTTTGGAAGGCTTATTAACCTCAAAATCCAACGGTTGTTTTGATATGCAGGTGTGAATTTAGAACGTCAAGGACGTTATGATTATGGGAAAGATGAGGACATTCGACTAGATATGAGGCTGTGTGGATACTTTTAGTGTTTAGAGGCTTGCAAGTTGATTAAGCCTAAAATTATAGTAATTGAAAAAGTAAATTCACATATAAAAAATTATACTCAACTCTTTGAAATTGATATTACAGTTAGAATAGTAGTGAGTCCAAGTCAAATCCAGAAGGAGGATGATTAAAATATTGAAATTTAATGTTTGTTTTTCTGTATTATTTTACGAAGAGAGTGGACGAGATCAGTAGAAAAAGCAAGAATAATACTAATGATGCAATCATCCAATCAATCACTTCCAAATATCCTATAAAAGCTTGAAAATTCTTGATCGGAGGTGAAAATTATGATTTGGGATTGAAAATATGAAATCACGGTCCGACATCAATAGGAGATTGTCCAAATCTAAAGACTCACAATAAATAACTCACTTTGGTGATGCTTCTTTGTCGATCGTTCATTTGAGAGTCATACATGTCACTTGGGCTTAACGGTTTACATTCAACATGAGGATTGTATACGAAAGATAACAAAATCACTAGAAATGATATTAAATAAACAATGTATAATCAACTAGAGCTCTCTTTCTTTCACATATCCAATGTTGGTTTTCTTAAGAAATATTAAAAACCTAGTTTTGCTAATTCATTCCTTAAATCATTGACTATGAGAATATAGAGCATGAAATGATGATTTTTCCCAAAAATTTTTAGCTCCATAGTTCATTGGGACCAAGAGATTCATGATTTCAATTTGGAGCATTTATGACCATTTATTGCGTCTTAATTTATGTTTGATTTATTGCTAGTCATCTGATTTGCCTTGATCAAGATTGGAAGTCCCCATATTGTACCATGCGTCTTCTTTTAATTCATCACAATTTCTAAAGAAGACCATTGGATTATGCTCCATCAAAATCAGAACGACTAGGATTGTGTCAATGATAATCCAAAATTTGATGCTAAAGTACTCGAAGAGTCTGTCGTTGTTTAATTTTGGATTAATCAAAACATTTATCATTTCCTACTTGGTTTAGTGGTAAGTAGGGTGATGCAGGACCGGGTGTGAAACCGATCTAACACCGTGATATGAGGGATGAACTAGGTGAATTCTGATATGATGAAATATACTAATGAAGCAACCAAGCAGAAAGCCGTCTCGGGCGTCACCTCCGTAGTCCCTGGGGTGTGCCGAGTAGAGTTCGTCCGGGAGTCGTCGAGGGGAGCTCGACCGTCAACCCGAGGGGTTGGACCCCGGTAAGACCCTATTAAGTCGTCTAAGCACTCGCCGATACTATATCCCGATGGCGGCGGAGACGGTGCGGGAAATACTGAAGGAAATAAAGACTTGGCATAAATTAAAGGGAAGTGTGTGCCTAACCTGCAAGGCGCGAGCCCGGTCGGTCGAGATGATGGGGATCTTTTGCACGCGACACGAACGATCAGCAGAGTACTCCGGTTGATTATGGTTGTCAAAGTCGACGGAGGTGCTGAGCGGTTAGATGGATTGCGCGCGAGTCAATGCCGCAGGCTCGTTCTTGGGCGCACGAAGCTGACCGAAAGTCAGGGCGTTCAGGGGCACGAAGAGGCGTCGGCAGCGCGGGCAGGTAAGCACGTTGATGAGCGTCGCGTCACTCAACGGGATGATGCTGACAGATTCCGTTCGGCGGCTGGAACAGGCCGATGGACTGTGGCTGCTGCAGAGGGCGACGGATACGCGGGAGCAGGGTGAGTCTCGCCCTTCTGACGGAATTGAGGACGCGGTTGATTCCGTCGAAAGTTGGAGGGGACGGAAGTCACGAGAGCACACAAGGTCTAGTGGTCGCGGAAAATTATGGGGGGGGGGAACAGGAGAGAGAGAGGGAGTGGGCGGCGGGCGTCGGGAAAACCCATGGTCTTCTTAAATTCGGGAATGCGCGCGCGGAAGTTATTCTGAAAGGAGGATCGTGGTTGGGGAAGAGGGTAGTGGCAGTTCAGAAGGGGAGGTTGCGGAGAGGACGAATTCCGTGGTGATGGGAGGGGAGAGGGGAATGGTGGCGTGATAGGGGTGCAGGAATACCGTGACAGGGATCTCGGTAGAATCCGAAGTGCGGCCGACAGGGGATGGGAGATTGCCGTTGGTTCCACACGATTCTTCGTCCCGGGCGGGAAGGGGACGACGAAGTTGGTCAGGTCGTTCGTGGGAGATTTTTGAGAATGAGGAAAGGTCAGGTTGGATGTTTGGAGTGGTGACGGGACGAGACGCGATAGTGCGGATGGAGAAGGGTAATGGCGTATTCGATAGGATTAGGGAGGATGAGCGGGAATTTCGTATAAACGGCAGAATCGTGACCGGTGGAGAATCGTGATCGGTGGAGAATTGTGACGGGGGTCGTAGAATCAGGGAGGAAGGGGTGGTGGAGAATCGTGATCGGTGGGAAATCTGGGAGGGGAAATAAATGATTTCTAGGGAAATCGAGAAGGGGAAGAGGTACGGTAACAGAAAAAAAATAGCAGGTTCGCGAAACAAAAAGAAGAGGACGTAGGCAGTGGAGAAGAGGTTCTCGTGGGGAAGGTATCGGGATGGATGATGATGGGGAGGAGTTGGAGGGAGGTTGATCGGAGAATGGAAATGATGAATGGGGAGGGATGCGGAGAGGTCCGTGGAGGGGATGGGGTGGTGATACAGCAATCCGGCAGCGGCGGAGACGGCGGCGGCCTGTTGCGGCGGCGGCGGCAGCAGCGTAGAGATGACTGCATGATGTAAATCGTGGTCAAGGCAAGGGGAGGCGGCGGCCTCGGCGGCGGACACGACGGCGGCACTTGGTCGTGCGGCGGCGATGGCGGCGGTGGAGGCGGCGGTTGGTCTCCTTCCTTGATCTTCCTTGAGCAGCCACTTGAGAGAGAGGAACACTCCTTTTTTCTTCAAATGACGGCTAGGGTTTGTGGGGGGGTCCCTTCCCCTCTTATAGAGCCCTTAGTGGGCCGAGAGAGGAAAGGGCCCACCACTTGAGGCCCACAACCTACACCTAACATAATCATAGAAAATAGAAAAAGGTCCACAAAGAGAAGGGCTTAACGAATGGGATCCCGAAAAAGGGCAGAGCCCACCCGAAAGCCTAAAAGGGAGAGAAGAAGATATGCAAAGGCCCGCTTAAACACGTGCGGGATAATAAAGTTCATAATGAAATAAAAACTAGAAAGATAACTCCACGCGCACGCGAGCCCTGTGAAATGTGTCGTGGCGAGATGAGGTCCTCACTTGGTGTAGCGAAACTCGGCATCCCCTTCATCTTCGCCTGTCGAGGGGACTGGACGCGCGCGGGTGTCGGCTCCTCCGGTCGCCGTAGTGTCATGCCTTGGTGGAGACGGGGGTCGTACGCCACCATAGGGTGTCGAATCCACGGAGATTAGGGATCAATTTGATGGTTTCCACAGAGAATATATATTTTTCCTTTTTTTATTAATAATGTTAATTTCTAAAGAAGTACTCTATCAATTCAAAATGAACTCTACTCGATCCAAATCAAATCGGAGGTCAAACCTAATCAAATCAAATTTTAGGGTTAACTCGGGAATCTATTTTCGGTGTTAAGTTCGGAAGTAAAGAAATGATTGAAATTTACTTACCCGTGTCTGCACTACACTGTCCGGTGGACGACCTATGGGTGTCCTCTTGGATCACATGCACTTTCGTTGCGAGGAAAATAGAAGAACATACTGGGATGTTTAGGAAAACATTGAGATCTTGGGTATGTCCCAGAAACCAAGATCCCCTAGGAAGTACGAGGAGTTTAACAGAGATCAAGGAGATGTTCTTACCTTAGTGTCAACCCACATCCTGGCTTTAGGCAGCGTTTCTCCTCGGATCTCTGCCTGGATTCGTCGTCCCACTCCTCAATAGCATCCACAATGATTGAAGATGGACTCCAACATTCGCTCCCTCTCATTCACTTAGGAGGAAAACCAAATATGCGAAGTACCCCTACAAGAGATCGAAGAGGCTCCTTTGTATCGAAAACCCTCCCCCCAAAATGAAAAAGAGTCGAGCGCGCGAAAAGACCCCCCTAACATTTTCGGCTCGATTCGACGGCTGGATCATCAAGTACTCACAGTCGTTAGATCTCCTTGAAGAGGTCTTTCTCTCTCCTCTGCATGCTCCACGTGTTCGGATCTGGTGAGTACCCCGAATGGCCCAAATTTCTTCTTCTCGCGAACGAGCATGTGCCACGTCGCCCGAACTTCTCCCTGCAGAAACCATAAGGCCCCTCACAGTCCTCAAAATTACAAAAATGCCATTAGGAGAACTTAAAATTGTGATTTCTTCACTATTTCCACTCACAAAGATTCATAAAAAAATCAGGGGAAAAAACCCAAAAAAATCCAGAAAAGTGTATTAAATCATTTCAAAGCTGATTTTACCTACTTTTATCCATAATTACACTGCCATAATCAGTGGATTTAACCCCAAATAGTGTGTAATTTAAGTGATAAACTGAGATTTATCAGTCACATGGCAAAAATCGAAAATCAAAATCAAAATCTTTGTGATGAAAAGAGAGAGCAGGAGATTCTTGACTCATTGATTGTGTGGGCTAAAATCTAGTGCTAAAGAGGAGGCCAAGTGTCTCTCGCCTACTTGCCATGCACAAAAACTATTGGGAATTTTGTGGACCTGGTCCGTAGAATTGAATCACTCCAATTGGCGTCACGTATTAGAGCGTCCCAATGTCACCACATGTCCATATCAAAGTGAAAAATTAATCCCACGTGGAAAATATATTAAAGATATTTCTCTTTAAAAGACAAGCCCATCAAGTTCTACCAATCGTTAATGAAATTTTTAGTACTGTCCCTTGATTGTTCCAAGTTGGTGCTAAGTGAATGCGGGGTGGATTTGCCTTTTTGTGCCTAGTGTATCCATTGCCACGTCATGGTGGCATATCGACAGTGCCAAAAAATAATTTTCCAATTTTACAACCTAAAATAAATCTATAAAATTGAAGTTAATTCCAAAGAAATAAAAAAATAATTAAAAATTCAGAAAAAAACAAAAATTAAAAAGAAGTTTTAGAAAAATTCGTAAAATTCAAATGCTTATATCTTTTCATAGAAAACTCTTTTATGGATGAAAGGTTTGTCATTTAGATCATGGTCACACCTTATTTCCTTAGATGTCACCTGAAATTAGAACTTGATGTGATAAAAAATTGTAAAATTACATTAGCTCGCTTCATCTTCTTCTAGTCTTCATTCTTCTTATTCTTGGCTCACAGCCTATGGCATGAAACTCACACAAATGTGATTAATTCACACTTGTTTGACCTTGCAAAATGTCAAACCTCAATCATGCATCAAATTAGCCCTAATTATTGTAAAATAGGCTTATGTACCACACTACTTGATGAATGCAAAAAATTTATAAGAACATGCATAATAGTTATGTGAAGAGAGATAAAGAGGTAAACAGATTTCTCACTCTCTCTAGATATAGAGAGTGCAAGATGGAGATGATGAGCAGTCGGTTGTTCAGTTTTTACAGTGGTGAAAGTGTTGACAGAGCTTTGGCGATTTGATGGAGCATTTTTAGAATTGCAAGAAGAGGGACAAGGAGTGTTGCAGAGTAAGAAGAGAGAGAGGATTGACAGTGGAGAGACGGGAAAAAGGAGAGAGAGAGGGTTGGCAGTGGAGGGACGGGAAAAAGTAGAGAGAGAGAGAGGAAAGATTTGCGTTTGCGAGAACGAAGAATATGTCTCGTAATATAAGAATACATAACATATTATGTTCGATTCAAATCATGATCTATTCAACATTCATCAATTTTCTTACATTTGCTATATTGCAATTCAAATATTTCCCGGATTTTTTCACTGTCAAGAATCGTTCGAGAGGTGTACTGATAGAAAATATCGGAAGAGAGGGAGGGGCGGGAAGAAAAAGGGGATGCGGGAGACGAGTGGGCAAGAGACATGGCGGGAAGGGGAAAAACATAAACTAAGAGAGAGAAACAGCTCTTTGCGACAAACGTTTCCATCTGTATCGTCCTCTGTACTTGTCATGCACACCAGCTGTTTGAATAAGTGCCCTAAAAGGTAACGTAAGTAATGTGTCCGGCTGGTACATTCCGTCCAGATGAGTCCTCAAATCTGCACTTGCCACATAAGGCAGTAGAGAGGAAAGCGAAGAATTATAAAGAATCACAATAGATAGCGTAGATCGAAGAAGGAGAAGAGGGTGAAGAGGAGAACGAGAACCGGAATTCTACAACAGAAACGGAGAGCAGAAAGCTGAAAAACCTTCTGATCTCTTTCGGCTCTTTTAAAGAGCTGAAAGAGGTTAATGGGGGGGAGTGCAGGAGAAGAGGAAAAGAAACGTTAGGCGGGAAAGGTAGAAAGGGAGAGGGAAGGTCGGAAGGGAAGATAGGGAGCAGGGCAACAAGAGGAAGAGAAGCTTCTAGAGAACAGCTTTTAAAATCTAACAGAAAATTTATGCTCCCTTCAAATTAGGTCACAATTCTCCTTAAAATGAATTAAAAAAGGAAGTTTTACAAAGGAAATTTAATTAATTTTATGAATAATTTATTCAATTTCCTGTTCATTCATATATTTTATGGGTGTGAGAGAGAGAGGGAGAGAGAGGATGTAGGAAGACCTGAAATGACGAACATTTCACCATTTAAGTCCACGAATAATCACGGCATTGCATGCATATGTAGAAGTTTGATGAATTAAACTAATGAGCCGATTATGGTTATGCATTGAGATTAAGATAATTTCATAAGAGCAATGATGTATTTAGCCTAGATCTTGCAATGAAAGTATATGTTATGATTGAAGGTATGGAAGATTCAATAGGTCAACTTTCTTGAAGCCAACGAGGAACTCAAGAAATCTTGTATGATGGGATGTAATTCTTTATATGCTTTGAAATTTTCAATCAACACATCCAATGTAATAGAATTCATCAGATCGGACAGTCAAAACACCAAGGCACCAAGAATAAGTGAGCCTATCATCTACTGAAGATTAAAATACATTCTTTCAGGGTCCGTTAGAGAAGTTTTTGAAAAATTTTAAGTGTCCAACCTCTAGCAATATACACATAATTGATGGACGATTATATCTTTTCTTCCACATAATGGCATGCTATTATAGCAGTGGAAGAAGAACTCAAACCCTTTGAAAAAGAATAAAAATAGGGAAAATTTTCAGTTACAAAAAAAAAAGATCTTTGAAGTCTAAATGGGTCATCACTATTAAAATATAACTCTTGAGGACGACTGATATCGGTTGCTAAGAGATATGCTCATCTATGTCAAATGGATTATTTGGGAACCTCTTCTTGACGAAACGATTTTGCACGATCATTGAATACACATAATCTTTTGTCAAAATAAGTTCCAAACTCACCAATTAAAGCATCAAATCACTACTTAAGGAGTTTAGTGGTGAATAAGAGTCGAATCCATGGAGAAATAAGGGAAATTCTTGAAATATTTTTGAAGTTCAATCAAATCGGCTGAAGAAATTGGGTGAGTGATAACATGCTATATTTACATCATAAAACATGATTTTTGATGCATAATTAAGTATAAATGATTTCATTTTCATGCATCTTATCGTACTTATATGTATTTTTCTATTATTCTCTTAAAAATCATTATAATCTCAAAAATACTTTAATTTAGGGTTAATTTTGATAAATTAGAGTTTAATAATTTGATAACCCATATTTTTTTCTTGAGATTATAACTGTTTTTTTAAAGTTAAAAATAATAAGAGAAACAATTTTTTTATAAACATTCATTTTATTTTCTAAAGTTTAAAATCTTAATAAATGAATGTATTTTTTAAATAATAATTTTAACTCTTATTATTTATTAAATCTAACTCTTTAGAATAATAGATAATTAAATTTTGGATCAAATGAAAGAAATTTGGATTAATTTGGAGTTATATATTAAAAGATATGATTTTTACAATTTAGGGAATTTTTCCGGATTTTAAAACTGTTTTTCTTATTTTATTTTCGATTTTTAAACCCGTTTTTAATAGATAAAAAAATAAAAAAAATGGGCGCGGGGCCCGCGTGGATGGGACGTGGCACTCGGGGCCACGTGGCAGTGCCATGCGGACCCGCACAGCACCCACGTGGCATGATATTTATATCTAATATATATTATTTACTATATATATATAAGTTCTTCAGCCTTCCCTATATGGGAAGGGGTAATCGTTCCATATAATTTGTCGGGTATTATATACCCGACAATTTCTTACTTTTTACCGTGTGGGACTAATCCACACATTTCTTTAAGATGCAGGTGACGCGGCAAATCGTGGAACGTCGGATCAAAAGAAGAGCGGAATTTCGGGCATTGATCAGATGCGCTCGCGGACCACCGATCGAGATCATCACACGTGCTTTAAATCAGAGCGTTATAACGGCTGCGATTAAATCGGCGCGAATCGCATCTCAGCCGTTCGATCGCGATCGAAGGGGCGTCATCTGAAGCGTTTTTAAAGCGTTATCTACAGATCAAATCGTGGCCCTCCATCCGCGATCCGATGGACGTGACATTTCCGAAAACGGTCCACGATGGACCGTTTATTGTAACCGTCGATCGTTTTGATCGGACGGTTACGATCAAGCCCCCTATAAAACTCTATATTCTTCGTCATTCTTAAGCATCCGAGTGAGAATTCAACAAAATTGACTGTCTAGACACCTCTCTCTCGTTTCTCTCGAGTTCTTCCTCTTCCTCTTTCAATTCCGCGTCCACCGAGGGGTAGAAGTCGAGATTTGGTGGAAAATTGAGGGAGAAATCGACGCTTGAAGCTCACGTTCGCGTTCTTCACGTTTTCGGTGATTAATCGGCTTAATCACCTCGTTTCGATTGCTAATTGGGTTTAGTGGAAGCAGTTTTACCTTAATTATCTCCCTATCATGTTTAATTTTCGTTTAGATTAGGATTTAGAAGTTAATTTCATCAATTTTCACTTAAAATTATGATTTTCATCCTCGAAATTTTCTCTCCACTTCGAATCTTGATTTCTCCGCGAAATTAAGTCCAAATTCAACGATTTTTGATTCCGTGGAATGGATTTGAAGTCTTCTTTCTAAAAATACCATTTTCCCCAATTTTTAACATCAATTTCTCGTCCGATTTGATCAAATTTGAAGATTACGCCAAGAAATCCCTTAATTCCCTGTGGATTCGACCCGTATTTACGATTAGGCCACTCAATTTGTTATAAATTCCCAAAATTGGTAAGTTCGGTATTATTTTTGATGCAATACCGCGTGAAATTGACGACCTCGCGGTTTCGTCTCGTCAGTGAGAAGTTAGAGGTTTTAGTATTCATGAAAGATAACTCCAATACAAATCCGCGGAATCAAAAATCACAGAATTGGGATTAGAATTCGCAAAGAAATTGAAGATTAAAATCGAGATAGAAATTCGATTGTGAAAATTGATAAAAACCAAAACTAAATCTAAAATTAAGCCAATCTACGATTCAAAATACAAATCTAATGCTAAAGGACGAAATATTAGGATGAAAACACGCAATCTAACTCAAATTTGTGCTTGAAATGATCCGATTAATCACTAGATTTAAGGTTTTTCATTCCACAATTTCAAAAACGACGTTTGGCGTTCAAGATGTGATTTATTCCAATTCTCTCAACCAATTCTTGATTTCAAACACTCCTTGGACGCGAAAATGATTCTAGAAGATGTAGAAATCAAAAGATTTTCAGATTATGGTGTCTAAACAGTTCGATTTGCTCGAAAAATCCAAGAACACTCTTCACGACGAAGAGCATTTTGATTTTATATAGGAATTTGGATGTATCGCTTCATCTTCAATCTTCAGTCAACCTTCAGATGCATCGCTTCATCTTCAATCAATGGCTCAAATTAAACATCGATTCGCGAATCGTTATCTTTAAGTCGCGTCCATTTGATCTACAATGAAGCATCCAGATTTTGCCACGTCCTGCGTGAAGAAGCGTCATTTTGATGTCGCCCGTTTCATCTTCATCAGATGATCGCAATGAATCCAAGTGTTCCATGGGGTGCATTTAATCGCAACCGTTATAACTCCCCGAATGAACGGTTGAGATTAAATCACTTTAAATCGAATCAGATGTCGCCACATAGTCCCACGAGTAAGTGACATCTGATGATCGCGATTAAACCGCGCGATCGAACGTCTCTTGTTGCACCACGTCACTTGAAATAAAACAAAACAAAACTAGTCCCACATTGTAAAAATCAAAGCATTTAATATGTATATAATGTACACGTGCTTAGTGGGTTAGCTTAAATCTGTTAATGATGCTCTAACCCATTTATTAGTCACACGAGCACACGTACGCACACGCGCACACACACACGTGTCATACCCAGACACTGCCATGTGGCATCTACGCGTTGCCATGTGGCAATGCCCTACCACGTCAGCGAGTGATTAAAACATTTTATTTATTATTTAAAAATAAAAAATAGCTTTATGTCAAATTCAAAAAAATTACTAAAATTTGGAAAAATTATAAATTTCAAAATACAAATCCAAATTAATCCAAATTTGTTTTGTTGGATCACAAATTGAATTATCTATCATTATAACAAGATAATACATTTTTATTTCAAAAATACACTCATTCCTCTCATAAAATAAATTTAGAAAAATACATAAGTGTAAATAAAAATACTTTCTCTTGTCATTAAATCATGAAAATACAATTATGATTTCAAATAAAAAATGAGAATTATGCATAATAATTCCAAAAATACTATATTTTTATATCATAACTTAAAATTACATAAAATGATTGATATGCACTTAAAATATGATAACATGCATACGAATGGAACATTTAATGCCTTAATTTGTATTAATAATCATGTAAATTCATGTATAAATTGCAAGTCATCACTTCAGTTCTAAATTGACCACGAGAAGAAATATTATCTTTTTAAATTCAAAAATGGTTGGATTTTATATCAGTGTGATGTTAAAAATGCTTTCTTAAAAAAATATATAGAAGAAGACATTTACATGAAAATTCCTTTGATGTAAAATATGAGTTATTCTACTCACAATTCCTACTCATCTCTTCTTTTTCATCGAGATGGTTTGCATCATAACACCCTTATATAGAAATTATGTTTATATCAAAGGAAATATTTAGAATAATACTCTTGTTCTTATGCTAAATAATTTTTCCACATTTATACTAGGCTTGGATGTCATGGCTGAGAGAACTTGAATACCTTAAGGACAAACTCAATGCTTAATGCCTTATAATATGCAGTAAAATTTTCAGCCTTACACCGAACAAGTGGAATCCAATAAAGAATCAATGGATGATCAAGGTTTTAACAGATCCTGAAAAGTTATTTTCATGCAAGAAGGTGTGCATAACATTTGGCATCTTTTGTTTAAAGTGTCTTATTTATGATTTATTTTAGTTTATAGACTATAAAGAAGAAAGGGGAATCCAATGACCCTTCAATAATCACGTTATGGAGTTACTAGAACCCTTTTATCTATAACATACTTGAGAGAAATTATCTTAATGGGCTTTGTTGTAGTCTTTGGAATGATGTTTCCCATAATGCAATAGCCATATGCTCATTGCTAGGTTTTTAAATCCAATTCCTATTGCAACTACAATTAATTCTATTTGAATCATTTTTTTTCTTTTAAGCAGTTATGTCTAACCGCCTTAAAAAACTTTTCTACATTTGTGATAGTATTTTTTGGGGGTGGCGGGAGTGTGAAATTTACTGCATTATATGAAATTTATATGTTCTTAGATCTTAGTAATTTTGACTCTTTAACTTTTATGCTCCACTTGCCTACTTCTCACCTTTTCAAAACTGAGATACAATTTATATTTCTATTTGGGCACTTACCATTTTACCCCCTTTGATGCTCTTTATGTTTTGATTTGTGTTTTCAGTTTTCTCAATGCCCTTAAAATTGAAGGAGGGGGTACTTGGACTGCACAAAATATAGAATCTAGAAATATAAGCTTGTAGTATAACTCCCTTATAGCTCTCATTGTGTGCATCTGCAATGTGGCCTTCTCTCATTGGAAGACAAATGAATGTAAAGCCTTGGGGTTCTCAAAGAACAGAAAATATGTATGCAAAAGGAGAATTACGTGTTGGGAAGTTTTCTCTGTCTGGGTGCTATGGCTCAACAAGTAGTGATCCAGAACTTTAATGATGCTTTTAAAAAAACTTGTGATAATTGAGAATCTTTCTATTATGTTTAGTGGCTTCCAAGAAAGGTAGCTGAAATCAGAAACTATAAAAGAAACTTTTTAGGTTAGAACTTGTTGTGCTCTTTTTGACCCTCTCCTTTTGCATGTAAGACTCTCTCTCCACTATTTGTCGCCTTATATTATTGAACGCCTGATTTTATTTCTATTTATTCCATTATTTTACATTTTATTCATTGACTTATCTTTGTTGATTTCTATTTTTCCTCTAAACTAATTTGTTTTACAATGTGTTGCCTAATGACTTTGCGCAAGTCAATCTTTCTATTGGAGGATCATGGTTGGAAGCATCATTGACTTATGTCAGTTTTTTTCGCCAAAATCCAGCAAGTTTCCTCCATAGAGAAATTTGAGGAGTGATAACATGCAATTTACACTTGTAATTATATAATTATTAATAAAAATTAAGGCATAAAATAATTCATTCTTATACATGTTACTATACTTTGAGTACATACTTATCATTTCATGAAATTTTAAGTTATAATCTCCAACTGCGTTATTGTAGGGATAATTATGCATAATTCAAGAATATATTTTAGAATAGATTATTCTTATCTCTATTTGAGAGTATAATTGGGTTTTAATGTTAAATAATAAAATAAAATACTTTTATACACTCATTTATTTTTCTAAGTTTTATTTTCTAAGAGAAATGAATATATATTTGAAATGAAAATGTATTATCTTGTTATTTAACATTAATTTAGAGTTTTATTTTAAAATTTATGAATTTCTAATTTTTTAAGGGATTTTTCTATAATTTCTCAAAAATTATTGAATTAATTTTGGATTTATTTGAATTTCTAAATTTAATAATAATAAAAATATCGTTTTATATCACACACTGACATGGGAGCTAACGTGGCAAGGACGATAATGTGTCACCATGTGACGATTCAGTTACACACCACGTGATGACATATGTGTGCGCCTGTGTGTGCGCACGAGTGTGCATGTGTGCGCGTGTATGTGCGAGTGTGTGCTCGATTGTAGTTAATGGGTTAAATGTCCTTTTCTGGATTTACACAAGCCCACTAAATTCTCTCCACTGATATACCTATAAATTTGCATTTAATTTTGTCATGCGGGACTATCTTTCTGTTTAGTTTTTTACTCAAGCAACATGGCGCAATGGGAAGCGTCCAATTCATGCATTTAATTGAAGCTGTCAACGTTCACTTAAGTTGGGGGGTACATGATGACATTTGATTAGGCGACGATTCATTTTAAAATGATTTAATCTCAACTGTTCATCTTGAAATACATGATGTGGAGGTGAAACTAACTAAGGGGGGGGGGGTTGAATTAGTTAGTTGTAATTCTATATAATCTTTTTTTATTCGTGATATATATATATATATATATATCACTCTCCGCTTTGCCTCACATTGCTCACATGATTTATACTGGTTGGGGGACCTAATATCCCTTACTCTAGTCCCGAGTACTCTTGCCTCGGAGCTTCCTTTCTTATTGAAACAAACCTAATCCTCTCATCCTTCAAATGGGTGAAGGACAATGTTCAAATACAAGGATTTAGATTTGCCCGTAACGGTAAACCCCACTCACCTTTACCTGACCCTACGACACTACCCATTAGGCCTTGACCTCCTCAGCTCTTGGATGCCCTAACTCCCTCAGGCCGATCTTCACACGATCACTCGTTGCTTCACGCCCTGTCATGCCTCTTCCACTAGTACCACAGACCACCGGTAATGTGAGACCTCATCTTCAAGCTCCTCCTAGTCTTCTCGCTCCCGAAGTCTTGACTCCTCATCTCAACGAATGAGACGCTCCTGTCCTCCGTGCATGTGTGAATCTATAAGTATGTTTATTTGACTACTGCTATCTATATGAGTTGACCTTCTGATTAGGGTTTACTTTTGATCATAGTTGACTTTCTGCTAAAGTTGACTTTTTTCTAGGGGTTGACTTTTTGCTAAAGTTGACCTTTTTTGCCGAGGGTTGACCTTCTGCTAAAGTTGACTTTTTTGACAGAGGTTAACTTTCTGCTAGGGTTGACTTTCTGCTAAAGTTGACTTTCTAACAACAGTTGACTTTCAGCTAAAGTTGACTTTTGACCTTCATGACAAAAGGTTCACTTTGACTGAAGTAATAAACGCCCTTTCAACCGTCAATGGCACCCCTCCACTAGCGGCGTCGTAGATCGTAAAGCTGAGATAGCAGCGACATTGATAAACTCAGCTCATGGCAGCGACAGATTTTGCAGAGGCAATCCCCTGTGGTAGATGAGCTTGATGGTTATGGTCGATTTTCGTAACGTCCAATGGTTCCATAACAACCTTCCACGGTAGCCTATAAGTACTGGGCGTGCAATAGCATGCAATAGTTTTTGTTCATGTTTTTAGCTATCTTGCCCCCAGGGGTGCGGGCTCCTCCCGTCATCCCGCCCCTTCTCCTTCCCAAATCCATGAGAGCCAGCCCACGAAAGAAGAAGTAGAAAGAAGAATTCTGAGGCTGACGCACTTCAAAGCAAGCACGCGACACTGTAATCTTCGAGAAAGGTGTGTGGTGTCGCCACCGATGCTGTCAAGTCGAACGCTATATCCTGCAGGTAAGGGAGTCTTGTCGCACGAGTCTCAGAGGGGGGTCGTACCACCACCCCGTAATGGGCGGCAGACCTCACCGCATGTTAATGATTACTTGATCTTTCTGATGCCACAGCCGTTGGCGAGGCGAACGTCAAGCAAGCCACACATCATAGCGGCGACCGGCAGTAGACGTCCTGAGTGAAGGATTGCCTCCAGTCCTCTGCTGCAACGTCGGGAAGGCATCGCCTCAGGAGATGTTTTTTTCTCCGCCTGCGAGAAACGACGCAGACACTCTGTCCTTTTTTTGTTACGGTAGTTATCGCTTTCTCTGCAGGTTAGATCGTGACCATCCATTAGGTTGGTTATAACGGTGATGCGGCTGCCACGGTGGATGCGGTGACACGTGGAGCAGGAGTTAGTTAGAAGACGTTTTCTCTTTCTTGTTTCTCTTCCGTCTTTTGATTGGTCGTCATTTCCTATTTAAAGAAACAAGTGTTTGTGGAAATGACAAGGTGAATGAAATAGTTTTTCCTCTGCGTTTTACGTCATTCTCTCCATCAGAGCGTAACTCATCTCTGTCTCCCTCGGAGTGTTTCTGGAGGCTGTCGAGTTCTTCTGAGGTCAACAATTGGTATCAGAGCCGAAGCGATTTTTTCGACAATTTAAGCATGGCAAAGAAGTTAACTGAGGCCGGAGAGTTATCAACATCGGCACCTTCCCTTAAGCTGTCAAAGACCAACTACCGAGTTTGGTCGATGGCTATGGAGGTTTATTTGGACTCGCATGACTTGTGGCAAGCAATTGTAGGAGAGAACGTGGCAAAGAAGAAGGACCGCTTAGCCCTTTCTGCCATCATAAGCGCTGTTCCTGAAGAACAGTTGGTGATCCTTGATGCGAAGAAGATGGCAAAAGAGAATTGGGAAATTCTCAGACAAAGGAACCTTGGCGTGGATAGAGTGATTCAATCCCGCATTCAAGGTTTAAAACGAGATTTTGAAATGCTCACCATGTCCAAGACTGAATCCGTGGTGGACTTTGCGATGAAGTTCACACACATCGTCGCTGATTTGCGAAACTTGGGAGAGACGATGGAAGAGAAAGAAGTGGTACGTCGATTTCTAAGGGCGACGCCTTCAAAATTCGACGCTCTCACACTCTCCCTGGAGCAGTATGGTGAGTTGGACAAGATAAGCCTAGATGAGGTTATCGGCTCTCTTACCGTTCACGAGCTGCGGCTCAAAGAACGCGAATCTCGTGAGGAGGAACAAGTCTTATTGGCTAAGGCCATAAGTAAAGCAAAATCGTCGAACGACGAGTCTTCATCACGCGGAAGAGGACGACATCGAGGACAAGGTCGCGGCAGAGGCAGAGGCCGCGGGCAAGGTCGCGGGCGAAATTCTTCTCAAAATGAAGACAAAGACAAAAAGCCCTTTGACAAAACGGTAATTCAATGTTACAATTGTCAGAAATTTGGGCATTTTGCGTATGAATGCAGAAGCAATAAGAAGGATCGAGATGATCGAGCATATGTTTCCGAGTCCACCTCAGCTGAAGCAGCATCCACTTCTTCAGCTCCAGCGGCGACTTCTTCTCTATTGATGGCAGTGGTTGAAGAAGCAAGTGAATTGCTCCTTCATGGTTCAGAGGGTGCGCTCTCTGATCCATCTCTTTGGTATCTTGATACGGGAGCAACTAATCACATGTCAGGCCGCCGTAATTTCTTTTGTGATTTGGATGAATCCTCATCTGGATTTGTTAAGTTTGGCGATAATTCGCGGATTCAAATCAAAGGTCGTGGTACTGTTGAAATTACTCAGAAGGATGGGGACATCCTACGGCTTCTTAATGTGCTATATGTCCCCGGTTTGGCGGCAAACATTCTTAGTCTTGGCCGACTGGATGAAGAGGGCTGCTGTATGACAATGGCTGGAGGTAAGTTGACTGTCTTTGATCATCATGAACGGTTGGTTGCTGAGGTACAAAGATCAGAAGGTAGACTCTATTTGCTGAAGCTTAAGGTAGTTGACCAATGCCTGGTCACTACTGAGGATAATTCCGAGAATTGGCTTTGGCATTCACGTTTTGGGCATATAAATTTCCACTCCCTGCAGGAAATGTCCAAGAGAAAGTTAGTCCAAGGACTTCCTCTGATCAGTGCACCTGATCATGTCTGTCGAAGTTGTTTGGCAGGAAAACATCATCGAAGCCCTTTTCCTCAAGCTTCAAGTTTCCGAGCTGTGAAGCCTCTTGAACTCGTCTACATGGATATCTGTGGCCCAATTACCCCATCCACATTAGGGGGAAGCAGGTATTACCTTCTAATTGTGGATGACTTCTCTAGGTTGATGTGGGTGTCTATGCTAAAAATGAAGTCTGATGCTCTGGGAGCATTCCAATGGTTCAAAACTTTGGCTGAGGCTGAAAAAAAGGTACGAGAATTCTCGTGTCTACGATCTGATAGAGGAGGTGAGTTCACTTCCAATAAATTCAATGAATTCTGTATCTCACATGGCATTAAGAGACAGCTCACGGCACCTCACTCCCCCCAGCAGAACGGGGTTGTGGAAAGAAAAAATAGGACAATTATGTCCTTAGTTCGAAGCATGCTAAAGGAGAAGAATCTACCTCGAGAATTATGGGGAGAGGCAAGTGAATACCGCCGCTTTATCTACTCGAATCGAGCTTCAACTAGAAGTTTGAAAGGTATGACTCCATATGAAGCTTGGATTGGGAGGAAGCCCTCACTGAGCACCTACGGATTTTTTTGGCTCGATTGTGCATGTGAAATGCACTAAAGTTCCTCGAAGAAACTAGAAGATCGAAGCTCTCCTATGGTATTTGTTGGTTATGAAATTGGCACTAAAGCCTATCGATGCTTTGACCCACTCAACGGTTCTCTCGCATATTAGCCGAGACGTAGTGTTTGAAGAAAATGCCAACTGGGATTGGTCAAATCTAAAGGAAAGTACTTCAACACTTACCTTTATGCCAGAATTGAGTATTCAATCAATTCCGGGAGATCCCATTTCCTCAGAAGAAGGTGGTGAAGCAGAGCGTATGGAACATGATGTTGAAGACCAAACATCTTCTGCTGAATCTCAAGAATCTGAGCCTCTGAGGTATAAATCTGTTGCTCAACTCTATACTGAGACTGTTCCAATGCAGGAAGAAGATGAAGAATGTATGTTATTATTTGAAGAACCTTCCACTTACCGTGAGGCAGCCTGTGAAGAAGCATGGAACAAAGCAATGAAAGAGGAAATGGAGGCTATTGACCGAAGTCAAACTTGGGAGCTGGTAGCTCCTCCATCAAATTGCAGACCTATCGGACTCAAGTGGATTTTCAAATTAAAGAAATCAGCTAAGGGAGAGATTTTGAGGCATAAAGCAAGGCTTGTTGTGAAAGGATACTCACAACGGCAGGGCATTGACTTTGATGAAGTCTTTGCTCCTGTGGTCCGATTTGAATCCATGAGGATTCTTATTGCCATTGCAGCTCAAGAAGGTTGGACTTTGCATCATCTCGATGTCAAATCCGCCTTCCTCAATGGAGAAATTGAGGAGGAGCTTTATGTAAAGCAACCAGAAGGTTTTGTGGTTGCAGGCAAAGAACATTGGGTCCTCAGATTAAGAAAGGCGCTCTATGGCCTTAAGCAGGCACCCCGAGCTTGGTATTTCAAATTACATAAATGTCTTCTCTCACTGGGCTTCATCAAGAGTCGATATGAGCAGGCAGTATATTTAAAGAAATCAAGCAATGTGAAGGTAATCGTCGGGGTGTATGTAGATGACTTAATTGTCACTGGATCAAGAGCAGAAGATGTTGAAAATTTCAAGAAGCAAATGAAGGAAGTCTTTGAGATGAGTGATCTTGGTTCACTTAGCACTTATTTGGGCATTGAAATTAAACAAAGGCCTGATTACATCAGCCTAAGTCAAGGAGGCTATGCCCGACATTTCCTTGAGAAAAAGGGACTGCTGAATTGCAATTCCTCACAGACACCTCTTGAAGCAAGAGCTAATTTCAGTAAAAAAGGAGGAGGATCACCGGTTGATCCCACAGTTTTTCGAAGCATTGTAGGGAGTCTTCGGTATTTGACTCACACGAGGCCGGATCTACTCTACTCAGTTGGCATACTGAGTAGATATATGGAAACACCTACATCAGTTCATCTCTCGGCTGCAAATAGAATTCTAAGGTATGTAAAAGGCACAATTGACTTTGGATTAATCTACTTAAAATGCCAAGTACAAGACACCCTCTTCGGGTACAGCGACAGTGATTTCGCCGGAGATGTTGATGACAGAAGAAGCACCACAGGGTATGTTTTCTTCATGGGTTCTTCCATCGTTAGTTGGGGATCATTAAAACAAAAAACGGTAGCTTTGTCCTCATGTGAAGCTGAGTACATCGCTGCTACCTCAGCTACATGCCAAGGAGTTTGGCTGAATCGGCTTATCAGTGAGCTCAAGGGAGTAGCAGAAAGGCCCATAAAATTACTTGTGGATAATCAGTCCGCAATTATATTAAGTAAAAACCCTGTTCATCATAATCGGACTAAGCATATCGACACCCGATATCACTATATCCGACAATGTGTGGAGGAGAAACGGATTGAAGTTGTGCATGTGAAGACAGAGGATCAGTTAGCCGATGTGTTCACAAAATCACTTGGAAGATTGAAATTCTTAGATATGCGCGGTCGTCTGGGCATCAAGGATGTTCGCATGGAAGAACTGGAGCAAGGAGGAGATTGAAGGATTGCCTCCAGTCCTCTGCTGCAACGTCGGGAAGGCATCGCCTCAGGAGATGTTTTTTTTTCTCCGCCTGCGAGAAACGACGCAGACACTCTGTCCTTTTTTTTGTTACGGTAGTTATCGCTTTCTCTGCAGGTTAGATCGTGACCATCCATTAGGTTGGTTATAACGGTGATGCGGCTGCCACGGTGGATGCGGTGACACGTGGAGCAGGAGTTAGTTAGAAGACGTTTTCTCTTTCTTGTTTCTCTTCCGTCTTTTGATTGGTCGTCATTTCCTATTTAAAGAAACAAGTGTTTGTGGAAATGACAAGGTGAATGAAATAGTTTTTCCTCTGCGTTTTACGTCATTCTCTCCATCAGAGCGTAACTCATCTCTGTCTCCCTCGGAGTGTTTCTGGAGGCTGTCGAGTTCTTCTGAGGTCAACACTGAGCCCCACAATAACACGCCCCAGGAAGAGGCAAGCCGCGAAGAGAGACTGCACGTCGTGCAGCTATGGAAGCCGTGTCTCATATGACGACCCCAAGCCCAGTGCATGGGAGAGGCGGGGAGATAGAGGCTGCCGCGGCACCGTAGGAGGCGGCAGACGTCATTGCGGTCATCACGATATGCGGCTGTAACATACATTATCTAGTGGCCGCTTTATCCTCATAGCGCACTGCCGAAGATCGCAGAGTTGAACGCGTAGGTATGACCGCCCAGATGTCCGAGAAGTTGACGGCGACGCGAACCACTAAGCGAATTGTGGCGAAGATCATTGTGACGTTAGGATCACGGAGATCCGAAAGTGAAATCAGAGAGATTGATTAAATACAGAGGAGTCGGATCGTGGTAGGGGTGACGACATTGACTTAGGAAGAGCCCTAGTCAACGACCGACATGTGACCTTGGTAGAGAGGCTTCAGTAGAGATCCAGATGGTGATCTCTGATTGTGATCTCCTCGACTGTGACCTCATGAAAGACCTAGGCGGAGACGATCATGAAAGATCGGCAGAATTCTCGGCAGAGACGCAGTGAGTAATCTTGGTGGACATCTTAACGGAGATCCAGAAGCACACGACGTAAGCCGCGGCCAGAGCTTCTCAGAATGAGCTTACTAGTGATCTGAATGAGCTGAGTGGTATGCCTCGGCGCCGTCAGATGTGGTAATCTCAGTGGAGACTGAGATGGAGAACCGGGCGTTGACCAAACACAGATCGTGATTGTGTCTATGGTAGAGTACATAGTGAATGAGGCGTCGACTGTGGTGTCAACCATGGCAAAAGCATTGACTAACTGGAGAAGTCAACCGCGACCTTGACAATTATCAAGTGCAGGCGTGAAGCTTCAGGGCGAGAATGGCGGAGATAGGAGTGATGGTTACAGACAGTTTCCATGAGGTCCAATGGTTTCTAAAACAACATTCCACTATAGGCATAGGCAATCATCGTGCCTAGCAGTGTGTGCAATAGCGTGCATTCGTGTTTTATTTCTTGTTTTTAGATATTTAGCCCCCCTGCCGGGAGGTCTCCTTCCATGGACCTGCCCTTTTCTTCTCCTTCCCAAATATATGAGTGCCAACATCTCCTTGAGAAAATGCCGACTTCAGATTACTAATCTAAACTTCACCTCGAGATGGGAACTGAGAGAAAAGAAGAAAATAGAGAAGAATGAGGGAAGGAAATAGAGAGAGTAGAAAGAGAGGGGGGAAAGAAGCAGAAAAGAAACGGGATGAGGGAGAGAGGTGGGCAAAGAGACGCCGGAGGGGGGAACGGGAAAAGAGAGAGAAATTAAGAGAGCTGAAGATATCAACAGAACAGGAAGGGGAGAGAATTTTTTATAGATAGAGGGAAAGAGCGGGAAGGGGAAAAAGAGTGAAACAAGGAAGGAGAGACATAGAGAGAGAGAGGAAGGAAGGTAGCTAAATAAAGTATCCATTGAGAATTTGGGACGATTCTAGAATGGGTTGTTATCCAAATCTGGCACAAACTCTTCAAAATGTCTAAGTTCTAGCACTAACTTTTCTTTTCTCCAAATCTAGCACCAACTCTTTGTCTTTTATCCAAATCTAGCACAGCTGCAATTGTTGACTCCTTCTAGATCCAGTTGGCAGTCAGGTGATGCCACATCAGTGCCGTAGCTTGGGCGAGATCCATATGGCAGCCACGTCATCAATTAAATCACAAGAGAGATAGAGAGATAAATCGAGAGAGAGAGAGAGAAAGATAAATCTAGTGAGAGAGAGAGAGGCCTAAGAGAGCGAAGCGTGCGAGAGCGAGGCGTGAGAGAGCGAAGCGTGCGAGAGCGAGGCGTGAGAGAGAGAGCGTGAGAGAGAGAGAGGCGTGAGAGAGCGAGGCATGAGAGAGAGAGAGATCAAGAGAGAGAGACCCAGAGACCCAGAGAGAGAGAGAGATCAAGAGAGAGAGAGAGATAGAGAGAGATATTTGACCCGGCCGCGTCGGCGAACGACTCCGCCGCCGCAGACTACTCTCTCTCTCTCTTGATTTATCTTTCTCTCTCTCTCAATTTATCTTTCTCTCTCTCTCTCTATTTATCTTTCTCTCTCTCTCTCTCGATTTATCTCTCTATCTCTCTTGTGATTTAATTGATGATGTAACTGCCACATGGATCTCACCCAAGCTACAGTGTTGACGTGGCGTAACCTAGCTGCCAACTAGATCTAGAAGGAGTCAACAATTGCAGCTGTGCTAGATTTGGATAAAAGACAAAGAGTTGGTGCTAGATTTGGAGAAAAGAAAAGTTCGTGCTAGAACTTAGACATTTTGAAGAGTTTGTGCTAGATTTGGATGATAACCCATTTTAGAACCCCAAGTAACCACCTTTTATTTCGCCAGTTCTTCCTTGCCTAGCATCCCTCGTTCCTGTTGCAATGTTTGTCGAGCGTTTGGTTTCAAATGAATAGCGATCAATCTAACCAACGATGGATAAACTGGACCGATTTGTTCAAGTTTGATACTTCTTATTCAAGTGCAAATATTGGGCCACGTTTAATATCTTAGGCCCATTTCATTGTTGGAGAACCAGCAAGTCCAATACTGTTAGACTGGTCGTTTTGTTCTTGTTGTCAACGCTAGAGCTGCCGAAGTCTTCTTCAAAAGTAGAGTGGTAGACGAGGGACAAAGAGATAAGGATGGCTTTAGATAGATAGAGAGAGAGAGAGAGAGAGAGAGAGAGAGAGAGAGAGAACAAGAGATAGATAGAGAGAGAGACAATGAGAGATAGATAGATAGAGAGAGAGAAGGGGGCGATGTATATCAATATTCACTGCATAATTTTTTATGCCAATTTGCTCTCCAAGAGATTTCTTCATGATTCAAATCACCTCAAATGGACCCAAAAGATATGTTTGAGTAGACCTAAAGAGATGGCTTCATTGAGCCTATTAGGTCTGTCCCACAAAAAGCAAAGAGGGATGGATCCACTGGGCCCAAAAAAATGTTTAGAACAGATCCCAAGTAGATAAACGCATTGACACAGATTTTTGCCAAAAAGGACCTAAACGACATGGATCCATAAATTTAAAACAAGGTGGCCTCATTAGACCCAAATGAGATGACTCTGTGATAACATGCATTTATAACTTAAATTCTTATCCTATTTAATTCATATTCATGCTTATTTAATGTGAATATAATGCATGTTATCATAGTTTTTATGAATTTTCTCCATTGGCATGCCATTTCACTAAAGTCTATATTTATGCATAATTTAGGATTAATTATATGCTTTATTGATGATTAATCTTTTGCAAAGTTAAATTAATAGAGGTTAATCTCTTTTCTTCAATTACTTTTACTTTAGTGCATGTATTGAAAGATAACTTTTAAGATGAAAATGTGAGGATGATATTAAGAGGATTTCTTGAGAGATGATCTAAGTAATTGTAAGTTCATCTTACATTCTTCTTTGAAATGATATTTTAAATGGCACGATATTAAAAATGAAGAAATGTGTGATCCAATGGAGAAAATTTGAGATTAAAAGGAGTTATATTTTTCAAGATATGAAGTTTTGAATGTTTTAGATTTTTCTGGATTTTTCCCAGATTTTTTATTTGATTTTTATTAAATTATTCCTTAATTAAAAGTGCGAAAGATGGGTTTATTTATCATAGGACCACAGAGCTGAAGTGGCACAGTGACGAGTCATTTTTGTGGGTCGTTAAAATACAAAGACGATGGTCAAACAAAATTTATAAAACCGAACTCACAAAGACAAGATATAATAATCAAGTATTGGGTAAGTATCGGGTCGATCCACAGAGAGCAGGGTTGACTTTAATCGCAGAGTTGACTTGGTCAAACTTAGGTTTAAAAGGAGTTTTAAATAAGAAAAAATAAGATTTAAGATATGGAAATGATATACATAAGGTTAATAACAAGTTTGAAGAATTGAAATCTCGGATTTGACAGAGAAAAGTCAAAAGTCAAAGTCAAAGCATTGACATTGACCAGCAGTAGGTGTTCTGCAAAATCAGAGAATGAAACAGAGTCAGACGATTACAAAAATTAGGTATTTGGAAACTAGAGAGAAAATGAAATTTATTGATATATATTTCGTAATTTTTGGATAAGAAATGGATTTATTATGAATTATTGAAAATCAATTATCAGAAAATCCCCGAAATCAACACCTCAGAGGAAATCTTCAAATTGAATGACCAAATGAAATCCAAATCTTGCAATTTATATGTCAATGGAAAGCTAAGAAACAGAGGAATCCAAAAAGACCAAAATTATCAAATTATGATTTGTCAATAAAAAGTAATTGACCCCGAAAGTCAATGTTTGACTTCTGATGAAAGATGAACAGTCCGTGGTCCAACGTTAAATTGAAGGGTCAAATGAACTCGGAATTTGATGAATATTCTATCCACGGAAAGATGATGAAAATAGGAATCGAATGACACTAAAATCAAGTGATTTAGAATTATAATCAGAGAGATATCCTATTTTTAAAATCAGAAAAATTTCAGACCGAAATTTGGGGAAAATGAAGAACACTATGAACTAATTTGCAAAATTAAACTTCTAAATCTAATAAAAACTCTAATTACCTCTTGATAATCGATCAAATCTCAGTACTAACCCGATTGCCACGAGAATTAAGCTCCAATTTGCGCAAATTGGAGTGAATTTGCTCGGATCGTTTATCACGGACTTTCGAATTCAAGGGGAAAAATTCGATGAAATCAAGGAGGAATTCGTGATCAATGCCGGTCCAATCCCTTCGGAATTGAGTCTAAACGCAGGGGGATCACGATGAACTAAAGATCTTCCTCGAAATTTCGCTTAATTCCTTCACGAATCGATCAAAAGTTAAAGAACAAAGAAGGAGTACATGGCTTTTTAAAGAGGGAAATTGGTCCGAATTCGTGGGTGGTAGAGGCGATCGTGGAGGCGGTTTGATGTCTTCGTGGGAGCGATTCCTTGGGGCGACGTCGCAGCGTCCGTATTGGCCATCAATTGGCCTCAATTTTTGGCATGATTTCCGCTTCTTCCTCGCCACGATTTTCGCCGCGATCGACCGTGATAGACCTCGATCGTGGCATGATCGTGCGTCGATTGGGCTGAAAATAGACGCCCCTTTGATTCCGCGATGCTACAGCTCCATTTTGGCTCTGAATGCGCCACGATCGTGCGACGATCGAGCCACGATCGCACGTCGATCGTGGTTCTTCGTGAGGCGCGATCCACCGTCCGATCTTCAGATGTTGATTTGGACCGTCCAGATGTGTCCGCGTGATGCTCCGAGATCGCAGAGGATCACGATCGTCCGATGAATCATGATGACATCGCGACGACGATCGAATGTGTGTGGCGCATCCGCGTGTCATCAGGTGAACCGTCACATATGCATATTTTTAGCACATGTGTTAATTGCTGATCGCATGGACTCCGATCCACGCGATCGAGGGTTCCCGCCTCGATCCGACGCCCGCCGTGCCGCCACATCACCTGCAAGGTAAGAACCGTGTGGGCCATAGTCCCACACGGAAGAAAAAAAAGAAACGCGCCCCTATAAATTAGGGGGCGGTAAACGCCTATTGCGTTACCGCCCCTAAATACTAACCAGGGCCCACTAACCTGTGGGCCCTCCACTATCCAGCCTCTCTCGCCACGTGGCGCCCCTCACGGGCATCCGCGTGGCCTGTCCGCGTGGCACCCGGCCACGCGTCAGCGCCACACCTGCCCTGCGTGGGCCACTCGGGCTCTGCCACGTGGCCTCAGTGCCACGTCGCACCCCGAGGCGGTCCCGCGCGCCACGTCAGCCGCCACCTGAGCCCGCTCGCCACGTCAGCGCCGCAGGTAAGAAACCAATTTTTTTTGCAATTTTAAATATGAAAAATTCGTAAAAATCAAATTAAAAATCAAATAAAATTCGGAAAAAGGCCTAAAACTTCAAAAATTCATATCTCTCAAAGTACAACTCATTTTAAATCGAAATTTTCTCCATTGGATCATAAATTCTTTCCTTTTTTTAATATTATGCCATTAAAAACATATTTAGAAAGAAGAAATCAAAATGGACTTATAATTTACTTAAATCATTTCTCATTAAACATTTTAAATCATAAATTCATCCTAAAATCATCCTTCCAAACATTTACTAAAGTCAAAACTCATTCCATAACAGAGATTAACTTTTATTAATTTAAACAAAAGATTAATCATCTATGAAATTATCTCTAATTTATGCATAAATATCAACTTTAGTGAAATGACATGCCAATGGAGAAAAATCCTAAAAAGTATGATAACATGCATCATATTCACAGAAAATAAGCATGAATATGAGTTAATTAAGATAAGAATTCATGTTATAAATGCATTTTATCACACGGTAAGTTGACGTGGCATGCGGAACCCGCGTGGATGCGACACCGCACGCAACGCCACGTGGCAGAGCCGCATGAGCCCATGTGGAGCTCAGGTGGCGCCATGTGGCGCGGACGCGTGGCAGGGGCCACGCGAGTCCACATGGACGCCCGGGTGGTGCCACGTGGCAACGGGGGCTGGCATTTGGAGGGCCCACGGGTTAGTGGGCCCTGGTTATAGGATTGGGGTGGTAACGCAATAGCGTTAAACCGCCCCGCCTTTTAACCTCACTCGATTCGCTTTTTTTTCTCCGTGTGGGACTATGTTCCCATGGAAGTTTATTTTTGTAGGTGACGTGGCGCGGCGTGGTGACGAGACTAAATCATATGGTCGTTGAATGCACACAAATTAGTGTCAAAACAAAGTTCCAAACTTACCAATTTATGATTAATCAAAGTAATTAATTAGTATAATGGTAATTAAGGGTCGAATCTACGGAGAATTAGGAAAATTTGAGAGATATCTTTGAAATTTGGTCAAATCAGACGATGAAATGAGTTTAGAAATTGGGGATTTTAGAATTTGTAAGAAAGATAACTCAAAATCAAATCCACGGAATCAAAAATCAAGTGATTTGGTGGAGAATTCGAAGAGAAATCGAAATTTGAAGAGAGAAGAAAATTTCGTTTCGAAAAATGATTTAAAACCGAAAATTAAACTAATTTAAACTAAATCTACGATGCTTAAATGAAAATTAACGTTAAATGATGAAAGATTAAGATGAAATCAACCAATCTAACCCAAATTAACCTTCAAAATGATCCAATTAATCGCCGGATTCAAGGCTTTTCATTCCCAAAATTTCAAAGATAAAGTTTGATGTTCAAGACTTGATTTCTCCCTCCGTCTTTCAATTAAAATTGAAAATCATGCATTCAATGAAAGCAGAATTAAGTTGCAAACACACAGGAACAAACGGCACGCGAAAATATTCTCTAAACAAGGAGAATTTGGCAAATGATCTCGGGGCCGTTCTTCCATCGCGAAGAACGGTTTTTATAAAAACCGAAATTAATATCAGCCGTCCGATCTGATGATTAACGGCTCAGATGAAGCGATTAACAGCTTAGATGAAGTGCCGAGATGAACGGCTCAGATGAAGCGCCGTTTCACGAAGCGTCGCGATTACTCTGATCCGTCTAATTTCCGATGAAGCGCCGAGATGAGTCCACGTGTCTCGATCAAGAGCAATCTCAGCCGTTATAATTATCGCGATTGATGGCCAAGATGCTTTCACTTAAATGAAGAATTGAGCATGCGTGTGATTCTTGATTAGATGGGACCTTACGTACACCGCATCAACGTGTGCGATTCGTTGCGCGATTGATCGAACGCCTCTCGTCGCGCCACGCGCCCTGCAAACAAGAAATCAAGGCAAAATAGTCCCACACCGAAGAAATAGAAGAAAATATTCACTATATAAAATACAACGGTAAGAGGATATTAATAAATTGTCTCCCTATACACGGGAGACCTATATACATTATACATAAAATATATAGTAAATATATATAAGGCTCCACGTGTCACATCAGCGCCACGTCACCTCTGCACCACGTGGGCGGTCCGCCCGTCCACGTGGCACTGCCACGTGTACACGCACAGGTAAATCCTTCTTTTTTTCACGATTTTTTATTTATTTTAAATGATAAAAATCAAATTAAAATCAAATTAAATTCAAATTAAATTCAGAAAAATTCTAGAAAATTCCAGAAAATTGTAAAATTCATAACTTTCAAAATACAACTGCAAATTAATTCAAATTTGTTTTGTTGGATTCAGAATTGAATAATCTATCACTTTAGAAAGATCAAATTATTAAAATAATAAGAGAATTAATTTATATTAATTTTATACATTTATGTATTACATGAAATAAATTCATATAAACACATAAATGTAATTATAGGTATTTTCTCTTATATTTTCACTCTTAAAACATGATTATAATCATACACATAATTGGAATTAAAGATTACAATGTTTAATTATGCATAATAATCCATAAATTGATGTATTTTAAGATCTAATCATGAATTTACGCAAGATGATAGAAATATGCTTAAAAGATGATAACATGCATATATTTGTAATGATTAATGCATTAATTTGCATTAATAACTATATAATTACATGCATAAATATCATGTTATCACGTGGCGCGTTGGATGTGATCCTAGGGCGTCAATTGCATGGACCCAAGTCCACGCAATCATCATCAGGGCACATGTGCTAAGGGATCTTTAAGTGAAATGATCGATGGCGTTTAAGGCGACACGTGGACTCACCTCGACGGGGTGATGGAGATCAGATGGGGAAACTCAATGATTGCGAAATCGTGGCTCACGATCGTGATATCGGCGAAAATCCAATGATAGCGATCAGACACGTGGACGCATCGAACTCACTTCGACAAGATCGCACGGCGGGGATCCGATGATCGTGGCGATCGTGGCCCACGATCATCGTGTGATCGTGGCCATCGATTGGCCTTTCATTGGATCAAACGGCCCGCATTTCTCGCGGGGATTTCCTTTTAAAAACCGATGTTCTTCTCTTCTTTTCTTAACTCATAATTGATTCGTGAAATGATTAAGCGAATTGAAGGAAAATCTTGAGTTCATCATGATTCTCCTGCATTTAGACTCAATCACGATCTGATTGGAGTAGGATTCGTCGTGATTAATCGTTGGATTTCATCATATTTTCCCCTTGAACGCCAAACGTCCACGAGGAAAAACTATGCAAATTCACTTCAATCCACATGAATTGAAGCCCCATCTTCGCGGCAATTGGGTTAGCAGTGAGATTCAATCGATTATATGATGCTAATGTGAGTTTTTTTAGTTTTAGATAGTTAATTTTGTGTTTTAAGTCATTGTGTTCTTCAATTTCACCCAATTTTGACTCTAATTTTTGCTAATTTTGAAAAAAGGTTATCTCTTTGATATAATTCCGAATCACTTGATTCTTGTTTCATTGAATTTCTTATTTTATCAGCTTTTTATGGATAGCAAAATTCGTCAAATTCCAAGATCATTTGGCTGCTCAATTTAACGTTTTACAAACCACTGTTCATTTTCGACCCAAATTTGGGCGTTGACTTGCGGGATCAATTACTTTCAAAATATAAATTAGAATTTGATAATTTTGGTCTTTTTGGAATCATTTGGTTGTTAGATTTCTATTTGATATATCAATTTCACGTTTTGGATATCATTTGATAAGTCAATTTGAAGATTTTCTCTGAAGTGTTCATTTTGGGATTTTTCTGATCTTTTATTTTCAGTAATTCATAATAAATCTATTTCTTATTGAAAAATCACAAATTTTATATCAATAAATTTTATTTTTATTTAGATTCTGAATATATAATTTTTGTAATCTTCTGACATCTTTTGATTCTTTGATTTTACAAAAAGTCATTTGTTAGTCCAGGTCAACGCTTTGACCTTGACTTTTGACTTTTCTCTGTCAAATCGGAGGCCTTAAATCTTAAAATTCCCTATCTAGTATATTTATAGTATTTCTATCCATAAAATATCATTTTCACTTCTTTAAAACCTTAATTAAACCTTAGTTTGACCAAGTCAACTCTGTAATAAAAGTCAACTTTGTTCTCTGTGGATCGACCCAATAGTTACACTTTACTTGATTTTCTATCTTTGTCATTGTGATTTTGGTATTATAAATTTTGTTTGAATGATGTTTGTGTGTTTTAACGACCGCATAAAACACTTTGGCACTCTGCTAAGCTCAAATGAGGTGCCCAAAGATGAACCAAAAGCGGTAGTCCAATTTTGTGAAGAAATTTTATGTGGGCCAAAAAATATGGATTTATGTCATGAAAGAGGTGGCCCAAAGGCACAAAATAGCTCTCCAAGTGACCAAAAAGAGGTGACTGATAACATCTATTTCTTACTTGAATTTTTATATTATTAAATCATTCTACTACATAATTCATATGCTGTCTCACCCTCTATAGACTATTAATGAACATTTTAGACCTAGCTTAAGTTCATAAAATTCATTACCTAGGGTGTATCTTACAAAACAACTAACTAGTTTGATCTTTTTCGATTACTAACCCTAGTTTCTTGAGTTCATGAACTTTAGGACTTAGTTCAAGTGAATGATAAAGAAGTAAGGGAAATAAATGAGAAAATTCAACCACTAAAAGTCTATACCTTTCTATGTGAAGTTAGTGATTTTTTGTGACTACCCTTTCGTCTATTTTTTTATTTCTAATGTTAGAAGCATTAATGACTAAGGATTTATATTATTAAGCCATAACATATGAGTGATAGCTCAGACGGTTCGCTCTTTAACCATCATTGCCAAACGATGATGAAGAGTTGCGAGGATTTGAATTACTATCTAATTGAAGTACACCATGTACCCCTAGTCTTTTCTGAATTGGTTGGCCTAGTCCATGAGTGTGTCGAGGAAAATAAGACCAGCTTCATGCAATTCCTTATAGCATGCCACATCAGCCCTAAGGGCAATAGAAATATTGAGGCTTGAACTGATTGCATGTGTGGAAAAAGCAAAGCCCACAATCACACTCTCTCTCTCTCCAAATTCATTGGATGATGAACAAAATAAAGAGAAGGAAGAAATAATTTCTTTCTTATAATTTCAAGTCGATGTCTTAGTGGACTTCAACTTAAAGTAATTTTCAGTTAAAAAGTGAAATAATCGTAGACAACAGAAGGTATGAGAGTTAGTGTTTGTTGTCATAGGTGTATGAAATACAATTGAACTCACTAATTCTCTCATGGAAAAAATGATTCAAAACCCATAGGCATCTAGCCATCTTTATAGCTTTCAAACTTTGATTATCTAAGAATTTCCGTCTTCATTAATACATCTAAGGTTACAATCTAATTGTATGTAAATTTTATTTTCATTAATAATATTACATTTTTATAGGCAAAACAAATTCCTAACATCTTATGATCATTTGACTCTCATTTCTTGAAAATTTTAGTAAAGAGATTTGATAGTCAAAGAAGCAACATGTCATATTAGGAGATCTTTTTTCTCATTCACAATTCATATTGAAAATCCTTTAAAAAATTAAAATTCATGAAACTTAGCAGAAATAGGATTGGAGGCAATCTGGCTTGCTAAGGATTGAAAGCAACTGAGCAACAAGACAAATGCTGATCTCGACTAGCTTACAATGTCAAGTCAATGATGACATTGATGAGTTCTTGTTGATTGGGATTGGTGACAATGTTGATAATGATGATGACTTGACAAGATGAGCCAATGAGAGAGAGATAGAGAGAGAGAGAGAGAGAGAGAGAGAGATTGAGAAGTTTGATAGAACAGACTATTAGAGAGACATTGAAATGTTAAAATGAATTTTGAGTTTTGAACATTTTTAGTCCCTACATTCCTTTTTTCGACATTTTATTTCACTGATACAACCTTTACAACACTTGAAGGTTTAATGCCCACAACCAACAAACCCCATGTGGCACCCATTCCTAACATCCATGCTAGATTTGGATCAGAGACATCAAGCCCATCTACCGAGGGCAGATTGAGTTCACATTGATGCTATTTCCCCCCTATTTTTGCCTAAACCATGATGATGAAACCTTTTGGCGAAGTGAAATTGATTGGTCTTTGAGGATCCCAATTCATAGCCTATATTCTTGAAGAGAGAGAGGCAAGTGTGTGGACTAGGGGTAGGAATTTTTCATTTTTGTTTGTTGCTCCATGAAGTTTGAATGTTGATGCAACTCCATCATCCCTCAAACAAACACCCAATCCAACAACCCTTTGTGCCTGTTTTGCGCCGTTGGATGTATCTAGAATTCTTCTAGAAAGCAGAATGGTTGTTTTCCTCTCCACTGGATTCCCTCTAACTAACCCCACTTGCTCTCTCCATCTCCTCTCTCTCACTCACCTTCCTTCAAATGTAAGATAACCATTTTAGTAATCAGAGAAAATGGGCTTTAGTGGAACTTAATGGGCCGTATGCCAATGACCACCCCCACCAGACCATCAACCCAATAACGCCTTATGAAAATCCATTTCACAGAAATGCTTCTTCCAAAGGACTTATCTACAAAATTTAATCTAAAGTCAACGCCTTTTAAAAAACACAACTCTCTTGGTCAACTTCAGTACCCCTTCTTCAGTTGGCATGCTGCCGAAGGGGAAAGAAGCTAACTTGGCGGCCCCGGCGGCCAAATTCGAGAATCCAAGCAATGGGCTATGCCGGCAGACGAGACAGCTACCGGCGGATCAGGAAACAGCAGAAAAACTTTGGCACTACACCGGTAAAAGCAGATGAGATACCGGTTTATGCCTATTTTTTCTCTTTCCTGACTTTCTACTTAACCCTAAGAAACCATTGTTCCTTTTTAGGTCTCTCGATTCATCATTATTTCTCTCGCCTTGATATGCATCACCGTCTATTTATTTGTTGGGAGAAAATCAGGAGATCAAAGCACCGGACAAAATCCTTCAATCACTATATTTTCTGCCCCAAGATTCAATTTTTCGTTTCAAGAGGATTTGGGTGTACGCTCGTGGCTGGATCTATCTCCTAATGTCTCAGTTGTGCTCTTTGGAGACCATCCCTCGCTTGTCGACTTTGCTGCAAAATTTGGCGGGCGCGTTTCTGTTGAATCCGCCATTGACTTTACGTGAGCATCGACTTTCTTCCACTGTTCTTACTATCTCTCAAGTAAAATTGATCCTTATGCAATCTATCATATTTAAGTTTGGTTTTCTTTTGTCCTGAATCTTGTGGACTAACTCCAGTCATCAAAGATTCTTACTATCTCACGAGTGAAGACTATCCTCTGACAAACTTGCGTATCAAAGATTTTTGTGATAATCTTATGAAGTTGGCTTTCCCCCCAGAATCTGGTTGAATTTCTCCAGTTATCAAATATTCTTAATATCTCACCAGTAAAATTGATCCTTAAACTGAATTGCACATCAAAGATTGTTGAGATAATCTAATGAATTTGTTTTTTTTCGCAGAATCTGTTTGAATAGCTCCAGTTATCAAAGATTCTTTCTCTCTCGTGATTAAAATTGATCCCCTAAAAATATTGCACATCCGTGATCGTTGTGATAATCTTCTGAATTCAATTTCATTCTTGAATCTTGTTTAACAACTTCTGTTATCAAAGATTCTTACTATCCCATTAGATAGATGAGTGTTTAATGAACTTGCATGTTAAGGATTCTTGAGATGTCATACGACTTTGTCTTTCTTTCCATGAATCTGGTTCAGTAGCTCCAGTCAGCAAAGATTCTTTCTATCTCACTAGTAAAATTGATACTTTAACATATTTTGACGTCAAAGATTGTTGAGATAATTTAGCTGCCTCAACAATTAATTTAGTATTGCAAATATATGTCCTCCCTCCTCCTTCCTTCTAGGGCCGAATCTGGTTGACTGTTAATTCCAGTTATCAAAGACACTTACTTTCACATAAGTTAAACTGAACTTTTAACAGACTTGTGTATTAAAGATTGTTGAGTTAATCTTATGGATTTGGGTTTTGGCCCTAAATCAGTTTGAATAATTGGAGTCTTCTAGGTTCCTGGGAGCCCCGCTCTTTCACTACATGATTGCCAGAGCTCAAGTTTCAAACTCAGATGTTTCTGTTTTAATAGATTCAGATACATTACTTTTTCCAAATTGCATCTCTGCCATACAAAGTGCTCTTCATCTTAATCAAGACTGGCTGCTCCTTTCAATTCCCCAGAGTTTCTCTCTCTTCTCACTCAAATTGAAGGGAACTGCCAAAGGAATAAACTTTCAGGAGGTATGATGGGGTAATCAGTTCGTAAGAGCACTTGCTATAATCGATTAATTTTAAAATGATCTTTTTACTGATTTTTCAGTTGAGAAAGACTCTTGATTGGAATTCTAATTCTAGAAAATGCAGTGACAGAGCGATTATTGCTTGGAACAAGGGAAACCTAACCCTAATGTCTCTTGTTCTTCCGCCATTTATCTATGGAAAGGGATTCCATAATCAGTGGCTGATTCATGAGACTTTATCCAGCGAACTTAGGATTGTAATTGATGCCGAAAGAAGCGTCTCAAGCTTTTATCCAGAAGAATCTGATTTTGAAGGTGGTAATGGAAGTATATGGGAGAGAAATATCAATGAAAAACTTGCTTCAAGTTATGGATCTTTTCTTTTCCGACCAAGGCAAAAGTTTGAGCATAACTGAACTTATAGAATGCTCTGGGTTGCATCTCTTCTATAAAGCGTCTGAACATACAGCTTTTTTTTTTGGCCAACATAAGAGGAGAGAGAAGATATGGACAAATTGCCTAAGTTACAAAAACCTGCGGCTTGGAGAAAATTGCTCAGTTGTTGAATGGTTGAAAGTCAAATTTAAAGAGAATAGTCTGGCAGATCTTCCGTTTTCTTTAGAGTCTATTCTTCAAACAAGGGCCGATGAAAATAGAACTGTTGTTCTTGCTATTTCTGGAAATAACTACAGGGACATGCTTATGAGCTGGGTCTGCCAGCTAAGGCATTTGTCTGTGAACAATTTTGTCATTGCTGCCATAGATTCTGATATTTATGATTTTTCTGTTCTACAGGTACCAAAATTCTACAATTTCTGGGTCCTTTATATGTAGCAGAGAATTAGGTTTTCTTCAAAACATGAAATTCTCATTTTTGTTGTCTTCTCAGGGCTTGCCTGTGTTCAGGGATCCTCTGGCTCCCCCAGAAATTGGCCTCAAAAGTTGCCACTTTGGCACTAAATGTTTTCAAAGGGTGACTAAGGTGAAGTCACGGCTAGTTCTTCAGATATTAAAGATGGGGTACAATGTTCTATTGAGCGATGTGGATGTTTATTGGTTCCAGAATCCATTGCCTTTTCTGCAATCGTTTGACCCTCCTGTTTTTCTGGCACAGTCAGATGAGTTCAACGAGACAGGTAAAATTATATTTTCTCAAAGATATTATTAACAATTTTGCATTTGTAAGCTCGATTTCCAAATAAAAAGCGAAAAATGATGATATATACAATGTATATCATTTTCGGGGCCAAAAACTAACTAATGGATTTTTAGGCCCCATAAACCTTCCTCACAAGCTAAACTCTGGCTTCTACTATGCCCGTGCTGACCATCCCACCATCCATGCAATCACCCAAGTTGTCAAACATGCATCCATTTCAGACTTATCTGAGCAGCCCAGCTTTTACAAGATTATGTGTGGAGAAGGTGGGGCCCACCGTATAAATGGGACCCACTGCCTTGAGCCAAAGACGAATTTGACCACTATCTTCTTGGACCGTGATCTGTTTCCCAACGGGGCATTCAAGGGTATATGGGATGAGAGTGATGTTCGACATGCTTGCAAAGTGATGGGCTGCTTTGTTCTCCATAATAACTGGCTCACAGGATGGGAGAAAAAGGTGAAACGCCAGGTAACTGCTAAGTTGTGGGCTTATGATGTGCACTCTAGGATGTGCTTTGCTAAAAAATGAACATTCATTTACAGTTAATATAGTTCAGATGATTTATAATGGAGATATTTTCCTTCTATATCTCTGTCTAGGTTCTCATTTCTTTGTTCCTTGAAACCTCACCGGTATTAATGTAAACGATTCATCGAACTCTCATTAAATGACAGATAATTCTTATTCAGGTTCTCTCTTTCTCTAGGAGTATCATGATGATCTTGTATATCAATTCTAAGATTTAAAGAAAGCTGAACAGAAGGAACTAGATACATCTTGGGTGTATGCAATTATCTGAAACTTTAATGCACATGGCATGTATTCCAACTGAAGTAGGGATGGACAAAGATGTTCACTTTGTCAAACCGAGTGCAATAGCAAGATCTTCATTCGTGTTGAGGCATTAGAAAGGAGGGGCTCCCAGCTCATCTAGCCATAGGCTGCTTGAGAAGCAATGAGCAGCTTGTTGAGTTTCTCATCACTCGTGTCTGTTGTCATTTTTGTCATTCAGTTTTGTTGTTGGCTTGTTTGCTCAGTGAAAAACCTTGTTCTATCATCCCAGAATCAATAAGACTTATAGACTATAGACTTTAAATGATGGATGAACCATGATGAAAAGTTTTTTTCTCGATCAGGCTTTTGGTAGTCTATTCCTGAAAGTAAATTGCAAGAAAAAAATAAAATTAAGAATCCAAGTTCAAAATGAATATTAAAATAAGTTATGTCACTGAAAATCATGAAAAACACGTATATGATTACATTATAGAGAAGAACGAAGTTTGTCTGTGCATGCGCATCAACTCTCTATCAAACCAAAAACTTTCAAGTCAAATTGAGGCACGAATGTGATTGATTTAGGATGAATAATATGAGAACTCTTTTAAGTGATGATAGCAAAAGACGGGAAGGGAAGTACCAAATGTTAAACAATTACCAAAAAGAAATGCCCAATAATTCACACAAACACAAACTGCAGATTTCTGTTGCTCTCAAAAACATTGTATTTCTGGGCATTGACTGTTTTGGAGATATCAAAACCAATGATTATCTCTTTCAATTGCAGATGTTCCCCTTTTTTAGGTCTTGAGATAATGGGTATGAGGAAATAAATGGGATCCACATAAATCATGGCTAAGTGGTGCTAAAGTTTATAAAACTTTGCCAGTTCCTAAAGTTGAAAAAGAGTATATTTTATTGACAATGTGTGCGTACAGTGCATGGAGTTTACAGAGATAAAGATATTTCAGTCGTTGACCTGTCAAGGGAGATTAAGATTAAAAGTTAAAAGAGGATTTTGTTAGGCTGACCCTCGTGAGGCCCATGTTCAGATAGTCCATTGGGGTCCCATCTCTCTATGGTCTTGTCCCTTCCTCTCCCAATGACCATGTCCCTTCCTCAACCCATGGCTTTGTCTCTTCCTATCCATATGTCTCTACAACTTCCCGTGTATCTTCCTCTTCCTTCTCTCCATATAAAGCCTTGTGATCCTCCATTACAAGATATGGATTATGAGTTTGTTAATCCTCTCATATCTTCTCTCTCGCTCTAGCCCATCATGCCATGAGATGATCACCTCTCTCTTCCACAAGATTGACACAGAAAAACTGGAGTAAACACATGAAACCCAAAATGATGACTTTGTAGGAAAAAAGAGAAGGCACATCATCATTAAAATACATAGTAATGTATGCATTGGATGATACATTATCTTAGTTCTAATGTTCATGAAAGTGAATCCCTTAGTGTGCTAGGTCACCGATGTCACCTTGGAGATAAATATCTTGGTCAAAGATAGCCCTGCCATTTTTTCCGAAAATATTATCATAATCCTCCCTCCATTCCTCAACTCTAAAATTGTGAACTAATTCAATGGATAAAGAGAATAATAAGTCCAAGGGAGTAAAACCAAATATGCAGCTTCTCGTTTGTAGATCTTTTCTCTCTTCCTTCATCCATCATATTTTTTTCAAGATTAAAAGGTCCAAGAAATCATACAAGCCTTATCTTACCATTGCTCTAGGAAAAATCGTAAGTTGTAGAGGCCGTCAGGAGCAGTTGATGGTGTGCTGGAGTTGTCAATGCACAGCTTCATGGTGGTCGGTGAAGATGCATTACAGACTAACCAGGTGTGGAGAAGAGTCGATTGAGGAGACATTTGATAGACCAGTCAAGACATGTAGAGTCTTCTCCTCTTTGAGGAGACCAAGTTGGGGTCGAGGAGATGTGCTTTAGAGAGATGTAGATGAGCCGGTGAGACATGCTTCTAAGAAATGCAGGTAAGTTTCCCTATTTTGGAGGAGACCAAGTGATGTGAAGGAGACATGATGGTAACACATCTAGGATCTGATGGGTCATTACCTAGTGTTCTGTTTGCGCCCATGAGAGTTAGGCCTTCTTTTAACCCTCTTATAAAGAGAAGAAGACACTTGGATTGAAGACCTCTCTTCTCTTTGGTGCAGTGCTCGAGTAGGTGGCAAGTGGAACCTAACGGAAACACTTCAGCTACCAAAGTTTTGCGCCAAATCAAGGTGATGATCAGATCTCCATTTCTTGTTTTGATGAGGCCTAATTATTGTAAATGAGCCATGCAAATGGAGGTCTACCTTAAAGCGTAGTGTCAAGGATGTGTTTGTTGGCACCTAGACCCCCCGCCTGAAAGATCGTCGTATACTCTCTCTAATCGTGAGACTTAGCGCATCGATTAGACATCAAGAAGACAGCGTAAGAAAATTGGGAGATCCTCAGGACTCTCAATGTTGGAGTTGGAAGGGTTGCACTATCTCATGTTCATGGCCTGAGAAGGGAATACAAGAATATGGTGATGAAGTTGAATGAATTAGTGGAAGATTTCTCGTTTAAATTCTCTAAAATTGTGCCAGCATTGAGAACTTTGGGTGAGAAATTGTAGGAGAAAGATGTTGTATGCAAACTTCTTTGATCAGTGCCACCGACGTATGAACCTCTTGTAGTCTATGTAACACTTAGGCGATGTCTCTACGATTTCCCCACAAAGAAGTGATTGAGTCATTAAAAGTTCATGAGCTACGGCTTATTGAACGTGACATGAGAGAAGAAGAAAAAGTCCTAATGGCTCGGACGTTGACCAAGTCGAAGAAGAGCAAGGTGAATCATCACAGAAACTCCATCATCATAGTCGAGGCCTTGGCAAAGGCAAAGTAAGAGGTTGAGGGCAAGGAAGAAACTACAAAAATGAATCTAAAGATTAGGAGAAAAAGACCTTGTGACAAATCAAAGATTCTGTTCTGAAATTATCAAAGGTATGGTCAATATTTCTCATTAGTGCATATACGACAGGAAGAAGGGTATACAGAAAGAAGAATCAGAAAATATGGCAAAGGAAGACACCAAAGAAGAGTCATCTCTTCTCATGGTTATTTCATATTGAGAGAGAGAAATTTGTTTGCAAGAACTTGGAGGAAAGATGACTAGAGGCAATTTGTGGTTCTTCAGTAAAAAAATTGCAGATGACGACTACTTTCTTCATCATCATCATCTACCTTGAGATGACACCTTTGCCTTGAAACCTCTTGAACACTGGCAAATATAGAGGCTGCACTCATTCTTCAAGTTTGACAGTAGTATTCTGATGTTGGAGAAAAGGCTTATTCCTTAGTGGCAAAGTTATTTTGATGAATTAAGGGTGATTATCTTACCCATCATGAAGTGATGATTTTGCTTACACGCATTCACTCAAATCACAGGAGGTAAATGAGTCAAAACCGAGAAAGAAATAAGCTCAAGTAGGTAAATGAGGTGAAATAAGGCAAGTGATGCTCATGTGGATGTTTGTGAAAAGTTTGAATATGGCCATCCATACCTCATGTGGATGTCATGGCGATAGGCATCTGGAAATTATGTTCTAATTTATCCAATCCAAATTTACATGCTTACATAATTCAAATTATGTAATTTTCTATTTATCTATTTATTTATTCAGGTTAGTCAATTGCTTTAAACAGACATATAAATTTAATTTGCCAATTTTGTACTTTTGTTGAACCTGATGAGGAGAATAGAAATCTGCTTAGCAATATATAGGCATATATTGAATTGTCAATCTAATCGTCATCATAGGAATATTCGGATCATAAAGCTTACCACGTTAGTGAAATTTTATCCTCTGATCATTTCCACTATCCAATTTTGCAGAAAAGTCCACCTTGCAATCAATAAAATTATTAGTGGCAAGAATAGGCAAATGCATCGAACTATTAATGAAAATATTCCAAACTGCAGGGAAGAGAAGTCCAGAGGAAAGACACTTCATTTGCGAAAGAATAGGCCATGGCGGTCAAAGTTTGCGATGAGGATGGGCTGGATTGGCTTGATGGAACTGCTCTCTTTTAGATCTGGTTCAGCGGTGCTACTGGGCGGGACGTCCACTGCCGCAGAACAGTTGAAGAAACCATGTGGCTGTTGAAATTAAGATAAAATATTCGAAGATTTGATGCTTCCTCGTTTAGAGCAATGGAGTTGATCCAGAAATGACTTTTACGTTGAGAAATATTCATGACGTTTATGCTTCTATTTTTCAATAGTGGAGTTGACCCCACAGAGAATCGTTGACTTCAATGGATGCGGTCAATAGGCATGAGAGACAAATAAAGATCGACGTATTCAGGAAGATCAGGATGACAAACATTTCTGATCTGACAGATTAATTCCTTGCTGCATTCGAAATTTGGAAAAAGAAAAAAGTCGTGACCCAGAAAATATTCATAGAACAGTCAATAGTTACTTATCAGCCGAGGGTCTAGATCGAAAATTACCATTAGCATGAAACCAATGTGCTCAACGGGCATCGCAGGCCAATCTTCTAGCCTAGGAATATGGGTCACACCGTAGACGTACGTGAAAATAGATCCTTTTATAGAATAACTATAAACCTTGAATAAAATAAAAGAAAGATATATCACATGCACCAGAGGACGACGTCGGATTCCTCGATCGGACGACGGTCCTGTTTCACCCATGTGGCAAGTCCCTCGTGCGAACGCAACGCGGATTCTGATTCTGGAACTCCCCACAGGGTACATCTCGCTGTGCTTGTGGGACGTGACCCGCAGATTGTGCTTGAGAAATGCAGCCCTTATCAGGAACTTGACATATGGGCCAGCCAGTGGCAAGAAATTCAAGCCCGGTACCAGCTTGAACCCAGTAAGCTGCCCAGTTCAGTTCACTCTTCTCATGTTCCTTATCTGTGAGCGGATAAGGTTCAGTCCAGGGGTATTTCGGTCATTCACTAGCGTCGAGGTATTTTAGTAAATTTTACTATGGCCACCGACGTAAAACTGAGCATTACATTCTAACCCTAGGCAGTGTCTGGCTCCTTGTTGATTTCCACACAATCCAACATCCATCACCGACCTTTTCTGGTCGGAAGACATTGAAATATCAGACGATTAATGGCTCCTGACAATCCAGTGGCGAGCACTTGAAGGATAACATTCGCACATTGCCCGCAATTCAGACCTGAGAACCTCTTCTTCGACGTAGAATGCATTGTTGCAGATGTTCTTCTCCCCTGGATCTTCCACCCTTACATTCGCTTCAACCATCCTAGAAAGAAATCACGTCACTGAGCATTTATAACGCTATTTGGTTTGTGATAAATGTCATACGTGATTGAAAGCCTCAGTGGGCTTACAGTCAATGGACATGTCCATTCTAGCGGCAATGAAATGCTGGTGGACTGGAGAATAACGCCCTGGGGCGATTGTGCTGCCTTAATTGCTTGTTTCTTCCAGTGGTAGTGCTCCTAGGCTGAGGACTCCTGTCAGTGTCACTTCTGCCATGATCTTCCCATCCTGTTGAAAAGTCAGCCACCCGTCAAAGTCAACACCCTAAACTTGAATTAGGTGATTCTGGTTTTACCTGGTAGAAGTTCCAGAAGAATCCGTACTCATAGTTAGCAACTGTGCATATGAAGGACACAGTCAACCGCCTGGACCAGCCTACTTTGGCTAGACCGGCCTTCCCTTCGCATAAATCCTACCCGAAAATTCCACTATTAAAAAAAAAAACCTAATACTCTGTCTAAAGGCCTGGGTTATTAAACTCAAAGAGCTAAATTTTCAGGGTTCGGGCTAAAGGAACAAAGCTAAGGTTTTATGGTCCAGATTTTATGGCCTGGGGTTCAAGAATCACCTTCCAGATTAAGTTTTCTCAGGGTCAGAATTCAGGATTTGGGTCTAGAGATTGAGAGTTTAAATTTAAGAATGCGAGAAAAAGAGTTCAAATCTGTTTTTGAGAACCGTTGAATATAGCAGAGTCGCCATCAACATAAAGTTTTCTCAAGACTTCTTATAATGCTAATCCATGGATGCACTCTTATAAATACGAGTTACAAGTTAATCTTTAGGGTTTGAGAAAGGACAAGCCCCTCCCCACAAGCACAAAGAAGGTACAGGCCAAACCACACACCAGGACAGTGACCGCCTGCTCTCCTACCTTATAAAACTTATATAAGTGGAGGAATGTCTCCAGGGAGGATACGTTATAATCCAGTCGATAGATCACTTTTCTCGATCTGAGCATACGTTATCTATATATCTCTCTCGCTCCATTTATAGATCTACGTTACCTCTGATTTCTGAGGAAAGTAGAGTCTTCAGTTCAGGATAAGTGGAGTTCTATCAGGTAAGTACTGGCTCGTTAGATTTTTACAGTAATCAGATCTTATTACGGCTGAATCACAATACCACAAAAAATTATAGAAAGAATAACCCGGAAAAGGCATAACCAATAGAGACATTGAAGTTGAGAACTGCTGTCCTTCTGTCACTCGAACCGTCGGGCTGAATGATTTGAAGAGGCCTGACATCACTACCATCAACTCCGCCTCGAGTCTCTCCGGAAGTGCAGTTCCTCAAGAGATCAGCCGGCGGTAAACGTACTTACTTTTTGTCCCATATTCTGTATGTCTACAAGAAAATGGATTCTTTCGACAGGACGGCATAGCCATTTTCCATCGGACAATATCTATCAAAGGGTTTGGCCAGTCAACGGCAGGGGTCCTCACCTGAATGAGTCAACGACAATCAAGGGAAGTCAACAATGCAAGTCAATAGTGGAACGGTTAATAGGAGATAACAATCCTATGAAAGGGGTTTAGCTAGCAGGGGTAAACGATGACGAGATACATGTCATCCATCCCCCTCTTTTTCATTGCCTATATAGCTGGAGGGTAAGCCATTACCACGCCTTCACATGTCATCCTAGAAGAAAGATCATGGAACATAATAATTGATATTTGCACTACTAAAGTGAACATATAAGGGTAAAATAATAAGATTCAAGAAATGATGCGGTTACGTCTGAAAAAGAGAAAATAGATCAGTCCATCATCTTGCTAAAAAGACTTTCTTTTATCAAATTCTGAAAATATTCCTCAAAAAGAGGAATCTATTGAATTTGAAACTTATGATGAAGAGGTGACAGTCCTCCTAGAGTCATTCCTCACCTTGTTAATACCCTAGTAGCAATTACAAATTGTCCGGGATAATTAGATCAAAGTTCAAACACAAACTTTCGATCTGACCTTCCTCACGCTCTTGATTAGTGACCTTACTTCGTTGCCATCCTTCGGTATGCCGTCGCTCATCCCCTCTCCTTGGGCTGACTCCCTAGAACCCCGCGCACCGCTCCTTACTCTGTTTTGGGCTTGCCTGCCTCTCTGAAGTCACCGAATCTCATCACCGATCCACGCACGCTCCAAGTAAGTCACTCATCCCCGAATGCACGTACTCCTGCAAGGTGAATAACAGATGTGCCTCAAGTTGACTTTCTAATCAACTCCTTAAATTCATCTCGTTTAGCTACAATTCCTTAGGAATCTCCCCCTTACCCTCACAGGTAAGTACGACTTTGATGTAGCCCAAAATCATGCCCAAGATCTTATTTTGGATGCAGCTGAGGCAACCAACTTTCATGGGCCCATTTAATGTTTAATGGGCCTTAAGAGAATCTCTAGGAGATGTCAATGTCTATAAAGGATCACCTTGGGGCACCAAATATTCTTGGAAGTTTAAGAAATCTGTCAGAATATATGTTTGGAGGCTTGACAAGACCTAGAAGCATCACTTTTGCTTTTGTCACTTCTATCTTTGACATATGCATGTATTCAGAGTTGTATTCTCAAGACTTTTGTGTTGTCTTTTCTTGGGTCAAATCATTTGGACTACCCTTTACTTTTTGAGACCTATATAAGGCCCCTATTGTAACCATGAGAACACAACTTGAAGTTATTTCGTTATGAGAGCTTTGCTTTCCCCCTTTGAGTGTTCTCCTATTTTGAGAGTGCTCTTGTGTGTGTGGATTCAAGTACAACCCCTTGTGGATTCAAGGGTAGAAGAGTTTAGTTATGTGGATTCAGACTCTAACCATTCTTGAAGATCAAGGTTTGTGGATTCAAACCACTGCTCTTCATTGTTCCTACGCTAAGGGTGTGTCAGACTTGCACGGGGTATACACAATATACGTGGATATTCCTAGTTATCCCTAATGCTCAAGAAAAGCACACACGATGTATTAACATGAAAGGGAATTCAAATCAAATTAATAAAAACAATATAAATTTTAAAGATAAAGATTATATGAGTAAATTTCTAAATAACAGAATAAAAACTCCGCGCAATATTGCCTCAACTTATGCCTTTGACTTTGAGTTTAACTTTTGCCTTTGACGTTGACTTCTACCTTTGACTTTGATACTCGAAACCTTTTCCTTTTGAATGTAAAACTAATGCACACACAACAACACTAGCTACCCCTAGAATGATTCTCTAGAAATTCTTGCGATGATTCTAATGCACCTATATATTTTAAATGTACTAATGCGTAATCAAAATTTACCTTGAAAACAGTCACTTAAATCTCACCTTGATGTAGACTTATTTGAATTTATTTCTAATACCTGAAAATGAACTTCTAACGGTGTAATGAATCAAGAAACAAATATTAATCGGAATAGGAATCTAAAAAAATGATTAGCCCTTTGATCAGCGTTATTAACTTTGATCAGCGTTGTAATTCTAAAATTGGCAAAAAGTTAATCTTAACGCACTCAGTCCCAATAAAAAAAACATAAAAATAATAACAACAATAAATAAATAAACATGTTTTGATCTAACCTTAAAAGTGAGATGGAGATTAGATTGAAATTAGACCTAAAATAATAGAAATCAGACAATAATTTGATAGAGTTTCGATTGAATTTTCTTAGAATACACGGTTGAGTATATAATCGTTTAAAAAATAACTTAGCTTAGATAGAATAAATTGAAAATCAAGAAATTAAATCCAGATAATGAAAAATAATTGAATACTCTATAGATCAAACAAACAAGCAAAAAAAAGGGGAAAAAAGGAACAACCGTAATCACAATGGAATTTGAAAACAAAAACCAAAATCAAGAAAACAATATAGAGAACAAAAAAAAAACTGAAATCACAACGGAATTTGTAGACAAAAACAAAAATCAAGATAACAATCTAAAGAACAAACAAACAAAAACCGAAGTTGATCGAGAGCCCTGTGGATCTGAATGCCAACTTAGGTGTTATAGTGGTAGCTCCTGGGCAAGGAGAGATGCTGGCCATTGTGGCTGCGTAGGGTGCTTCCTGGAGGTTTTACTCTAAGAAAAATCTACAAGGAAAAGGGATCATAGCATTTGCAAACTTTTAGTGGTGAGATAGTTGTGTTGCAAGTGGGGCTTGCTGATGTCAGTCGATACTCGATGATTTTCTAGCAGTAGTTTGGTTGGTACTGATAAGAACATGAATAGTAGTTATAACCACCCATTTATTGTTCTTATTTAACTTTATTAAACTCATATATACACCATCCCCTCCATTATCTCTTGACTTGATATTTTACACTACTAGTGCATCAAAAAGAGTTTATTCTACATGCTTTTGCTTTTCTGATTTTCAGGAACTATACAAGAGGAATGAGTAACAAGATCCTCACAAATGGAAGTGCTTAATGGGCTGTCCAAGGCAAGCAATTGCAAGCCCAGTCAAAGGAAATATGAGCCCACCCGAAGTGAAGACTCGGGAGCATAAAAAGGGAAAAAGATGTTTCAGGAGGGCTTCTTCTTCTTCTTTTTTAGCTTCTTCCCCCTAGTCTCGCTCCTTTTTTTTTCTTTACTGCTGTTCTTTCTCTCTCCTAGGTTTAGAGTTCCTCCGGCGTTCTTCCCGTCGGAATGTAGTGTAAAATAGGAACGCAGTCCTTCTTTAATTTTAATGGTGTTCTTCTTCTTCACCTTCTCAGCAATATTTTCTCCCTCGTCTTCTTTCCTTTCTCTCTCTTTCCCTCTCACACTTCCGCGTGATCGCTCCCTCTCTCTCTCTCTCTCTCTCTGGCATTCTCTTCCTCACGTTTTCGACTCCCTTCCTCCATTTTTTTAAAGTTGTCTCTTCTTCTTCCTCTTCGCTTTCTGCGTCTTTTTCCTTGTAGGATAATCCTCACTCCATTTCCGAAACTCACGCATTCTTTCTCTCTATTTTTCGCTTAGGTTTTTCTCTATTGATCGTTCTTTCTCACATTCTTTTCTTTTCTTCTCTAGATCTTCCTATCTCCCCAGTTTTCCACCTATGTTATTTTTTTCCTATCTCTCGAAGTCTGATTTCATCTCCCTCTTCTGAATTCACTTTCCGTTTTCTGTCTCTCTCACACTTTCTCGCCGGTTACCTCCTCATGTGCGCGCTTTCTCTCCCTAACTTTCTTTCTTTCCCTCTCTCGCTTTCACGTTTCCGCTTCATCTGCCTTCTCTCTCTAAGTTTCCCTCTTCGGTGCAATCTCTTCTTCTTCTGCTCCCATATATTTTCTCCAGTATTTCGTGTTTTCTCCATTATCACTTTTTCCAGCATTTCTTCTCGATTTCTCTCTCGTCTTCAGTCGCTGCCTCTCCACGATTTCTTATCTCTTCGTATTTTCGGCATTTCCTATCTTTCCCCTTTTCTCTTTCTTTACAGCCGCTCCAATTCCATGTACCTTTCTTTTCTGTCTCAGCTATCTTGATTTTGTGTCCACACTCTCTAAATCTCTCTTTCTATCTACTCCTCTCGCTACCTCTCTCTCTCTCGCGATTTTTTCTCTCTCCTGCATTTTTTTCTTCCCTCCCATCTCGTTCTTACCTTTCCGTCCTAGTCTTTTCCGCTAAATCTCTCTCTAAAACCCGCCGTTTTCTTCTTCTCTCTTCTTCAGTTTTTTTTCTTTCTCTCTCTCCCATGATTTGGCTCCCTTCCTCACGTCTTCTCTCTCACCTACCCTCTTTTCTTCACGTCTTCCGGTTTCTTTCTTCTTCCGCAATTTCCGTCGAATCTCCTCTCTTCCGCCGCATCATCATTCCTCTCTCTTCTGTTTCTTCTCTTAATCTCTCTTGTGGTCTCAACTTTTTTCCGAATACCCCTCACACACTCTCCGTCACTTGCTTCCTCTTTCCCCCACTAAATTTCGCTTCCTCTCTCTTACCGCATTTCTCTCTCTCGTCCTACCTCTTCATTTTCTTTTCTCTCCCTAATTCACTTCCGCACTCTCGCTCTCTCCTAATTCTCTCTCTCTCCTATTTCTCCTTCTCTCTCCAAATCTTCCCTCACGGTCAATCTCTCCTTTCTCCCACTCAATTATTCTAGCCGCCTCTCTTCCTTCATTTTAATTTTCACTCTCTCTAATCCCTCTCTATCTCCCACTATTTATCCTATGCTATTTATCTATTTTATCACTCTTTCTCTTTATTTACTACTAGAAAAATCCCTTCTCTAGCTCTTTACTCTCTCCACTTGCCCCTCCCTCATACTACCTTTCTCTCTTGATTCTCCATCACTCTCATCTTGACCCCCAATATTGATATTGTTGTGTCCTAGAATCCCTGTGGATCGACCTAGAAAGCTATACACCCTACCTAAATCTATCATTCATAGCTTCCTAGCTTATAAATAGTAAGTTTGTGGGCTTAAAAACACAACGACTTTGAGCCTATCAGGTACCTTTGTGTAGGTGGATTTTTTTTCTCAAGTAGAAGTTTGGCTATCCTCAAGATCTGGAGGGTGCCTTTATGGGGATGACCTTTTCATTGTCCAGGCTTGCACCCAGCCTTGAAGGTCCATCTCTCTCTCTCTCTCTCATTATTGTTATTATTATTATGATGATGATGATGATCATCATCATATTTTTATTTATAAATCTCTCTTTCTATTTATTAATAATTCCTCTTTCTATTTATTTATAAATCTCTCTTGCAAAGATAACAACACAAACATGTCTGATGTAGATTGAAAATTGGGCTGGCCTAATTTGTTTCTCTGTCTAATAAGGAAATAGGACTTGTAATCAATATCTTTTAATATTTGTGTCACTTTAAGTAGGCAAATATATATTTGTATAAACTATGGACCGGAACCCAAAAAAACTCTAAAGGAAAATGCATGTTATCTCCATATAGACAATTGGGGACATCTGATGGATAATTATTTTAAAAACATGAACACAAGGGTTCCAAGTGAACCTATTCTCCTCCTTACTCATTAGTTTAAAAAAATATCCATTCATTTAAATGGATGAAGAAGACCTCTCTAAATAATTAAAGAGGGTGTAGATCTTAAGGGAATTATCTTCCCTCATTTCTCTATTTTATACTGATCCAAAGATTGACTTGGTCAAAAGAAATATAACCTTTATCCTTAGAAACTTAGAACTCTTTGAATGGACCAAGTCAACCACCTTTTACCTTTGTTATAGGTTCCTAATTTTCCAAACCACATCCACCATATCTTAGGTACCTTACATAATTTTAATTATTGATCTCAAAAGAAAATCACTAGGAACCCTCTTTGAATTACATTCCCTTCTTTCTTTGACAATCACCTATAGTTAGAATTATAGGGAGATCTAAGTGAAATTAATATCTATGGATTCTATATCAAGACAAGACTTAATGTTGATAATCAGCAAGGAAGACAAGTACCTCAAAGATCTTCACAGTTTCTAAAGTTCAAGAAGACCTAAACTGAAATATGAGGAGAAGAAGGGCAGCACGATTGAAGAAGAAGAAGATAAAGAAGTCTTAGCTTGGATCAACACCTTGTCATGTGAGACCAGTAGTAAGCTATCACTGAAGGAAATTAATATCAAAGAAATCTTCATACCTTCGACGTGAAGCTAAATCATATACTGGAAGACAGTGGGCTGCCACTCAGGATGACATTCACGAGAAGCCGGAAAGACAGCAACAATCTCAAAGCTCAAAGGACTTGAAGCAAGATCGACACTGTCACGGGTTTTCGAATTCCTCTTCAACTTACCTCGGAGATTAGCGAGAATGAAACAACAGGATATCGAGGTAAGTCGGGAGCGCTCGAAGGTCAAGCCTTCCCGTCCTCCTTCCCTATTGAAGTGAAATCATGGAAAAGCTAAGGAGACCTTCCCGAAGGAAGCCCATAACTAAGTCTAGCCGATGAGGAAGTAGCCATGGCCTTAACTACTGGGACGATATTGTGAAAGAACGACTTCGCTCCTGACGCGTCGTCTCTCTCGACCAGACGGTTATAACCGTTTGGTCTATTACAACGACTCGTCGCCTCATCCTCCAGTCTAACCTCTTCTTCTTTAGCACTCACTGCTGCTATAAATACGGATGTATCCGCTACACTATTCTTTACGGAAGTTATTCTTTTCTCAACTACACTACTCTTTCCTCTCTCCACCTCCTCGATTTCTTTACATGGTATCAGAGCTACTGCCAGACACAATGGCAAACGAAACTTCGTCGACGTCAATCACCGATCCAGGAGTTAGCAACCTGTTTTCGTCAACCGGCAGCACGATTGGACTGAACATTCCGATCAAGCTCACTCAGGAAAATTTCCTTCTGTGGAACACGCAACTGTTTCCCATCTTAAATTGCAACGATCTTGCGCATATTCTCACGCAAGATCCACTAGTACCAATGGGTACAAACTCAGCCGACAGCATGATAGAGAATCCTGTATATCAGGCATGGAGAAAGAAAGACCAGCAGGTACTTTCGCTTTTAGTTTCCTCGCTTTCCGAAAATATTTTGCCATGCGTAGTTGGCAAAACAACCTCAAAAGAGGCATGGGAGGCGTTAAACAAACACTACTCTTCGTCAAACTCGTCGCGGATCATGCACCTTCACAACAAACTTCATAATTCCTCAAAAGGTACACGTTCTATTCCGGAATATGTGCAGGATATTCGGAGAACGTGTGATGAGCTTGCAGCGGTAGGCTATCCTGTTCAAGAGAGCGTTTCCGTATATGCTCTTCTACGCGGTCTTGGCCCTATGTATTCGGCCTTCAATGCGGGAATTACTTCCAACCTACATAATCTCACCTTCGAAGACATTGTTGCTCAAATCAACTCGCATGATGAGCTTCTTAATTTCCTTAAGCCTCCTTCCAAAGAAAATACTGCATCGGATTTTCCTCCAATGGCTAATCACACACAAGTGTCAGGATCTGATCGAGGTAGAGGACGGAATAACGGACGAAATAATCGTGGCAGAGGGCGTAATGGTGGAAGATACACACCGCGCTGCCAAATTTGTGGCCAATTTGGTCATAGAGCGCAAGAATGCAGAGAGAGATTTAACCGAAACTTCTACGGTTGGCAAAATCCCCCGGCGACTTATGGTCAATTTGGTTCCTCAGCAAATCCACAACCAAGTCCACATGCCTATAATTTATCTCTACCGCCAACGACCGGATCATCTGACAACACTGTCTGGTATCCAAACAGAGGAGCAACTCACCATGTCACAAACGATCCTCAATCATTGATTGACCCAACAACGTATCAAGGAACCGAACAATTGCAGATCGGAAATGGCTCAGGTCTGTTTATCCAATCCACCGGTTCTTCTTCAATTCCTTCTCGGTCATTTCCGTTGAAACTTCAATATATTCTTCATGTGCCAGCTATAAAGAAAAACCTACTATCAATTTATCGGTTGACTAACGACAATTATGTCTATGTTGAATTTCATGCTGATCACTGCATCATAAAGGAAGAGGGCACAGGGAGACCCCTCCTCAAGGGAACAGTTAGAGATGGACTCTACCTGCTGAACCGTGATAATAAATCACCAGTCGCCTATGCTGCAGAGAAGGTTGCAATGGATCAGTGGCATCAACGACTCGGACATCCTCATTTTAAAGTACTTCATCGTATTATCTCAACCTATGGTCTTCCTACCTTTGCTTACAATAAAATCGCACCGTGTGATGCATGTCTGTCGTCCAAATCACACAAATTTCCATATACCACTCCTCAACATTCCACACGCAGACCGCTTGAATTAATTCACTCGGACCTTTGGGGACCCTCCCCGGTCCTATCGCACCTTGGACACAAGTATTACGTAATCTTCATTGATGATTTCACTCGCTATACATGGTTGTATCCTCTTAAACTCAAGAGCGACGTACTGAATATCTTCATGAACTTTCATCAAAAGGTAGAAAGACAATTCAACTTGAAACTACTGAATTTTCAATCGGATTGGGGCGGAGAATTTCAGGCCGTGAGCAAGTATCTTACTAGTTGTGGTATTCATCATCGCCTGTCTTGCCCTCATACCCCGGCTCAAAACGGGACCGCCGAAAGAAAACACAGACACATCATTGAGACTGCCCTTTCACTACTGAAGCAAGCTTCAATGCCTCATAAATTTTGGGATGAGGCAGCTTGCACCGTAGTATACTTAATCAATCGCATGCCTACTCCTCTTTTAAAATTCAAGTCTCCATATCAGCTCCTTTTCAATCAAGACCCCGACTACAGCTTTCTTCGTACGTTTGGATGTATGTGTTACCCGTATCTTCGTCCCTATGCAGTCACCAAGTTGGATTCTCGATCAGAATGTTGCACCTTCTTAGGATACAGTGCATTTCATCGAGGATATCGCTGTATCTCCATGACTTCTGGTCGGCTTTACATATCACGCGATGTTATCTTCTCCGAAACAGTTTATCTGTTTGCTACCAAATCGATGGATAGTTCTCATCCCCCAGATCTTCCTCAGTCCGAGCAAAGCATCCTTGGGTCGTCACCTCATAACGAATCTCTTCAACTCCTCACAATTGAACCACTTAAATCCAATCAAACGTCTACAACTCTACCCTCGCCTCCCATTATACCCTCGGATTCTCCTGATTCTCTTGACTCCCCCCATCAATCTTCCACCTTGAGTTCACCATCCGGCCATATCCCTTCGTCCAATCCTCTATCTCCCTCCAATCTTGATCATCAGACCACACCCTCTCATATACGAACTAAATCACTCTCAGAGATCATTCAGTCGTTGGATTATTCCCCATCTACACATCTCGTAAGATATCCTCTACCTCAATGCTACTCCATCACGTCTAACCTTATCCTAGAACCGATTAATTATCAATCTGCATCTAAACACTCCCATTGGGTTCAAGCAATGCAGGAAGAGTATTCTGCTCTCCGCCGGAATCAGACTTGGTCACTAGTCCCTCGCCCCTCCAATCGACCTGTCATCGGTTGTCGGTGGATATACAAGACCAAATTTTCTCCCAATGGACAGGTTGATCGCTTCAAAGCCCGGTTAGTCGCCAAAGGTTATCATCAGGAAGGAGGAATCGACTACCACGAAACTTTTAGTCTGGTGATCAAGGTAACGACCATTCGCCTTCTTCTCTCTCTCGCCATCAGTAAAAATTGGCAAATCCGCCAGCTCGATATCTCCAATGCGTTTCTCCACGGCGATTTAAAAGAATTAATCTATATGGAGCAGCCTCAAGGCTTTACAGATATCGCTCTCCCACATCATGTCGGTTGCCTTCGAAAATCATTGTACGGTCTTAAGCAAGCACCGAGAGAATGGTATCACAAACTCTTCGGTCAACTCCTCCGCCTCGGTTTCACTGGTTCAAAGACTGACACGTCCTTATTCTTTCTCAATACCGGTCCAATTTATGTCCTCATTTATGTGGACGACATCTTAATCCTCGGACCGTCATCCACACAAATCGGTGCACTCGTCAAGTCTCTTAGTGAGCTCTTCAGTCTTCGAGATCTTGGCACAGCCTCACATTTCCTTGGAGTTGAATTTTGGCCCTGCCCTACTGGTTATTTTCTTACCCAAGGACATTACATCGCCTCTCTTCTACAACGCATGAACATGTCTCAGTGTAAACCGGTAGGTACTCCCTCTCCGGTTGCCACTCCTCACTCTAAGTCTGAGACGTCTGATGATCCCTCTACTTACCGGAGTATCGTCGGTGCGCTACAATATCCCAACATGACTCGTCCGGACATTGCGTTCGCAGTTAATCAAGCATGCCGCTCGATGCACTCACCACAGCCTATCGATTGGGTGAGGCTGAAACACCTTCTAAGATATTTAAAAGGAACAATAGACTATGGCCTCCACTTCAAACGTGACTCCGATCTCTCGCTCACTGCTTACAGTGATGCCGATTGGGTCGGCAATGCATTAGATCGTCGGTCCACTGGAGGATTTCTTGTATTCCTCGGCAGCAACCTCATCTCCTGGAGTTCAAAAAAACAGCCAACTGTAGCCCGCTCTAGCACGGAGGCCGAATACAAAGCTGTCGCTAATGCCTCATCCGAATTAATTTGGATCAATTCTCTTCTCCGTGAGTTGAGTATTTCGTTACCCGCGCCCATTCTATGGTGCGATAACATCGGGGCAACATACTTATCAGCTAATCCTGTGTTTCATGCTCGGATGAAACACATTGAAATTGACTTCCACTTTGTTCGTGAACAAGGCGCCGCACGCCGCCTACGTGTATGCATCATCTCCAGTCAAGATCAAACTGCCGTTCTTCTCACCAAAGCTTTACCCAAACAGCGCTTTCAGCTACTTCGGTCCAAGCTCAACGTCTTACCGACGTTTCACTTGCGGGAGGGTGTTAAAGAATGACTTCGCTCCTGACGCGTCGTCTCTCTCGACCAGACGGTTATAATTGTCTGGTCTGTTACAACGACTCGTCGCCTCATCCTCCAGTCTAACCTCTTCCTCTTTAGCACTCACTGCTGCTATAAATACGGATGTATCCGCTACACTATTCTTTACGGAAGTTATTCTTTTCTCAACTACACTACTCTTTCCTCTCTCCACCTCCTCGATTTCTTTCCAGATATCTTAGAAGTGAATGAATTTATTATCGAACAGCCTCGGGAGCGGAAGAAAAAATGAAGATGTCCATCTCCGCCATATCGTTTCCCGGGCAGAACTTGCTTCCCCACCGAAAGGACGATCAGCGAGGACTCTCCAGTCGCCTACCCGATCGACGAGGATTTTCCAGTTCTGCAACCGATCATTTTCACCAATAGCTCATCAAGAAATGAAGCGAAGAGACAATTGACAAAACGTCATCATATTTGTGATCCTGGCGTTGACCTGCAGAGAAGACACGCGACGGATTTATTGAGCTCTAGAGTCACTTCCTTCCACGGCGTAACAGCGTCCCCGCGACAGGACCTGAAGAAAAGAACTAAACGAGTAACCGTAATGCTTCTCCGATCTTTACCTTCTTGTCGCCTCAACCAACGTCTGTTAGAACACGTCCTCCCCACACGATTGAATTCTCCTCTCAGTCACACGCGATCGGTCGCTCTCTCTTGGAAGTTCAAGAAGGAGAGAATGGAGAAACAACAGAAAATTCATTCACTTCATCACTCACACACCCCGTCGAACACTTACACTTGGTTTTATTTAAAAAAAAGAGATAGAAGGAAAAATATAAGGGAAATAACTGCACGTGGGCCCCATCCGTCCTTCCACTTCAATCCACACCGTTATAACTCCTGTGAACGGACGCTCACGATCTTTTCTTTGTGAGCGTGAGATAGTCGCCGTAAGATCCAAATCTGACGGCTCAGATTATTCCTACATACTCCTCCGTAATCTGACCTTTACTTCACTTTGATGACGCCGATCTTCTTCCGAAATTCCAAGAACTTTGTAATTCCGAGTGGCTTTGTGAACTGATCGGCGAGTTGATCCTCAGTCCGAATATACTTCACCTTCACCTTGCCCTCCTCCACGCAATTTCGAATAAAATGGTAGCGAACTTCAATGTGTTTCGTTCGTCCGTGAAATACTGGATTTCGGCTGATTTCAATTGCCGATTTATTATCAATACAGAGATCAAAGATCTCAAGGAACTCTTCCATTAACTTGTGCAGAAATCTACTCATCCAAACACCTTGACACACAGCTGATGTGGATGAAATATATTCTGCCTCGCAAGATGATAGAGCAACAACCTTTTGCTTGCTGCAATTCCAAGCAATTGGATTTAATCCGACAAAGAAAATATACCCTGATGTGCTCTTCCGATCATCCTGATCTCCTGCATAATCACTATCACAAAAACCAATTATCCTTGAATCCTTATAACTTTTATACATTAAACCGTAATCTGTGGTCCCCTTGATATATCTCAGCACTCTCTTGGCTGCTGCCATATGATCTGAGTGTGGTTTACTCATAAAAAGGTGATAACATGCAATCTTAACATGATAAAACATGATTATTAATGCAATTTAAGGCATAAAACATTACATTTATGTGCATGTTATCATACTTTGAGTGCATTTCTATCATTCTATGCATATTTATGTCATAATCTCAAAATGCACTAAATTAGGGTTAATTATGATAAATTAAGGATAAATAATTTTATAACCCATCTTTACTTGAGATTATGAATGGTTTTTAAAGTTAAATAATAAGAGAAATCATTTTTATGAACATTCATTTAATTTTCTAAAGTTAAAATCTTTTAAAAATGAATGTATTTTTTTGAAATATAAATTAAATCTCTTGTTATTTAAATATTTTGAATTTTTTTAGAATGATAGATAATTAAATTTCAGATCTAATGAAAGAAATTTGGATTAATTTGGAGTTGTATTTTTAAAAAGATATGATTTTTTTACAATTTTTTTAGGGATTTTTTTCTGTATTTTTTTGGATTTTTTTCTAATTATATTTTCTATTTAAAAAAACCGTTTTTTTAAAGTAAATAAAAATAAAAAACCGCAAAAAAAGGGCGCGGGACCCGCGTGGATGCGACGTGGCACGCAAGGCCACGTGGCAGCGCCACGCGGACCCGCGCAGCGCCTACGTGGCGCGTATATATTATATTATATTATTATTACTATATATAATAAGAGAGTTCTTCAGCCTCGCCTAGTTGGGGAGGGTATTAACCCTCTTAAATGTCGGGTATTATATACCCGACATTCTCATTTTTCTTTCTCCGTGTGGGACTAATTCCCACACTCTACTTACCTTGCAGGTGACGTGGAAGCGCGCTGGACGTTGGATCGACGGCGCGCGTCGATCTCGCGCGTTGATCGCGTGAGCGCCGGACCATTGATCGCGATCAGACGCACGTGCTAAATAGAGTTATTATAACGGCTCTGATCGACGCGACGTGGCGGCATCACGCGCGCCGATCAGGTGGAGGCCAGGACCACCAGAGATCATCAAGACCACGTGCGTTTTTCCAGGCGTTATAACGGCCGAGATGCATCCACGCGGACCGCATCTCAGCCGTTCGATCACGATCCTAAGGACGGCGTTTTTCGTGCGTTTTATAACGCCTCACACGTGGCCTAATCTGGAGCGTCCGTCAACAATCCAACGGCCACGATATATTCGTAACGTTTCACTTATTAAACGCTTAATCTGGACCGTTGATCAAGCCTAACGCATTGATCGGACGGTTTCGCCCAATTTGGGCTATAAATTGATGAGTTCTTCGTCGTTTGTACTCATTCTTGAGAGTTTCGATCTAATTGACCTATCTATTTGCATTCTCTCTTGAATCTCTCTCTTGTAATCACTTCTAGACAAGATTCCGCGTCCACGGAGTGTTTATAAGAGAGATTTCGACGATCGAGCGAGGAGAATTTGTCTCTTGAACACCGATGTTCACGTTTGAATTCACGGAATGAAGAGCCGTCGATCCGGCGATCAATTGGATCGATTTGATCATTATCTCGGGTTAAAAAACAAGTTTAACCTCTTATCTATCGTCGTGTATCATCAATTTTAGGATTAGGACTTCAATTTAAGTTTAATTTCATTTCAATTTCAAGTGTGTTCTTCGCGAGTTCCGAAAATTTCTCTCCACTTCCATCTTTGATTTCTCCGTGATTACTCATCCAAATCGAGCGATTCTTGATTCCACGGATAGATCTTTGAGTTATCTTTCTAAATGCACCATTTTCCCTAATTTCTTACCTCAATTTATCGTCCAATTTGACCAAATTCCAAAAGATATCTCGAAAATACCTAAATTCCCTGTGGATTCGACCCGTATTTACCATTATACCCCTCAATTCTCTCTTAATTCCCCAAATTGGTAAGTTCGGTATTATTTTTGACACGAGACCGTGTGAAATCGACGACCTCACGGTCTCGTCTCGTCAACCGGCTCAGATAGCTTACTGAGAAAATCAGATCCGGTCTAGTTAGTGTCAAATATCTCAGACATCCGATCAATTTTCTGAAATAGGTCGAGTCCACCTCCTCTCCTTCATCATCTCTGCTTAGTCTGAGACGACACTCCATTGGTGTTTTGGCCAAGTTGCACTCTTCCATATTGAATTCTTTTAGGACTTTCAATGCATAATTTGTTTGACACAATCTGATTTCAGATTTACTCTGTATCACTTCAACCCCCAAATATGAATTTAAAAGACCGAAATCAGTCATATCGTATTTAGTCTTCATTGAGGATTTAAATTCCTCAATTTTCTGAGTATTTGATCCAGTGATGATCAAATCGTCCACATACACTCCAATCAAAATTCTATCCCTTTTGATGTTAGATATATACACTGCTTGATCATTGACACTCTTACAAAATCCGATTGATCTCAATGTATTATCCAACTTAGAGTTCCATGCTCTTGGGGCTTGTTTAAGCCCGTAGAGAGCTTGTCTCAATCTCAGGACATAATCCTCTTTTCCCTTTTCTATAAAGCCTTCTGGTTGATGCACATACACCTCTTCTTTAATCTCACCATTAAGAAATGCGGATTTTACATCAAGGTGATGCAATTCCCATTTCAACTGTGCTGCAAGAGCTATCAAGATTCGAATAGATTCTGCTCTTGCAACAGGAGAGAACACCTCATCAAAATCTTTACCCCTTCTTTGACTGTAGCCTTTAGCCACTAACCGGGCCTTATGTCTTGTAATATTTCCAGAAGAATTCCTCTTCACCTTGTAGATCCACTTAACACCGATTGGTCTACAATTCTCAGGTGGCTTGACAAGATCCCATGTCATATTTCTCTCTATTGCTTCTATTTCTTCTTTCATTGTCATTCTCCAAATTTCCTCCTTGACTGCTACTCCATATGAGGATGGTTCCTCTGCTGAAATAAAATATGCATTCTCCTCATCTATCTCCTGAGTATCCTCATAGATCGATTGAATCGATCTGTATCTCTCAGATTCTTCATTTTCCTCTTCTCCATAATGTTGATCTTGATTGCTTTGATCATATGAGGGTAAGTCTGAAATTGAATTTGGGTTTTGATGATATGTTGAGTTTTCTGATGAATTAACCAATTCTATGGCTGAGGTGAAAGTGAAATCAGTGCGTTGACCACCTTGTTGACTGAAATCCCAACTTTGACATTCCTCAAAGACAACGTCTCTACTTACAATTACTTTGAAACTCAATGGATCAAGGCATCTGTAGGCTTTAGTACCTAGTTCATATCCAATAAACACCATCACACTGCTTCTGTCTTCGAGCTTATTCACTCTTTTTGTGGTTTTCACATGAACCACAGAGCCAAAAACCCACAGATGATCTATATTTGGCTTCCTTCCACTCCATTTTTCGTATGGAGTTATATTCTCCAAACTCTTGGTATAGGAACGATTTAGTACATACACACATGTATTTACAGCCTCTGCCCAAAGTTCTAGAGGCAAGTTCTTCTCTTTTAGCATGCTTCTCACACAGGACATAATTGTCCTATTCTTTCTTTCCACCACACCATTCTGTTGTGGTGAATAAGGAGCAGTAAGGTGCCTTTTAATTCCACTTTCTTCACAGTAGACTTTGAACTCTTCTAAATTAAACTCACCTCCTCTGTCTGTCCTAAAACACTTTACCTTCTCTTCACTTTCAGATTCAGCTAAGTTCTTCAATTTCTTAAATTGCTGAAAAGCATCTGACTTATCCTTTAGAAAAGCCACCCACATTAACCGAGAATAGTCATCAATCAGTAAGAAATAGTACCTTCTTCCTCCTACTGTTGATGGTTGGATCGGTCCACAGATATCTCCATGAATTAGTTGGAGTTTCTTTGATGCTCTAAATTCCGATTTCTTTGGAAATGGTCTTCTAATTTGCTTCCCTGCCAAACAATTCTTGCATAAATGGTCAGAGAAGTGAATTTTTGGTAAGCCACTTACCATCTCAGCCCTTCTCATGTCATCAATTTTTCGGAAATTCTGATGACACAGTCGATAATGCCATAACCAAACTACACCTTCCTCCTCTCGTGTGATTTGACAAACCTCAGGGATGTTTAGTTTAATCAAGTACATACTTCCCCTTGATTTCCGAACATTTGCAAACACATTTCCTCTATCATCAAATATAGAGAGAACTCCTCCTCCTAAATTTGATGTAAAACCGTCATCATCAAGCTTTCCCAAGCTCAGTATGTTTACCTTTAGAGTCGGAACAAACAGCACTCCTTCAAGTTTTAATTCTTCCCCATTTGAATAATTCACTATGATGGATCCTTTTCCTTCAAATGCTATCGATGATTCATCACCAAACTTTATTGTTCCTCTCTGATTTTCATCAATAGATTTGAAAAAAGATCTCATACCTGTCATGTGTGAACTTGCTCCCGTGTCAAGATACCACTGATTATCTTGAATTCTCATTTCTTGCACACCCTATAGAAGTATATCTTCTGTGTATGCCATGAACAATGTTGATTCCTCAGTTGCTAAGTTCGCGGTCTCTTCACGCGCTCTTGGTTTCCACTCATTTTTGCACTCATCTGCAAAGTGTCCGAAATCTTGGCAATTATAACATCTTACTTTTGATTTATCAAAAGGTTTTCTTGAATCTTCTTGACTTCGATCATCACTAGACTTTGCTTTTCCTCTGCCTTGTTCTCTACCCCTTCCTCTGCCTCTTTCTCTACCTCTTTCTCTGCCTCTTCCTCTTCCGCGTGACAACTGTCCTTCTTCTCGCTTTGACTTATCAAGCTTACTCATCGCACGAGATAATAGCGCTTGTTCTTCTTCTCTTGCATCTCTTTCAGAAAGACGCATCTCATGAATCTTTAGTGATCCGATGGCTTCCACCAATGACATCGAATCGAGATCACCAAATTGTTTGAGGGAAAGGGTCAGGGAATCGTACCTCGGCGGCATTGATCGGAGAAGCTTCTTAACCGCCTCTTTGTCATCAATCCTCTCTCCGAGTTGTCGTAACTCAAACACAATTCGCGAAAATTTTTCAGTGAAATCACTCACCTTCTCAGTCTTCTTCATTGAGAGATTCTCGAACTCTCTTCGAAGACCTTGAGCTCTTGATTGAGCGAGCCGATCTATTCCCACGTGGAATGATCGTATAATCTCCCAGTTCACCTTAGCTGTCTTCTTGATATCTAACTGGATGCCTGAAGATTCCGGTATGGCCGCTAGCATCGCTGATAGAGCCAGCCTATCTTTCTGTCTGTTCGTGTCAGTACCAAGAACCGCTTCCCACAGATGCACTTCCATTCTCATTGCCCAATGACGGTAATTTGTCGCGGAGAGTTGAGTTAGAGGCGTCGGAGCGACTACCTCGAACTTCTTGACCGCTTCACCGGTCGTAGACTTCTCACCTTGAGTCGATGTCTCACCTCTTCTCGGCATTTTCCACAGGTCACTCGACGATCGGTAGCTCTGATACCAAATGTTAGAACACGTCCTCCCCACACGATTACCGTCAACTAGAGGAGAATTCAATCGTGTGGGGAGGACGTGTTCTAACAAAGTCAACCCTCTACAATTACCGTCAAATACCTCTTACGGTTATCGGATGCCCACACGATAAAGAAATTAAAGAAGAATCTCCCTTCCACCTCTGCACCATACGACGCCGTCACCATCAACTTTATTCAAGGCCAAGGAAGTAGAATTATCATCTTGTGGCTATCATGGAAATCGTCAGAAATACAGAACGCGTCCGCGATTTATGCAACTGTTCGCACGCGGAAAGTTAAAGGGACGCGTCCTTCCCTATCTTTCTCCATCTCCATATCCTATAAATGGAGGCTTGTAAGAGAACACAAGATAGATGCTGTTTTCGATCAAAATTGGTTACTACTTGGTTACTTGGTTACTTTTATCCCCTCTGTGTTCATCGTGTTCCTGTGTCTCCATCAATCTCTCCTGCATCTTCTTCTCTCCGCGTTCTATCTCCCTTCCTTCTCTCCCTCCATTCTGTCCGCTTTCATCAATCTTCAGTCAGAGATTTTCCGAGGAATTACTTACCGTGAGGAGCGAATCCGAAGCGTAATCTTCGTCACCTCCATCAGGTAACATCCTTCTTCATCCCATGGATAATAGTTCGCTTCTCAAATCTTAAGTCCACGTTAGACGTTCGGTCTTCTCTAATATCCTACATTCCCTATCATTTTCCGATTTCCTTCTTATTCCCAGAATTAAATAACCTTTCTAATATCTTTCTCCCATCGCAATCGTCCCCACTCTCATTCTCTGAACCATCTTCATTCCCCTTCTCTCCTCCATTTTCTCTACATATGATCCTATCCTCTTCTACTGTTCTTCGCCATTCCGATCCTTTCATTATCATATCATCCCCAATCTATTTTCTCTATTTTATATTCTCTTTTATTATTCCCTCTATCATCCCTCCTCAATAATATATTTATATATTCGCTATTCTAGTAATCAATACACAATCTCCTTTCTCTATTATTCTATTTTATAATCTTTATTCCAAATTCCCTCATTATCTAATTATATCACCCAAATATTCTCTTCTCTCTTACCTAATTTCTTTTCATAATCTAAATACCTCATTAACATTTATTCAAACAAACTTCTAAATTTTCTAAAATATATTCCTCTGAATTATATATCTAACCACCTTGATATCATTCATAGATCCTCCCCATTACTTGTAGGATTAATGTATAGTTGACTCAAAAGTTCTACTATAGATTCTATATTATTAGATAAGAGAAAGTATGAATAAACTAGAGAAGATGAATTGATAAACACCATGTATTAGAGGAGAAATTAGAGAAGATGAATTGAATCAACACCATGTATTTAGGTAAAAACTAATAAACACAATAAAGTCAACAAAGTCCCATCTAAATATTAATAAATTACCCATTTAAATTTTAATGTCATCCATAAAATAAAAAAACATTAATTTTCTATCTGCATTATTTTATGTATATTTTGAACTCTATTATTCATCGGCCTCGTGGTCTTCTTTTTGACATCAACAATGTAGTGCAATCAAAGTTCCTATAGTTTTGACCTTCAAGGAACACTCGTTAGAAGTTGAAATGAACCTTTCAATGGAGAAGATGCACTTTGAGGGCATAAAACAATCACATGTTTAGGAAAAGGATGCATACCTCATTGTTTCTACTCGTTCAATGAGTCGTTGTCATCTAGTAGATCTTTGATTTCACTAGGAGACATCTTTCTTGTGAGGTTTTCTTATTGTCCCTTTATCTTCTTACTAATCAATGTTGATCGGTTGTCATGCAAATTATGACCTATGAGGTACAGTCTGATGTTGTATTCATCTCGACATACACATTGATGAGGTTTTCCACTGTGCATATGTAAGAATGTTCTTTGATCAATTCTCTGGGTTTGCAAATGACATTCTTGATCTCAATTAATACTTTTCTTTGATCTTGAGTGTAGCAGTAATGATGTCTGCCTCATCATTTCGAATATCATCAAGATATATTGCTAAAATTATGTTCCCATTGATGTCACCTTTTTGAACTTTGGAACTTTTTGTGCATGGTATAAAACCATACTCATTAATAATACAATGGAACTTGGTGAATCAAGCATGAGGGCTTTTTTTCTTGAGACCAAAAAAATTGCTTTTTCTAAGTCGACATAACTTAGATGACTTCCCTAAGAAACACTACCAGGAGGTTTCTTCCCTAGTGTTGCCATAAATAAAAAAAGGCATTGGAGATGTTTGATCGATGATGAGACCATCTCTTTTTTTTCTGTAGTAGAGAGAAGTACCAAAAAAGAAATAAATTCTAAGATATCAGAGATTATTTAGTTTTGGGCAATCCCATCAGCTTGATTAAACCCTTGTGCCACCAAGAGAGCCTTGTGTCAAGTGATAGTACTCGTTAGGTTATATTTTATGGTAAAATCCCGCTTACAAGTCAAAATATTTTAATCCATATGATGAGAGATGAGCTCTCAAGTGCCCCCCATTCTTCTACATCATTATACTTAATACCTATATTTAGCCACTCGGGTGCTTGAAGAGCCTCAGCTTGGGATGGAAAAAAATGATTATGAGGAAACTTAAGGAATTACTACAAGAAAGGTGGGATAGAGAGAGTCATATGATACAAAGTTATGGATAGGAAGTTCAATACATGAACCTTTACATTTATAGAGGGAGATGGGGAGTTCAAAGTTTTTAGATGAAGAGTGATCTAGGCTTAGAAACAGGGATACATTTTCAACAATTGGAGGTGATGAAGAAAA
>CM044109.1:10610215-10636610 GCA_024174645.1 Lemna minuta
AAAATCAGAGAATCAAAAAGAGTAAAAAGATTACGAAAATATTATATTCAGAAACTAGAGAGAAAATGGAATTTATTGATATATAATTCGTGATTTTTGGATAAGAAATGGATTTATTATGAATTATTGAAAATCAATGATCAGAAAATCCCCGAAATTAACACCTCAGAGGAAATCTTCAAATTTAATGCCCAAATGAAATCCAAATATTGCAATTTCTATGTAAATGGAAAGCTAAGAATCAGAGGAATCCAAAAAGACCAAAATTATCAAATTCTGATTTGTAAATCAAAAGTAATTGACCCCGAAAGTCAACATTTGACTTCTGATGAAAGATGAACAGTCCTCGATCAAACGTCAAATTGGAGGGTCAAATGAAGTCAGAATTTGATGAATTTGCTATCCACGAAAGCTGATGAAAAGAGGAATCCAATTAACCAAAATCAAGTGATTTGGAATTATAATCAAAGAGATATCCTATTTTCAAAATCAGCAATTTTTCGGACCTAAAATTGGGGAAAATGAAGAACACTATGAACTAATTTGCAAAATTAAAGATCTAAACCAAATAAAAATATAAATTATCTCTTGATAATCGATCGAACCTCAATACTAACCTGATTGCCACAAGAATGGGGCCTCAATTCTCATGGATTGAAGCGAATTTGCTCGGATTCTTCCTCGTAGACGTTCGGAACTCAAGGGGAAAATTCGATGAAATCAAGAGGTGAAATCGTGATTATCATGCTTCAATGGATGCGTCGCTACACACTTGGAAGCAGAGGATCACGAGAACTTAAGACCTTCCTCGAAACTCGCTTAATTTCTTCATGAGTCGATCAAAAGTTAAGAACAAAGAAGAAATACATGGTTTTTTTAAAGGGAGAATTGGCCCGAAGATCATGGGCAATTGACGCGTTCGTGGGGGCGAAATCAAGGCGTCGTGGGAGCGGTTCCTTGGGCATGAGTTGTGGCTTCAATTCCACGATGCCACAAGACTGATTAAGCGGCAAATTAGCGTCGATCGTGGCCACGATCGCGCGACGATCATGCTACGATCGCGCAGCGATCATGCCACGATCGCGTGGCGATCCGGTCTGGATTGCATGGCGATCGGACTCGGAATGCATGGCGATCGAGCTTAGATCCGAAAGCTTCCACCAAAGATGCCTCTGACGCAGCGATCGACGATGATCGAACCACGATCGCGCGACGATCGCGCGTCGATTGTGGTTCTTCACGAAAAACGCCAGCCGTTCGATGAAGAGTGGGTGAGCCATCCGATGATTTGATGAAGATTTGACGCACGTAGAGCTTGACGCGATGCTCCCCTTTGATGGAGATCGGGACGACTCTCGTGATGCCGCGTGTCATAAGGTATGCCCTCTGATCACTTTACTTATGAGAGAGTTTCAGCACGTGCTTGATTTAGTGATCGCGAGGACTCGGGTCCACGCGATTGATGATTTGAGGTTGGATCGGACGCTCGCCGCGCGTCCACGTCACCTACAAAAGGGTAAGACGTGTGGGACATAGTCCCACACGAAAAAAATAAAGGCGTACGACGCGTTTAAATAGGGGAGTAGATTCCCCCATTTAACTGTCATAACATCCTCTTTAACCGAACTTACACGTGGCGCCCCACACGGGCGCCCACGTGTCTTCGCGATGTCGTGTGTCCCTACGCCACGTGGCCGCGCCGTGCGCCTCCTATGCCCCACGTGGGCCACCCGCAGCCCTGCCACGTGGCCTCAGAGCCACGTCGCATCCGCGCGGTGTCCCGCGTGCCGCGTGTCGTGTCGCCGGCTTCCCCGCTCGCCACGTCAGCACCTGCAGGTAAATACCCCTTTTTTTGCAACTTTTTAAATAGAAATTCAATTTATAAATCAAATAAAAATCAGAAAAAATGCATAAAACTTCAGAAATTCATATTTCTCAAAATACAACTCCTTTTAAGCTCAAATTTTGTCCATTGGATCACAAATTTCTTCCTTTTTAATGTTATGCCATTTAAAATATATTTAGAAAGAAGACATCAAGATGACTTATAATTTAATTAAATCATTTCTCATTAAACATTCTAAATCATAAATTCATCCTAAAATCATCCTTCCAAACATTTACTAAAGTCAAAACTCATTCCATAACAGAGATTAACTTCTATTACTTTAAACAAAAGATTAATCATCTATTAAACATGAAATTATCCCCAATTTATGCATAAATATCAACTTTAGTGAAATGACATGCCAATGGAGAAAATTCCTAAAAAGTATGATAACATGCATCATATTCACATAAAATAAGCATGAATATGAGTTAATTAGAATAATAATTCAAGTTATAAATGCATGTTATCAATCATCATCATATTTTTTATTTATAAATCTCTCTTTCTATTTATTAATAATTCCTTTGGCTATTTATTTGTAATTCTCTCTTGCAAACATAACAACACAAACATGTATGATGTAGATTGATAATTGGGCTGGCCTAATTTGTTTCTCTGTCTAAAAAAGGAAATAGGACTTCTAATCAATATCTTTTAATACTTGTGTCACTTTAAGTAGGCAAATATATATTTGTATAAACTATGGACCGGAACCCAAAAAACTCTAAAGGAAAATGCATGTTATCTCCATATAGACAATTGGGTATATCCCTCTCGCATTCACCCATAAATGGAAAAATAAATAAATAATAGCATTAGTGCAAAATCTAGTTGTTGAATGATACAGGTAGAGATTTATAAATAAATATTGATGATGATGGTGATCAGCATCACCATCATATATTTATTTATAAATCTCTCGTGCTGTTGATCTCTATCTCTATCGTTCAAGAAGTCATATTTCCTTATATAAAGTAGGACAGCTTGATTTTCAATCTACGTCATCCCTATTTCTGTTGTTATGTTTGCAATGGACAGCACTTGAGAAATAATCTTTACCTATAATTTTTATTTCCTCAACATCTGCATAAGAAAAGAGAGAGTAGGCTTCAGACCAAAGATAACTATGTGGGATGTACACTAGGCCTTGACCAACAAAGAATAGGCTTCAATCCAGAGAGAAAATAGGCTTCTGCTCCTTCCCAATGTACTCAGTTAGGATTAATGTATAATTGACTCAAAAGTTCTACTATAGATTCTATATTATAAGATAAGAGAACGTATGAATAAAATAGAGAAGATGAACTAATAAACACCTGCATTAGAGGAGAAATTTGAGAGGATGAATTGAATCAACACCATGTATTTAGCTAAAAACTAATAAACACAATAAAGTCAACAAAGTCCCATATAAATATTAATAAATTACCCATTTAAATTTTAATGTCATCCATAAAAGAAAAAAACATTAATTTTCTATCTGCATTATTTTATGTATATTATGAACTCTAATATTCATCGGCCTTCTGGTCTTCTTTTTGACATCAAGGAACACTCGTTAGAAGTTGCAATGAACCTTTCAATGGAGAAGATGCACTTTGAGGGCATAAAACAATCACATGTTTAGGAAAAGGATGCATACCTCATTGTTTCTACTAGGTCAATGAGTTGTTGCCATCTTCTAGATCTTTGATTTCACTAGGAGACATCTTTCTTGTGAGGTTTTCTAATTGTCCCTTTATCTTCTTACTAATCAATGTTGATCGGTTGTCATGCAATTATGATCTATAAGGTACAGTCTGATGTTGTATTCATCTCGACCTACACATTGATGAGGTTTTCCACTGTGCATATGCAAGAATGTTCTTACATATGATATACACATCAATTCTGTGAAGAGACTTGCCGGATTGAATGATATAGAAGCCAAGATCTCCAATTTTCCTCTTCTTCCATTTCGGTGAAAGTAGGCCCAGTTTCTGATGCTCGATTTTGTAGATCTCTTCTCTTGATCTGCAGGTGTCGGCAATGGAGATCCAACGGATTTGCGAGTCGGGGACTGGAGTATTCGATCCGTCGTTTGAAGATGGCAGCAATGATTTGTCGTCAGCGTCGGGAGATGGCGGATCGTCAGGACTGAATGCAAACTTGGATCAAGTGGACGAACAGGTTGGCGACGCCATGCGAGGAGAACGCTGCGGAATAACTCGGGAGGGGGAAGAGAAGAACGAAGAAGAACAAAGAAGAATGAGGAGGATTCCATTGACTGACGTCAACTACCTTTCCAAAAATTTCATTTCAAAATAACTTGTTTCAAATGTATTACATCCTTTCAATTTATAAGGAACAGTAGGAAGTTATTAAACTGCCCTAAATATGAAAAGGTGTCAATCGACGGGATGCTTTTTTGGATAACCTCCCAACCCACCAATAACTCCTCTTTGAAAAGGTGTGATGATGTGGCACCTCTAGGTTGATGACACGTGGCGAGGATGTGGCAATTTACTGATGAGGCTTGAGTGTTGACTTTTCCTTGTGTGTTGACCTCAGATGTACTTCAAGAAAATAATAAGACAAAGGGATTTTTATTCCCCATCAATTCACCTTGTCTTGAAATGTTGACTTCAAGGTTCCATCTTTGACCACTGAAGCCCACTAAGGCCCAAGCCCCGGACAAGATCCTGGCTCATAGCACTTCTGTGCTACATTAGAGAGAGAGAGGAGGGGAGGGCGAAAGAGAGAGACGGAGAGAGAGGGAGAGCGAGGAAGGGCGGGAGAGAGAGAGAGGGAGGGAGGGAGCAAGGGAGCAAGGGAGAAAGAGAGGGAGGGAGAGCGGGAGAGAGAGGGAGGGAGGGGGAGGGAGGAAGGGGCGGGAGAGAGAGAGAGAGGGAGGGCGGGAGAGAGGGAGGGAGAGAGAGGGAGGAAGAGTGGGAGAGAGAGAGAGGGAGGAAGAGTGGGAGAGAGGGAGGGAGGGAGAGTGGGAGAGAGTGAGGGAGGGAGAGCCAGAGAGAGGGACAGAGGGAGGGAGGGTGGGCGGGCGGGAGAAAGAGAGGGAGGGAGGGGGGGGAGAAAGAGAGGAAGGGAGAGCGGGAGAGAGAGGGAGGGAGGGTGGGAGAGAGAGAGAGAGGGAGGGAGGGAGAGAGACAGAGAGGGAGAGAGACGAGAGGGAGGGAGGGAGGAAGAGAGAGCGAGAGAGAAAGATAGAGAGAGGGCGGAGAGAGAAAGATAGAGAGAGAGAGAGATAATTTTACTACTTAAACTTTTGAGAGATGATTATCGAAAACTAAATTGTTTCTATTATTTCTTTAAATATTTTTAAAATTTGAAATTTAGAAATTTATGATTTTTATTATTAATTCTTGATATATTATATTTTTTTGTTGAGAAGTATTAATCTATTATCATTTTATTGTGAAACATATATTTTTATCTTTACATATTATGGAGTCATAAAAACCTTATACAATTTATTTTCATTTCAAATGACAAATCACCAAAAGTATAGGTTTCACCGAAGCCACACCAGACAATACCGTCACCGATACGGAACCAAAGTTAGGTATAGGTTTAGGTTTTCACAAAAAATTGGTACCGACACCGGAACCGGAGAACCTTAGATGAGAGAGTAACAAGATTTGAGTTCTTGAAATTTGATACACATTGCATCATAGATTATGAGATATTTATGCTGCTTGATTAAAATTTTTGAAATGATAAGTTTGATTAATTACAATCAAAGCTGTATGTGCATTTAATTCCATAACCATTAAAATATTTCATCTAATACTAGAATTCCTTAAGAAATATACAATTGGATGTTTTACATCGTATGGTATTTGACAAGTTTTTATAAAATTAATAATTTGTGTGAATATTTGTGATTCTAATCACATATAAATATTTGATTTACATGAAATACGCAATTTAATGCTTTGAAAAGCTATGTATTTTTTTAACAGATTAATAATTAGATTCAAAATTTGTGATTGATGACCATAATTTGGATCACATAAATATTTGTGAATGTGAAACTGATACTTGTCACAAGGTCAAAGCCAAGAATCATGGTCTTCAAAAGATTAGTCAAGGTATGAAATGATTATATCAAACGAAGCATTGAATATCACTCTCATCACAATGGATCTATTTCATTTCAGTATATCATTTATTTTTGTTGGTGATATGTGGTTTGTGAACTACAAAAAATGGATGGAGATAGGAATGATATGTCTTTTTTAAGTTATTTGTAAAGTTCCTTGTACTCTATCACTCTTGAGTTATGTCACTTGACACAAAATATTTCATTTCTGGTAGGTCAATCAAATCATCCATGAGAAAAAAGTCCCACGCGATTATTATCTGTGCAAAGAAACAACAATGCAATTCCTCTTTTTTCTTTTCACATTAGATAGTATTCCTATCTGCACACCTGCATAGATTTCTTGTAGCCATGTTCTTGGAATTTTCTCCTCTATGTTCAGTGTCTACTTCCAACTCTTATCATGGTATTCCATGTTCCCTTGAGTATATCTTTACAACCTTGCTCCACCCAACCAAGAAAGTGAGGAACTTTCATTTTCCCAGAGTTGAATTTGAAGTCAATTCTTCTTGACCCCATAAAGGTATCTCCTTGTTGAAGTCTCTTTTTTAGTAAAAGAATTGCTAGAGGTGAATTTCATGTAGTTAAATCAACCTAGGTTTCAAATGCTTAAGTATATAAAAGTTTTGGTTTTCCTCCCAATTGCATATGCGATTTGAATAAGTAATGATATCAAGACAATAATATTGCAAATATCAATAATTAAATAAATATTCCCTTCAATTTATGCTACTGGACTACTCAAATTGTTCAATAAGTCAAGTTATTGGGCAGTGTCATGTAAAATTCAAATTGAGTGCTAATGTTTTAGAGTAGACTAGGCCAAATTAAAAATATATATATAGACTAATGAAATATATTGTAATTTTTCAAGGAAAAACTTCAAAAATGAAGCAGCTTCTATCAAACCACTTACTTATAAAGATGGTAATAAAGTAAATAATAATCTTTAAAAGATCCAATTCATTGCTAGAAATCAGCTAGGGTAATTCAGTTTTTATGTAATTCAATGACAAGGCCTACAACTTTATTCAAATCCCCATCAAATATCAGTAACAAATCGTGAATGTCAAGAAAATGAAAATTTTCTAAAAATTTGAAATTTGAAAAAGAGAATGACCAATTAAAAATTGAAATTTATTTTTCACAATACTTTGTAAATTGAGATGCTTCAAAATATTAGAAAAATTAGTTTCTATTGAAAGCAATTAAAAAGGAATTATCAGATAATTTCTTGATTGTCGTTTATTATTGGTTCATTTTGAAATGAAAAAAATTTGAGACAATAAGAAATTGCAATTCTAAAAGGTAATAAATCAAGGTTCCCATATGCAAAGTCAATAAAAAATAATCAATTGAATTCTGAAATGAAAATAATTTAGTGAAAGGAATAGCAAAAAACAAAGAGATGTTTTATTCAAATCAAACCAAAATCAAATATAGCCTAAGAATAGTTGAATTTTTGTAAGTTCTCAGAAAGATCAATATACAGCTAACAAGAGAATAATCAAAATTTTCAAGATCATTTTTGTGGGGAAACCTCAAGTATTTTATTTTCCATTGAAAAAGTCTTGAATCAAGAAAATTGTGAAGCAAGTAAACATTTCTCCAAGTATACACATATTCATTGTCAATTAATATTCCCCGACCCATGAATGTAAACCAAAAATGCATATGATCTAGATTTCAATAAGGTAGAATTTTGGTTCGTTTAGTAACATGCTAATCATAAAATTTGACATGTGTTTCAAAAATATCTACTTCCTTGACTCTTTTCACTACATTGCCTCTATGAATGTTCCTCTTTGGATATACCCCCTATATCTTAAATATGACATCTCCTTATACAATTCTCATCAGTCACATCCTTATCTAGAATGTTCATGCTTAATTCCTTCAGTTCTCGAGGAAGTGTCGCCTTTGCTACTTCCAATACAATCTTTCTTCATCACCTCCAAATATTGAAAATGTATCCGTGTTTCTAGGCCTAGATCACTCTTCATCTAAGGATTTTGAACTCCCCATCTCCCTCTATAGCTGTAAAGGCTCATGCATTGAACTTCCTATCCATAACTTTGTATCATGTGACTCTCTCTGTCCCACCTTTCTTGCAGTAACTCCTTGAGTTTCCTCATAATCAATTTTTTCCATCCCAGGTTGAGGCTCTTCAAGCACCGAGTGGCAAACTATAGGTATTAAGTATAATGTTGTAGCAAAATGGGGGCACTTGGGAGCTCATCTCTCATCTTATGGATTAAAATACTTTGACTTCTAAGCAGGATTCTACCATAAAATATAACCCAACGAGTACAATCACTTGACACGAGGCTCTCTTGGTGGCATGAAGGTTTAATCAAGCTGATGGGATTGCCTAAAACTAAATATTCTCTGATATCTTAGAATTTTATTCGTTTTGGGTACGTCTCTCTACTGCTGCAAAAAAGAGATGGTCTTGTCATCGATCAAACATCTCCAATGTCTTTTTATTTATGGCAACACTAGGAAGCAACCTCCTGGAGTGTTTCTTAGGGGAAGTCATCTAAGTTATGTCAACTTAGAAAAGAAATTTTTGGTATCAAGAAAAAGCCCTCATGCTCGGGTCACCAAGTTCCACTGTATTATTAATGAGTATGGTTTTATACCATGCACAAAAGTTCCAAAAATGGTGACATCAATGCGAAAATAATTCTAACAATATATATTGATGATATTAGAAATGATGAGGCAGACATCATTACTGCTACACTCAAGATCAAAGAAAAGTTATTAATTGAGATCAAGAATGTCATTTGCAAACCCAGAGAATTGATCAAAGAACATTCTTACATATGCACAGTGGAAAACCTCATCAATGTGTATGTCGAGATGAATACAACATCAGACTGTACATCATAGGTCATAATTGCATGACAACTGATCGACATTGATTAGTAAGAAGATAAAGTGACAATTAGAAAATCTCACAAGAAAGATGTCTCCTAGTGAAATCAAAGATCTATTAGATGGCAACGACTCATTGACCTAGTAGAAACAATGAGGTATACATCCTTTTCCTAAACATGTGATTGTTTTATGCCCTCAAAGTGCATCTTCTCCATTGAAAGGTTCACTGCAATTTCTAATGAGTGTCCCTTGAAGGTCAAAACTATAGGAACTTTGATTGTACTACATTGTTCATGTCAAAAGGAAGACCACGAGGTCGATGAATATTAGAGTTCACAATATACATAAAATAATGCAGACAGAAAATTAATGTTTTTTTCTTTTATGGATGACATTAAAATTTAAATGGGTAATTCATTAATATTTAGATGGGACTTTGTTGAATTTATTTTAATTATTAGTTTTTAGCTAAATACATGGTGTTGATTCAATTTATCTTCTCAAATTTCTCCTCTAATGCATGGTGTTTATTAGTTCATCTTCTCTATTTTATTCATACTTTCTCTTATCTAATAATATAGAATCTATAGTAGAACTTTTGAGTCAATTATACATTAATCTTGACTGAGTACATTGGGAAGGAGCAGAAGCCTATTTTCTCTCTAGATTGAAGCCTATTCTTTGTTGGTCAAGGCCTAGTGTGCATCTGACGGGTCGTTTTTGTGCGTCGTTAAAACACAAATACGATGGTCAAACAAAATTTATAAAACCGAACTCACAAAGAAAAGATAGAATAATCAAGTACTGGGTAAGTATCGGGTCGATCCACAGATAGCAGGGTTGACTTTAATCGCAGAGTTGACTTGGTCAAACTTAGGTTTAAAAGGAGATTTAAATAAGAGAAAATAATATTTAAGATAGGGAAATGATATAAATAAGTTAAATAAGAAGTTTTAAGATTTGAAATCTCGGATTTGACAGAGAAAAGTCAAAAGTCAAAGTCAAAGCATTGACTTTGACCAGCGATGAGGTGTTCTGCAAAAATCAGAGAATCAAACCGAGTCAGAAGATTACGAAAATTAGATATTTGGAAACTAGAGAGAAAATGGAATTTATTGATATAAGTTTTGTAATTTTTAGATAAGAAATGGATTTATTATGAATTATTTAAAATCAATGATGAGAAAATCCCCGAAATGAACACCTCAGAGGAAATCTTCAAATTGAATGCCCAAATGAAATCCAAATCTTGAAATTTATATGCCAATAGAAAGCTAAGAACCAGAGGAATCCAACAAGACCAAAAATTATCAAATTCTGATTTGTCAATAAAAAGTAATTGACCCCGAAAGTCAACGTTTGACTTCTAATGAAAGATGAACAGTCCGTGGTCAAACGTTAAATTGAAGGGTCAAATGAACTCCGAATTTGATGAAATTGCTATCCACGGAAAGTTGATGAAAAGAGGAATCCAATGAAACCAAAATCAAGTGATTTAGAATTATAATCAGAGAGATATCCTATTTTCAAAATCAGCGACTTTTCAGACTGAAATTTGGGGAAAATGAAGAACACTATGAACTAATTTGCAAAATTAAACTTCTAAATCTAATAAAAACTCAAATTACCTCTTGATAATCGATCGAATCTCACTACTAACCCGATTGCCACGAGAATTAAGCTCCAATTTGCACGAATTGGAGTGAATTTGCTCGGATCCTTTCTCACAGACTTTCGGAATTCAAGGAAAAAATTCGATGAAATCAAGGAGGAATTCGCGATCAATCCCGCTCCATTCCCTTCGGAATCGAGTCTAAACGCGGGGGGATCACGATGAACTTAAGATTTTCCTCGAAATTCGCTTAATGCCTTCACGAATCAATCAATAGTTGAAGAACAAAGAAGGAGTACATGAGTTTCTAAAGAGGGAAATTGGCCCGGAATCGTGGGCTGTAGAGGCGGTCGTGGTGGCGATTTTCAAGCGTCGTGGGAGCTCTTCCTTAAGCATGAGTCGTGGCTTCAATCTCGCGGCGATTTTGACCAAATTCAGCGGTGAATTTGGCTCCTCTTCCCACGACTTTAGCACCACGATCGTACCACGATCGAGCCACGATCGGGTCACGATCGGGCTTCGATCATGGTCTGAGGTCTTCGCCGATCAGCGTCGGCTCATGTAGAGGTGATTTCGCGTCCAAAGGCGTGCGATTGCGCCTCAGTTCTTCCACAATGCGTCATAGCCGTCCGATTACGCCTCAGGTGAACAAGTGGCCATGATCGCGCGATCGCGTGGTCCCCGATTCCGACGAGCGTCCGCCGTCAGATTGGCAAAAATCGCGATCGTGATCTTGATCGTAATGCCCTCCGTTTGATGAAGATCCAGCGTTCCAGAATCGTCCACGTGGCGTCAGGTAAGCGCTCCGATCGCATCACTTAAGTGATTCTTTGCGCACGTGTTGAATTGATGATCGCGTGGACTCGGGTCCACGCGATCGTAGCCGTCCGTGAGAAGATCGGACGCTCGCCGCGTGTCCACGTCACCTGCAAAATAGAAACGTGTGGGAACATAGTCCCACACGGAAGACAAAAACAAACTTCGCTCCTATAAATTAGGGGGCGGTTTACGCTTATTGCGTTACCGCCCCTAAAATCTAACCAGGGCCCACTGTTCCCGTGGGCCCTCCACATGCGAACCTCTCCTGCCACGTGGCGCCCCACACGGGCGCCCATGTGGACCGTCCGTGTGGCCTCCTGCCACGCGTCAGCGCCACCAGCGCCCCGCGTGGGCCACACGTGCCCTGCCACGTGGCCTCAGCGCCACGTCGTAACGGCGTGGTGGACCCGCGCGCCACGTCAGCCCATCGCCTGGGCCCGGTCACCACGTCAGCTCTGCGGTAAGCCTACCCCCCTTTTTCGATTTTTTTAATAGAAAAAATACTCAAAAATTCAATTAAAAATCAAATAAAAATCAGAAAAAGGCTTAAAAATTCTGAAATTCATAATTTAAAATATAAAACTCCTTTTTAATTGAAATTTTCTCCATTGGATCATAAATTCTTTCCTTTTTAATATTATGCCATTTAAAATATGTTTTCAAGAAGGAAATAAGGATGAATTAAAATTTCATTAAATAAGTTCTAATTAAACATTCTAAATCATAAATTCATCCTAAAATCATCCTTCCAAACATTTACTAAAGTCAAAACTCATTTAATAATAGAGATTAACTCCTGTTAATCTAAACAAAAGATTAATCATATCTTAAGCATGAAATTATCTCTAATTTATGCATAAATATCAACTTTAGTGAAATGACATGCCAATGGAGAAAATTCCTAAAAAGTATGATAACATGCATCATATTCACATAAAATAAGCATGAATATGAGTTAATTAGGGTAAGAATTCAGGTTATAAATGCATGTTATCAGCATCCCACATAGTTATCTTTGGTCTGAAGCCTACTCTCTCTCTTCTTATGAAGATGTTGAGGAAATAAAAATTATAGGTAAAGATTATTGCTCAAGTGCTGTGCATTGCAAACATAAAAACTGAAATAGGGATGATGTAGATTGAAAATCAAGCTCTCCTACTTTGTATAAATAAGGAAATAGGATTTCTTAAATGATAGAGATAGAGATCAACAGCAAGAGAGATTTATAAATAAATATATGACGATGATGCTGATAACCATCATCATCAATATTTATTTATAAATCTCTACCTGTATCATTCAACAACTAGATTTTGTACTAATGCTATTATTTATTTATTTTGTCATTTATGAGTTAATGCGAGAGGGACGTCCCCAATTGTCTATATGGGGATAACATGCATTTTCCTTTCGATCTTTTTTGGGTTCCGGTCCATAGTTTCTACAAATATATATTTGCCTACTTAAAGTGACACAAATATTAAAAGATATTGATTAGAAGTCCTATTTCCTTATTTAGACAGAGAAACAAATTAGGCCAGCCCAATTTTCATCCTTGCTTGTGTTGTTATGTTTGCAAGAGAGATTTACAAATAAATAGCAAGAGGAATTATTAATAAATAGCAAGAGAGATTTATAAATAACAATATAATGATGATGATCATCATCATAATAATAATAACAATAATAAGAGAGAGAGAGAGAGAGAAAGATGGACCTTCAAGGCTGGGTGCATGACTGGACAATGAAAAGGTCATCCCCATAAAGGCACCTCCAGGTCTTGAGGACAGCCAAACTTCTACTTGAGAAAAAAAAATCCACCTACGCAAAGGTGCCAACCAAACTACTGCTAGAAAATCATCAAGAGTATCAACTGACATCAGCAAGCCCCACTTGTCTATCCCTTGTGTCTCCACACCAATGGCCACAAAATTAACCTTACTCATCGTATGAGTGAGATTAGAGAGTGTTATTCTTATTAAATATTTTGATATTCTTCTTGAGTATAGTTTGAATAGGAAAGTTTAGCACATATAGTTAGAGACTAGTGATCTATGCATTAGGATCTTGACACAATTCACTCAATTATTACATATATTCATGGACTTCATGACAATCATCAACATGAATGGTGAGGAAAAAAATTTATTTTAATAAATAGAAACAAGACATGGAAGTGCGATCAGTGTAAAGACCACTTAATATCCATCAAACTTTACCATTTATTTAATAAAAACTAAAGACATCAATTAATTTTGACTTTCTTGACATTAGAAGGGCCAAATAGAAATAATTTAGAATACAAAATTCAACAATATATATGATATGGATAGAATATCAATAGTAAGATTATAAGTACTAATAGAATGTTTCAAGAATTCAATATGTTGATTATCATGGATATGTAAAGTTCAAATGCACCTTATCAATATTGATGAGTTGTATGCTTTCATCCAAGAATTTAGATTATTGGGATGTCATTTGGCAATCTGATAATAATTTTTTGGGATGCGTGAAACACAATCTATGCTTGAGGTTATACTTGCTTCCAAGAAAATGGAGCCCTATCCGTGATGAGTGATGGACAACCATTCGTAGCATCTTCCATTATGAGGTTAGAATTCAAAACAAGCTACTATGAAGCAAATCATGGTGATAAGTTGAAGAACCTTCTTATAAGCTCATGAGTAATTGATAAAGTGGAAAACAACACTAAATACCTATTGTGACAATAATTCAACTGTTATGTTTGTTAATAATAGCAAGAGGTGACAAAATCTAACTATAAGTATCCTATCCCTAGTTGTAATTCAAACATTGATTACTTTGCGAATTCTAATCCAAGTCACTCGATTTTGGATTCTGTGGATTCGAAATTGAGTTATCTTTCTTAATATACTAAATTGCCTAATTTCTAATCTCAATTCGTCATCTAATTTGATCAAATTTGAAAGATATCTCTCAAAATTCCCTAATACTAAGTGGATTCGACCCTTATTTACCATTATACCCTTCAATTTGTGAATTAATATTTAAATTAGTAAATTTTGACTTTGTTTTGGCACGACATCGTGTGTATTCAAAAACCGCACGATTGCATTTCATCATGAAACCACATTTTTTGAAATATTAATGGAGGTCTAAGAATACTAGAACTTGAGTCAAGTAGAATGAGGATTAAGAAAAGATCTTATCAATAACGAGAAAAGAGTGTGAATAATATAGGGTGTTTCACTTTGTCAATGATATTAGTAAACCATTTATCTATGCGCTAATATATCTATGCACCCCCTTATCTCTTGTTGCACCATGTCCATGATGAAGCGTGAGCATGCGTTCATTGAAAAACATGTCTACACGTCAAAATAAATACCAAATTCACTTAAATTAATATTTAATCAAGATTTAATTAGAATAGAGGTGAGTAAGTTGAATCCATTGAGAATTAGGGACATTTCTTGAGAAGTGTATCAATTTGATTAAATTGGACAAAAAATTGAAATGAGAATTCAGAGAAAATAGTTTTAGAAAGAAGACTCAAAGATCTATGAACAGAATCATAAATCTTGTAAGAGCACCAATTGAATCTGGAAGGTTTTCAACTTCACAATTGCATAAAAGTAGTTTTCTCAAGTTAACAAGTGTTTCGATAGAATTTGGAAGATGCTTCAATTTACTTCTTCCCAGATCAAGTAGTTCTAATTGTGTTAATGACCCGATGCTCTCCGGAAGGGTTGATATTTTTGTTCCTGATAAATCTAACTCCTTCAACATTTTAAGATCACCAATTGAATCTGGAAGGTTCTCAACTTCACTGTTGCATAAAAGTAGTTTTCTCAAGTGAACAAGTTTTCCAATAGAATTTGGAAGATGCTCCAATTTACTTTCTCTCAGATCAAGTAGTTCTAATTGTGTTAATGACGCGATGCTCTTTGGAAGTTTTGAAATTTTTGTTTCTGATAAATATAACTTCTTCAACATTATAAGAGCACCAATTGAATTTGTAACAATCGTCAAATCTTGATTACATGACAGATTCAAATATACCAAGTTGGCTAAAGAGCCAATTGCGGGATGAAGATTTCTAAGTTTTGTATTACATAAGTTCAAATGCCTCAACTGTTGTAAGAAAAATAGATCCTCCAATGCAAAATTTAAGACACAAGAACTTAGATCAAGAACACGAAGAGATGTGTAACATTGAAAAAATCCTTTCTCAATACAAAAATCACCATGACATAGGAATGTCTCCAAATCAGGACCTGGGATGAAGTTGTTGAGGAAGGTTTTTTCTGAAGAAAGTCGATAGGTTTTTGCTGATAGTCTCCGAATATTTGTCAATGCAATAGTACTTGAGTTGTATTCATAATCTCCTCCATAATATGAATAAAACTTGCCATATTCATCAAATTTCCCTGATGTTAGCCATAAACACATATCTCGAACAACATCATGCATCTTCACAAATTTTTTGTTGTCCACTTCTTGTAACAAGCCACATGATATGAGTTTCTCAATGTTTTCATGTCCTCTATCATGAGCTTCATGCAAGCTTTGAGAGTAATTACAATCAAGAAATCCTTCCCCAAACCAATAATCAATAAGATCACCTTTTGAAATACTTTCATCTTCCTTAAACAAGCAACAATATAGAAGACAATTCCTAATGTTATTATCATCCTTTAACTTGTCAAAGCTAAGCTTCAACAAGTGCAGCACTCCCTCTTCAAAGTTTTCTAAGGTTTGAGGGGATCTAGTCAGTTTTCTTTCAGCCTCCCTCCACGCAAAAACAGAGGAATCTTCTTTCATACTCTTGGCGACAACTTCTAGAGCAAGAGGAAGTCCTCCGCATTTTTGCGCCATGCTCTTCGCAAGTCTTGTAATTTCTCCACTATCGAAATTTAATCGTCCAGCGACATATCTTTGAAAGAAGATCCAAGCCTCTGATTCAGTTAGGGTTGATATGGGGAAAGATCGTGTAGCAGCATCTGATCGATCCACATGCTTAATATAACAATGTGATTGTGACCTGCTTATCATAATGACCTTACATCCGTTCTTAGATGAAGGAATAGGAATTCCCAAGTTCATCAAATCTATTTCCTTCCACACGTCATCAAGCAAGAGCAAGAATCTGCTTTTGCTTAGAGACGATAATTCGTCACCTATTTGTTTCTCGATGTCTCTCTTGATCTCCCTCTCTTTCTCCCACCCTCCCTTGCTCCCTCCCTCCCTCTCTCTCTCCCGCCCTTCCTCGCTCTCTCTCTCCCGCCCGCTCTCCCTCTCTCTCCGTCTCTCTCTCCCACCCTCCCCTCCTCTCTCTCTCTGATGTAGCACAGAAGTGCTAAGAGCCAGAACCTTGTCCAGGGCTTGGGCCTTAGTGGGCTTCCGGACACTTCTGGGCTTCTAAACAATGGGCAAGGGCCCATTTACCCTTTTATTTCTTTTAGGGCTTTACTGGGCTTTAAACAGGCCCATTAGGCTTTTGTAAGGGCTTCAAAAGGTCTGCGGATCCACTATGGTGCGTATCGGGTCCAAGCAGAGCTGTTAACGGAAGGTCCATTAAGGAGTAAACACCATTTTCATTCGCGGATCTTCGTGCGGGTCCGATGGAAACCAACATGGGAATCCGATAGGGATTAAATAACCCCTTTTCGGACTCTTCTTCCTCGACGAACAGGTTCAATTTTGCTTCTTCCAGCAATAGTGGCGGTGATGGATTTCCGGCGATAACGTGAGCTTTAGGCGCGAAAATAACGGGAAAGAATCGCCTGAAGGAGGAAAGCTTCCGGAGACAGATCGACGATAATTTTCTGTGGAAATCAAGGGTTTCGGTGATGGTGTTGTGGCGGCGATTTGCTCGAAATGGCGTCGGATTTTGGACGCTTGAATAGCAAGATTAGAGCTTCATTTTTTGTGAAGAGACTTGCTGGATTGAATGATATAGAAGCCAAGATCTCCGATTTTCCTCTTCTTACATTTTGGTGAAAGTAGGCCCAGTTTCTGATGCTCGATTTTGTAGATCTCTTCTCTTGATCTACAGGTGTCGGCAATGGAGATCCGACGGATTTGCAGAGTTGGGACTGGCGTATTTGATCCGTCGTTTGAAGACGGCGGCAATGATTTGTCGTCAGTGTCGGGAGATGGCAGATCATCAGGGCTGCTTGGGTCAATGGGGGTTGACTGATTGCAAACTTGGATCAAGTGGACGAACAGGTTGATGACGCCATGTGAGGAGAACGCCACGGAATAACCCGGGAGGGGGAAGAGAAGAACGAAGAAGAACAAAGAAGAATGAGGAGGATTCCATTGACCAACGTCAACTACCTTTCCAAAAATTTCATTTCAAAATAACTTGTTTCAAATGTATTACATCCTTTCAATTTATAAGGAACAGTAGGAAGTTATTAAACTGCCCTAAATATGAAAAGGTGTCAATCGACGAGATGCTTTTTTGGATAACCTCCCAACCCACCAATAACTCCTCTTTGAAAAGGTGTGATGATGTGGCACCTCTAGGTTGATGACACGTGGCGAGGATGTGGCAATTTACTGACGAGGCTTGAGCGTTGACTTTTCCTTGTGTGTTGACCTCAGATGTACTTCAAGAAAATAATAAGACAAAGGGATTTTTATTCCCCATCAATTCACCTTGTCTTGAAATGTTGACTTCAAGGTTCCATCTTTGACCACTGAAAGGTTGACTTTGAAATTCTGGTTTGACCATCAAAGCTTTGACTTTTGATCAAGGGTTGACTTTGATCAAAAAGGGTCAAATTTGCTCCTTCATCACTCTCTCCCGCCCTCCCTCCCTATCTCCCTCTCTCCCGCCTCCCTCCTCTCTCTCTCTCTCTCTCTCCTGCCCTCCCTCCCCTCCCTCTCTCCGTCTCCCTCCCTTTCTCCCCGCTGCGTTACTTTCCAGCATTAAATTCTGTCACTCCCGCTCCCCCTTCCCCCTCTCTCCCCCTCGCGCGGGGAAGAAATTATGTCTCGCAGCGGAAAACAGTGAAACCGAAAGCTTCCGGTGACACCGGAAGCGAAAACCGAAACTGAATCGAAGCCTTTGGTTTGAGTTTTTTTTGCCACCACCGGTGTTGGTTTGGTTCGGTTTTCGGGTTTCTGGTACGGTTTATATTGTTGTTGATATATTCTAGATTCTCATGTTCCTCGTGATGGAACATGAATGGATTTTGTCATACTTGTGCTGTAGAAATTAAAAGAATGATTGCGTTCAAAATGAGATGGTGCACCATGATACCCTTTTTGGGTATTTTGTCGAACAGTTCCTGCCCATAACCCTTTCTTCCGTATGAAAGTACAGAAAGACGATGACTGATGGAAAGCGAATTGCGATGAACGCATAATATTGCTGCAAATGGGAATGATAGAAGTCTCTAACTGTAAATCTAGGTAAATTCAAGAACAGACCTTTGGGTTTGACCAAGCATTCCACAATTGATTGAATCGGCGATCGGCGGAGCTCCGGCGAGGACCAGTTCAAAGAGATGTATTTAAATAAAAATACATTTAAAATAATAAAAATGAATTTCGTCGGATTTAAGGGAAGGAAATGAACTCTTGAACGGGTCTCTCAGTGGGCCATAGCTAGATGTTAAAGTCGAGCCAAGTTGTACGCGGCAAAATAGAACTTTTTAGTGGGAAAATAATGAAAGAGAGGTTAGTCTTGGGCGGTGGACTGTAGCAGAACGGAGGTCTGACTATGCTGCTTCAACATCTTTTTTTTCTTTGCTGCTTGCCAGGAATGAAAGGGAGAGGAGATATCTGACGTGTTTTACTCGTTTTCTCTCGCGTGACGTGGTTTTCACCGATTGGAAGACGTGCTCGTCACTGGAGATAAGGCTGATCTTTGAGGCTAGCTATTTGAGGTACTGCTCGCTTTCTCTCTCTCTCTCTCTTGAGGAAGACTTGGTCGTGACTCGTGATTATGGCTAGATCTTTCCTCTCTCTCTCTCTCTCTGCTAGACTTGGCCACCGTAATCAATTCGGATCATTCTCCTATAATGCGGATAATAAAGCTACATCTTTCCACTTTAATTCGGATCCTCTCTTTATCAATATGCGTGCTTGCTACCGCTCTGGCTGTCTCTCTCTCAAGGATGAATATTTCTTCTCTCTATCGCTCTCGCGTGGGGTTGGAGAAGACTTTATTGACAATGTGTCAATACTTTATTGACAACGCGGTCGTCACCGTTTGAAAAAGAACCAGACCATCTAGGTTCCGGGTTTTCATCTCTCATGCACTCTTTCCCTTTCCCTCTCTCCCTCTACCCCTTTTGGATCAGAGCCTTGTACAATCATGGTGTGCATTACTTTGTCTTGTCCCTTGTTACCTCCTGAAGTCGCCGAGCGCATCATCCAAAAAAGCTATGACTGGCTGAAACGCCGCTTCCGAGGACCTGGGCAACCGGTCATCAGCCTCCCGGAAGAGATTCTCGCCGGTCAGGAGCAAATAAACAACTACTTGAAGCAAATGAAAGAATTTCTCAACGATGAGAAGGCCAGAGTTCTTGGGATCTATGGCATGGGCGGCATCGGGAAGACGACCCTGCTGAGGAAATTTAATAACCAACTAGTTGGAAGCCACTCCAGACGAAGGTTTGATCACATAATTTTCATTGTAGTGTCCCAATCTCCTGACATCGAGAGGATCAAGAGAGACATTGAAGAAAAAATAGGTGGAAAGTTATCGTCTCTAAGCAAAAGCAGATTCTTGCTCTTGCTTGATGACGTATGGAAGGAAATAGATTTGATGAACTTGGGAATTCCTATTCCTTCATCTAAGAACGGATGTAAGGTCATTATGACAGGCAGATCACAATCATATTGTTATATTAAGCATGTGGATCGATCAGATGCTGCTACACGATCTTTCCCGATATCAACCCTAACTGAATCAGAGGCTTGGATCTTCTTTCAAAGGTATGTCGCTGGACGATTAAATTTCGAGAGTGGAGAAATTTCAACACTTGCGAAGAGCATGGCGCGAAAATGCGGCGGACTTCCTCTTGCTCTAGAAGTTGTCGCCAAGAGTATGAAAGAAGATTCCTCTGTTTTTGCCTGGAGGGAGGCTGAAAGAAAACTGATTAGATCCCCCCAAAAGATACAAGGCTTTAAGGAGGATGTGCTAGACCTGTTGAAGTTTAGCTTTGATAGGCTACAGGATGATAATAACATTAGGAATTGTCTTCTATATTGTTGCTTGTTTAAGGAAGATGAAAGTATTTCAAAAGGTGATCTTATTGATTATTGGTTTGGGGAAGGATTTCTTGATTGTGATTACTCTCAAAGCTTGCATGAAGCTCACGATAGAGGACATGAAAACATTGAGAAACTCATATCATGTGGCTTGTTACAAGAAGTGGACAACAAAAAATTTGTGAAGATGCATGATGTTGTTCGAGATATGTGTTTATGGCTAACATCAGGAAAATTTGATGAATATGGCAAGTTTTATTCATATTATGGAGGAGATTATGAATACAACTCAAGTACTATTGCATTGACAAATATTCGGAGACTATCAGCAAAAACCTATCGACTTTCTTTAGAAAAAACCTTCCTCAACAACTTCATCCTAGGTCCTGATTTGGAGACATTCCTATGTCATGGTGATTTTCCTATTGACAAAGGATTTTTTAAATGTTGCACATCTCTTCGTGTTCTTGATCTAAGTTCTTGTGTCTTAAATTTTGCATGGGAGGATCTATTTTTCTTACAACAATTGAGGCATTTGAACTTATGTAATACAAAACTTAGAAATCTTCATCCCGCAATTGGCTCTTTAGCCAACTTGGTATATTTGAATCTGTCATGTAATCAAGATTTGACGATTGTTACAAATTCAATTGGTGCTCTTATAATGTTGAAGAAGTTATATTTATCAGAAACAAAAATTTCAAAACTTCCGAAGAGCATCGCGTCATTAACACAATTAGAACTACTTGATCTGAGAGAAAGTAAATTGGAGCATCTTCCAAATTCTATTGGAAAACTTGTTAACTTGAGAAAACTACTTTTATGCAACAGTGAAGCTGAGAACCTTCCAGATTCAATTGGTGATCTTAAAATGTTGAAGGAGTTAGATTTATCAGGAACAAAAATATCAACCCTTCCGGAGAGCATCGGGTCATTAACACAATTAGAACTACTTGATCTGGGAAGAAGTAAATTGAAGCATCTTCCAAATTCTATCGAAACACTTGTTCACTTGAGAAAACTACTTTTATGCAATTGTGAAGTTGAAAACCTTCCAGATTCAATTGGTGCTCTTACAAGGTTGGAGGAGTTAGATTTATCAGGAACAAAAATATCAACCCTTCCGAAGAGCGTCGAGTCCTTAACACAATTAGAACTACTTGATTTGCAAGGAAGTAAACTAAAACATCTTACAAATTCTATCGGAAAACTTGTTAACTTGAGAAAACTTCTTTTATGGAATTGTGAAGTTGAGAGCCTTCCAAATTCAATTGGTGCTCTTACAATGTTGAAGGAGTTAGATTTATCAGGAACAAAAATATCAACCCTTCCAGAGAGCATCGGGTTCATTAACACAATTAGAACTACTTGATCTGGGAAGAAGTAAATTGGAAGCATCTTCCAAATTCTATCGGAAAACTTGTTAACTTGAGAAAACTTTTTTTATGGAACTGTGAAGTTGAGAGCCTTTCTGAATCAATTGGTGCTCTTACAAGGTTGAAGGAGTTAGATTTATCAAGAACAAAAATATCAACCCTTCCGAAGAGTATCGGGTCATTAACACAATTAGAAGCACTTCGTCTGGAAGAATGTAAATTGACGCATCTTCCAAAATCGATTGAAAAACTTGTTAACTTGAGAGACTCTAATTTATGGAACTCTAAAGTTGAGAACCTTCCTGATCAAATTGGTGCTCTTAGAATGTTGAGGGATTTATATTTATCACAAACAAAAGTATCAACCCTTCAAAAGAGCAAGAAAAAAAATCAGTGGTGGCGTACGACCCATGGCGCAAGAGGAGCTGACACCCACGTGCATCCAGCCCCCACGACGAGCAAAGATGAAGGATACCGACTTCCACTATACTCCGCGAGCACTTCATCTCGCCAAGGTCAGTTTTCCTACTAGAGCTCACGTGCGTGGACCAATCATTCCTTTTCCGTTGCTTATCAACTTTTTCAGATCCCACGTGTTTTAGTAGGCCCCGCTTTATCTCTCTCCTTTTGGGAATCTTAGTAGACCCTTGATGACATGCAAATTTATACATAAATTTACATGATTATTAATGCAAATAAAGGCATTAGTTTTTCCATTAGTATGCATGTTATCATATTTTAAGTACATTTCTATCATTTTACATAATTTCATGTTATACATCATTATATGCATAATTAAACAATGTGATTATAATCCTATTTATATTTGAGGTCATAATTATATTTTCACAATTAAATGATAAGAGAAAAGATTTTTATTTACACTCATATATTTTTATAAATGTATTTTATAAGATGGATGAGTGTATTTATTAAATTTAAATTAATTCTCTTGTTATTTTAATATTTTGACTTTTTATAATGATAGATAATTCAATTTATGATCCAACAAAACAATTTGAATCAATTTGGAGTTGTATTTTGAAAATTATGAATTTTCTTATTTTTAAGAATTTTTTAAAATTTTTGTGAATTTATTTAACTATAATTTTTATTTTTAAATAATTTATAAGAATAAAAAAGTGTTTTAATTACTGCGCGCTGACGTGGTAGAGCAACACCACGTGACAACGGGTGGACGTGTGTTTGAGTAACACGTGTATGTGTGTGTGCGTCACATGTGGACGCTTGTGTGCGTGAGGTGTGTGCGTGACACGTGTGCGCGATATTAATTAGTGGTTAGAGCATCCATTAAGGATTTAAGCGAACCCTCTAATATCTCGTATCTTAGATAGTCGATAAACTCATATAATTTATTCCGTTTGGGACTCTGTTTCTTTATTTATATTTCAGGTGATGTGGCGCCATGTGATACGTCCAATCTCGTGATTGAATCACATGTGTCGGGTGTCACTCACTCACAAGAGGTACGTGGCGACATCCGATTAGACGATGATTCAATTGATCGTCCGATGAAGATCCGACGGATGAATGAAAGCGACGCCTTCTCTCTCACGCATGACGTGGACGCATCTAGACGCCCCATTGAAGATTGGAGATACACGACTTAATGACGTTGATTCGATCAAACGGCGCTTAATCTCAACCGTTGATCACATCGAATCTATGCATCCGATAGCTACGCCCAATTTCACCTATACATTGAAATGTTCTTTGCGACAAAAAACCATTCTTGGGTTTTCGAGCAAATCGAATTGTCTAGACATCAAAATCTAAGAATCTTTTGATTTCTAAATCTTCTTGACTCAATTCCGCGTCTGAGGAGTGCTTGAAATAAGAAATTGATCGAGGGAATCAGAAGAAGTCACGTCTTGAACGCCAAACTTTATTTTCGAAATTGCGGAATGAAAAGCCTTGAAGTTGGTAATTAATTGGATCATTTCGAGGGCGACTTTGGGTTAGATTGTGTGTTTTCATCTTAATCTTTCATCATTTAGCATTAGATTTACATTTTGAATCGTAGATTAAGTTTAATTTCATTATAATTTTGGTTTTTCAATCATTTTTGCGATCGAATTCTACTTCAATTTCAAATCTCGATTTCTCCGTGAATTATAATCCAAATTTAGTGATTTTTGATTATGTGGATTCATATTGGAGTTATATTTTTTAATATAATAAATTCTTTAATTTCTCACTTCAATTCATTGTCTGATTTGATCGAATTTCAAAGATATCTAAAAACTTTCCCTTATTTCTCCATGAATTTGACCCTAATTCACCACTATATTTCTTAATTAGTGATTTAATCCTTTAATTGGTGAGTTTGTAACTTATTTGTACATATGATCGTGTGTCTTCAATGACTACACGAAATAGTCTCGTCAAATGCCATTGCCAAGGAATTAAGGCGTATTTTTGTGAAAAATCATCAATTTTGACTCGATCAACTATGATTTTTATGTTTTTTCTGATATTAATTCACATTGATCCCACTCTGAGCTATTCAAAGCAGAAATATATCTTTTAGATACTCACTTTTGACAAGATTAAGTGATTCATCCCTTCTCCACGGACTACAAACGATTACCTCTTCATACTCGAATTGAGAGTGCATAACTCTCATGGATTGCAACGTTGAGATACGATTATTTGTCAGTGTTGAATAATTTTATAAGTATCTCTTATATATTAGTATATTAGTGCACATTTATGAGACATGAGTCTAACTAAAGAGTGAGGAATAACCCTTTACACATAGATCTTTTTGAATGCTCCTCGCAATCACTTTCCTCTTCCGCGTCTTCTTCTACTTTAGATATGGCTTAGAACAATGAGGGAAATGTTAGGAGATGCCTTAGTGATTATGCTAGGCCTGTCCTCCAAAGACTCGTTACTTGTATTCATGCACCACTTGGTAGAAATGTAAATTTTAGGATAGATTCGCATGTGATGAGTATGTGACCTATCTTCCATGGTAAACCTTTGGAGGATCCCTATAGACACGTGGACAAGTTGAGTCAAGTGTGTGAGATCAATCAAATTCATAATGTGTCGGTGATAACATGCGATATTTACATCATAAAACATGATTTTTGATGTATATTTAAGTATAAATGATATCATTTTCATGCATGTTATCATACTTATATGTATTTTTCTATTATTATATGAAAAGTTACTATATTCTCAAAAATACTTTAAATTAGGGTTAAACATAATGATTTTAAGATGAATAAATTAATAACCCATCTTTATTTTTGAGATTATAGATGTTTTTAGAGTTAAAATAATGAGAGAAAGCATTTATAGACATTTATTTATATTTTCCTAAGTTAAAATCTCTTAAAAATAACTATATTTTTGAAAATAAAATTTAAAACTCTCATTATTTATTAATTTTGACTTTTTAGAATAATAGATAATTAAATTTTGGATCAAATGAAAGAAATTTGGATTAATTTGGAGTTGTATTTTAAAAGATATGATTTTTACAATTTTAGGGATTTTTTTGGATTTTTCCTGATTTTTCCGATTTAATTTTGATTTAAAATAGATTAAAATAAATATAATATATATATATATAAAAAATTCAAAAAGCGCGCGGGGCCTACGAGGGTGCGACGTGGCTCGCAAGGCCATGTGACAGAGGCACGCGGACCCGCGCAGCGCGCCTACATGGCGCGTTTATATATATTATATATATATATATATTACTTATATTATAAAATGGGTCTTTGTCCTCCCCTATATGGGAAGGGTCATACCCTTAGAAACCGTCGGGTATTATAAACCCGACGGTTTCATTTAATTAAGTCCGTGTGGGACTAAATTTGGGTCTTACTTACCTTGCAGGCGACGTGGCGCGACGACGGGCGTTGGATCTCGCGAACGGGCGATCGACAGGCGTCGATCGCGTGGAGCGCGGACCACGGGAGATCAATCAAACACGTGTTTATTTAAGGCGAGTTATAACGGTCCGATCAGCGGCAACGTGGCAGCATCACACGCGTTGATTGCGTGGAAAGCGGATCATCAAAACACATCAACGCACGTGCTTAATTGGAAGCGTTATAACGGTCCAGATTAGATCTTGGAGGAAGCATCTGGAGCGTCGGATGAAGATTCAACGGATGCGATTCAAGGCGTTTTTATAAAGCGTTTCATCAGATGCTATCTAAGCCACTGATCAAAATCCAACGGCTACGATATTTTTGAAACGGTCCACGATGGACCGTTTCATCGTAACCGTCGATCGAAACGATCGACGGTTATGAATTTTTGCCCTATAAAACTAAGTGTTCTTCGTCGTTCTTAGGCATCCGAGTGAGAATCAATCTAATTGACTGTCTAGACACCTTCCTCACTCGTTTCTCTTGAGTTCTTCCTCTTCCTCTTCAAATTCCGCGTCCAAGGAGGGGTAGAAGTCGAGATTTGGTGGAGTGTTGAGTGAGAAATCGCAGCTTGAAGTTCGTCGA
>CM044109.1:10637110-10689599 GCA_024174645.1 Lemna minuta
CTACCACTTCGCTTCCATTCCTGCATACTGAATCCTACTTCACTCGACTGCATACCATGCTTTGTAGGGTTGGTAGTTCAGAAAAGGATGACATGGGCAGAGCTCTAAATTTAGAGTTCACTTTCTTCTTCTTTGTTTCAAATCAGTAAGTATCATCAGTAAGGTTTTTGACTATAATTTTTTTTATTAATGGACGTTGATGGTCAAGAGAGACCAAAGTTAAGACCAAACCGGACCGTGACCGAGGTGGACTGAGACTTGGACCGAATGGTGTGCCAAAAACTGGACCGTGACCGGGACCGCCCAACCCTAGTCTCATAAATATGCAAAAATATATATAATATAATAATACTAATAAGAGATGAAAAATTATTCAACAATGAGAAATTAATAGTACCTGATTGTCGCTATTTGTGAGAGTTACGCTCTCCCAATTCGAGTATGACGCAATGATTGTCCGTCGTCCGTAGAGAGGGACTAATCACTTAATCTCGTCAAAATTGAGTATCTAAAAGATGTATTTCTGCTACAAATAGCTCAGTGTAGGATCAATTTGGATTAAAATTGAAAAAGAAACAAAAAAATCAGAGTTGACCGAGTCAAAATCGATGATTTTTCTCAAAAATATGCCTTAATTCCCCGGCAACGGCGCCATTTGACGAGACTAAATCGTATGGTCGGTTAATGCACACGACTTAGTGTAAAAAAAATTCCTAATCTTACTAATTTATGATTAATCAAGTTAGTTAATTAGCATAATGGTAATTAAGGGTCGAATCCATGGAGAATTAGGGAAATTTGAGAGATATCTATGAAATTCGGTCAAACCGGAGAATGAAATTAGGTTAGAAATTAGGGAATTTATGATATTAGGAAAGATAACTCAATTTCAAATCCATGGAATCAAAAATCAGATGATTTGGACGAGAATTCGAAGAGTAATGGAAGTTTGAAGTTAGGAGAAATTTTTGTATCACGAAATGATTAAAAACAGTAAAATTAACAGTTAATCTACTTAATCTACTTAAGAAAGATAACTCAATTTCGAATCCACGGAATCAAAAATCAGATGATTTGGATAAGAATTTGAAAAGTAATGGAAATTAAAACTAAATTAAACTTAATCTACAAAACTAAAAATAAAATTAACACAATGATGAAAGATTAAGATGAAAACAAACAATCTAACCCAAATTAGCCTTCGGAATGATCCAATTTATTGCCGGATGCAAGGCTTTCCCTTCCGAATTTTTGAAGACGAAAGTAGAGTTCAAGACTTGATTTCTTCCAACTCTTTCAATCAAACTTTGAAATTAAACATTCAAATGAAGCGGAAATGAGTTGCAAGTACACTGAAACAAATGGCGCGTGAAATGATGCTCTAAACATGGAGAGTTTGATGAAGAATCACGGGCCGTTCTTCCGTTGTGAAGAACGGTTTTTAAAAGATTTCGGAAATGGGCGTGGCCGTTGGATGACGTGATTCATCGCAATCAACAGTCGCGATTAGACATCCGTTGGTGAATCGGCGTCTCCATCTGATGGCTGTCCAATCGCTGATGGAGGGTCGAGATGCATCATCATCTCATGAAGAAGGAAAGGCGCAGCTTCTTCTCGTTCGTAGGATCTTGATCGGGCGATCGTCATTAAATCGAAGATCCATTGATCGCGAATGATCTCAGCCGTTATAACTCTCGATCGGACAACTGCGATTTATTCACTTAAGTGAATATATAAGCGCGTGCGTTGATCTTGATCGCGTGGACCCCGTGTCCACCGCATCCACGCGCGCAATTGATCGCGCTTTCCATCCGACGCTCCACGTCGCGCCACACACCTGTGATCAAAGAAATCAAATGGACTTTAGTCCCACACGGAAGAGATTCAAGAGATTCACGCGTTTATAAGGTAAAAGACTTTAGACGGTTTAATAAACTGTCTTCCGATAATTGGAAGACTTATATACATTATAGAAAAATATATAATGTAAATATAAATAATGCGTCTACGTCACATCCACGCCACGCAGGCAGGTGATAGGCTCAAAGTCGTCGTGTTTTTAAGCCCAACAAACTTACTATTTATAAGCTAGGAAGTTTTGAATGATAGATTTAGGTAGGGTGTATAGCTTTCTAGGTCGATCCACAGGGATTCTAGGGCACAACAATATCAATATTGGGGGTCAAGATGAGAGTGATGGAGAATGTTTTGGATTGAAGATGATTTAAGAAAACCTATAATTTCAGAATACAAGAGTAATGGAAGGCATAATTAAAGAAATCTAGATTGTGGAGAAAGAAAGAAAGTAAGAGAGGAGAATAAAGAGAGGATGAGTTGAGAGTTTGGGAGATCAGAGGGAGAAATGGGAGAAATAAAGAGCTAGATATAGAACCTTTTAACGGGAAGTAAATAGAGAGAAAGATTAATAAAATAGATAAATAAATAGAGAAGGATAGATGCGGTGTGTGACGGGAGAGAGGAGAATACTCAGCTGAGAGAGAGATTAGAAAGAATAGGATAGAGAAAGAGAATCATTTAGGATGGAGGGAAGAGTTGGGAAATGCATGGGAAGAAGCGAAAATGCAGAAGTACAACAGACGGTTGGGAAATGAGAGGAAGAGAGAGAGTGCGTGAGAGGATGTTCGAAGGGATTGAAAACGGAATTCGGGAGAAGGTTGGGAGACGCAGGGAGAGGACAAGAAATGCGGAAGTAGAGAAATGCAAGAGGCGAGGAAGAGGGAGAACGTGAAAGAGGGGAAACGGGAGGATTCTGGGAGAAAGAGAGTGAGAAGAGTGGAAGAAAGGAAGGAGGTAGCTGGAGATTCAGGCGGAAGTAAACGACATTTCGAGAAAAATAAAAAAACGGAACACGAAGCGACAATTTCGGCGGAAAGTAAACTGAAGACAGGGATCGAAACGAAATAGATGAGAGAAGGAGAGAGAGAGAAAATTGGGTGGAGAAGAGAATATGACGAGGGCTAGATAGAGAGAGAGATAAAAAAAATATTATGGCATAGAAGGGGAAGGAAGTGTTGAGGAAACAACAAATTCACCGGTTCAACCGACTGAACCGGTCGGACCGACTGGACCGGTTCGCGACTCTAAAAACACTCTTGAATGACATGGACATTGGTCTCCCTCACCTACGGACTCATCTACGGATAAACGGTTATAACCGTTTCTCCCCCATTTCTTCTATTAAATACAGCTTGTATGCGAGTGTTGAAACATACGATTCTCTGTTCAAGAAATAGTTACTGTTAGATCGCTATCCTTCCTTTTCTTCTCCCGACCTCTCTCTCACCTTCCTACTACTCAAATCTGTTCAGGAAGAGTGATGAAATAGGAAAAGAGAAAGAGAGGGAAGGCGGAAGCCAGCGAAAGAGAGGGAGCGAAAGAAATTAGAGAGGGAAAGCACTGGCGGAAGGGAGGAGAATAAGAAAATTGAGATAGAAAGAGGAAATAGCGGAAAGGTGAGAGTGAGAGAAAGAGGGAGAAAATGACGATCGGGAGACGAATCGAAAGAGAAAATTGAGAGACGAATCGGAAGAGAGAGAAGAACGAAAAAGAACTGAGGGAGACAAAGAAAAAGAAACATCGGTTGTTAGAGAGAGAATAGCGGAAGAATGGGACGGGAACATGAGAATGAGATGGGAAGGAAGAGGATTCGTAAAAGAAACGGGAGAAGATAGATGAAAAAAAACGGGATTGAAGGAGAACGATAGAGCAATGGTTGAGGAGATTTCGGGAGAGTAGGAGAGGGGAGGCAAAGAAGAAAAAAAAATAAAATGCGAGAGAATGATAGAACGGGAGAGAGGAATAGAGCAAGAGGAGAAGCACCGCAGTGACAAAATAACTAAACAAAAAGAAAACAAAGACACGAAGAAAGCAAAAATACTGAACGAAGAAACCAAAAACGAAAAGCATGAGACAGAAGATGATAGAAGGAGAAGCGGAAGCGTGAGTGGGAGAGAGAACAAAAGCGAGAAAGAGGGAAAGACGGGAAGTTTGAAGAAAGGAAAATGCAGGAGATAGAGATCGTAAAAAAAATCTAAACTACCATTTCTTGATTCTACAACTACATTGTTACGGGAAAACTCCCCGTAAGACCAAAAAAGATTGGTAACCGTAAGAGAGAAAAAAATAACAGCGGGGAAGGAGGAAGAAGAAAACAACAAAAGAAGAGCAAGAAGAAGCTTCCGAGAGAGCTTTTTCCCTTTTTATGCTCCCGAGTCTTCACTTCGGGTGGGCTCATATTTCCTTTGACTGGGCTTGCAATTGCTTGCCTTGGACAGCCCATTAAGCACTTCCATTTGTGAGGATCTTGCTGCCCTTCCTCTTGTATACTTCATTTCCTTGTTTTGGACAGCCCATGATACCTTCTATTTTGGAAGGTCTTGTTACTCATTCCTCTTGTATAGTTCCTGAAAATCAGAAAAGCAAAAGGCATGTAGAATAAACTCTTTTTGATACACTAGTAGTTTACAATATCAAGTGATAAAGTGGTAAAGGAGATGGTGTATTCAGAGTTTAATGAAATTAATTAAGAGCAATAAATGGGTGGTTATAAGTACATTTCATGTTCTTATCAGCCTTGCGTGTCACGTCGCATCCACTCGGGCCGGCTCAAAAATTAACCCAAATTTTTGCATTTTTTAATTATATTAAGCATTTAAAAATCGAAAATAAACTCAAATAAAATCAGAAAAATTCTAGAAAATTCTATAAAATTGGGAAAATCATAACTTTCAAAATACAACTCCAAATTAATTCAAATTTGTTTTGTTGGATTCAAAATTGAAAAATCTATCATTATAAAAAGTCAAACTATTAAAATAATAAGAGAATAAATTTCAATTAATTTTATACATTTATGTATTATATAAAATAAACTTATATAAATACATAAATGTTAATAAATATCTTTTCTCTTATATTTTCACTCTTATAACATGATTATGATCATAAATATACCTAGGATTAAAGATTGTAATGTGTAATTATTTATTATAATCCATAATTTGGTGTATTTTTAGATCATTACATAAATTAATACAAAATGATAGAAATATGCTTAAAATATGATAACATGCATATATTTGTAATGATTAATGCCTTAATTTGCATTAATAAATATATAATTACATGCATAAATAGCATGTTATCAGCGAGGGAGATGGGAAGGTCGAGAGAGAGAGAGAGAGAGTAGAGATAGAGGGAGAAATCAAAAGAGCGAGATTGTGTAAGAGAGAGAAGAACAACTGATGGAGAGAGAAGAAAAAAAATCGGGAAAGAGAGTGACGGTGGATGAAGTAGAGAAATTTAGAAAGGGAAGAGAGAGTGCACGAGAGGTGCGAGAGAAATTAAGCGAGGAAATATAAGAGAGAGAAAGGAAAATTTTAGGAGAGATATAGAGAGCGATATTGTGTGGACACGAGAGAGGGAAATTTAGAGAGAGGAAGGATGATCAGAAGAAAGAAATTTGAGAGAGGTAGAATTGGAATTCGATAACTAAAGAGAAAACGTCAAAGACAAAAAACTGGGGAGAGAGAGAAAATATCGAAATGACGAAACCAAATTATGCGACAAGAACCGCGATGGAAAGAACTGAGAAACGTGGAAGACGAGAAGAAGAAACTCAACGCACAAATTTGCAAAGAGATTGAGAGGAAGAGGGAGAGTGCTGAAATGTGGAGAATACACAGAGAGTGTATACTGTGATGAAGAAAGATAATAGAGAGAAAGAGGGATTTCCCGAGGAGAGGAGATGAGAGAAGAATAGGAAATAGTGGTTTAGAGAGAAAAAGGGAGCACGAGAAAGGGGGAAGAGGAGGAAGGAATTCAGAGATTGAACAAGAAACTAAGAGGAGTAGAATTTGGATGGGAAAGAGTTGGATTTAGAGGGAAGATGACATAAATCGAAAGATCGGAGAAAGAACGGGAAGAGCGGAAATGGCATGAGAGAGAGGATGGTAGAGAGGTTGAACGGGGAAGGAAGAAAATCTTGAGAGGGATTAAAAAAAACAATAACAACAACATAGATTTTTCTAACAACTATTTTTGAATCTTAAACTACAATTTGAGGAGGATGCCGAAGAACTTCTAAACCTAGGAGATAGAGAGAACAACCGGAAAAAGAAAGGGAAGAAAAAAGGAAGAAGAAGGAGAGAGCAAGGCACTGGGAAGCCTCCACTCTTAAAAGTGCTCTTTCCCTTTTTTTGGCCTCTCCAAGAAGGGATTTCCTGAGATTTCTCCATGACAGCCCAGTAAGTATTGCTTTTGAGGAAGTGCTCTTCTTCTCTTGTTCTTGAAATAAAATAAAATAAAATAAAAGTAGAGGACTTCTATTTGATGTGCTTATATTATAAAACTATTAACTCATGAGATATTAGATTTAATGATATGTTCAACAGTTGATAAAATTAAAGAAAAGTAACTCCTAAGTGTTTATAACTACTTTTTATGCTTTTATCACTACCCTAACACATCTTTTCATTCTAACTTCCCTCTTTCTATACTCAATAAAAGAGACAATTGTAAGAGAAGGACGGATGTTGTTTGTGATGGAATGAAATCGTTTTCCTTAAAGGAGACTTTTCTGTGTTCCATGTGCATCCTGTTTCCTCTCGCTTTCATCTCATTCCGAGTTCTATCTCGCTTCTCTATTCCCCCCTGATGTCCCTTTCATACATCCCAAAGTAAAGAAGTAGACCGAGGATATTTCAGATTGTTGGTGAATATAAGGCATTGACTTCTCATCCGAACCAAGGTATTCATTCTCTCTTCTCTAATCGCGATTAAGAGTTCAGCTCTCATATCAGTAAGTCCAACGTTGACTGATTCTTCATATCTATTCTCAATCCTGTATCTATTATCTGAAATATCACTGAGGTAAATCCCTATTCCAATGTGATATCATTCATAGATCCTCTCTTACAGTGTAGGATTACATTACAGTTCATCCTCTTCACTAGTTAAATCATATCATCCTCTTCTTTCTTATTCGTATTCACCATATTCACACTCATCCTCATTGCATTTATCATCTGTCCACAGAATCCTACATCAGTCACCTTTAGTATATTGTCAAATGATCGGGTTTACCAGCTTGCTCCTGCATCACCTTCACTTCTAAATCAATTTCCACATCCAAGTAGTGTTTGAAATTGAGATTTCGTTGAGAGATTAGGGAGATATTGATTCTTGAATGCCAACAATCATCTTCGAATTCAGGGAATAAAAATCCTTTGATCCATCAAGAAATTGAATCAATTCAAGTGCTATCTTGGGTTAGAAATCATGTTTTCATTCTAATCTTTCTTCCTATAACATAAGATTTCAATGTTGAATCGTAGATTTAGTTGATTTCCTTTCTGAATTTTGGTTGTTCTCTCTAAACATTGCTCATTGCTTTCTCGCGGAATCTTGATCCAAATTCTATGATTTCTGATTCCGTTGATTTGCCTTCCAGCTCGCTTTCCAAATCTATGAAAATCCCTTTTCTCACCTCATTTCATCATCTGATTTAATTAAATTTCAAAGAGTATAACAAAAATCCCTTAATTCTTTGTGGATTCGGCCCTAATTCACCTCTATACTATTTAAGTTGTGATTAATCTCTTCAATTGGTGAGTTTGGTAAATGTTTTGACGTGTGTCTACGTGTATTCAATGACTGCACGGATTCACTTTGTCAAAGAGCACCAAATGAATATGGACAGGTTGAGACTTTTTTTACAAGTTTAAGACCCACAACATTCTAATAGTTTAAAAGGATTGATATTTCTATTTTTGATAAATCTAATAACTTCAACATTTTAATAGTACCAATTGAATCTAGAAGGCTTGAAACTTTTGTTTGTGGCAGAGCTAATTGATTTAAATTTTTAAGAGCTCAGATTGAATCTAGAAGAATTGATATTTGTAATTGCGACAATAATAATGTCTCCAACATTTTAAGAGCACCAATTGACTGAGTAACCAATGATACAGTTTTGTGTGACAAATTTAAAATTTGCAACACTTTAAGAGCACCAAATGAATCTGGAAGGTTTGACCATTTTATTTGTGACAGATCTAAGCCATCTAAAGTTGTAAGAGCACCAATAAAATCTTGAAGTGTTGAGACTTTTGTTTGTGATAAATCTAACCGTTTTAACATTTTAAGGGTACCAATAAAATATGGAAGTCTTGATATTGTTCTTTGTGATAGATTTAACCTATCCATGTTTTTAAGAGCACCAATATAATCTTGAAGGGTTAAGAAATTTGTTTGTGATAAATATAATATTTTCAATATTGTAAGAGCATTAATTGACTGAGGAATCAATTACACATTTGCTTGTGACAGATTTAAAACAACCAAATTTGTAAGAGCACCAATTGAATCTAGAAGGGTTGAGTTTTTTTTTTCTGACAGACCTAACTAATCCCAATTTGTAAGATCACCAATAAAATATGAAAGAATTGATATTTCAATTTGGGATAAATTTAATGTCTTTACCATTGTAAGAGCACCAAAAAATCTAGAATGATTGATATTTTAGTTTTCTATAAATTTAATATTTTTAACATTGTAAGAGCACCAATTGATTGAGGAAGCACTAATACTTTTTTGTGCAAGATCTAACTTGTCTAGATTAGTAAGAGCACTGATAGAATTCGGAAGGACTCATATTTTTGTTTACGACAAATTTAATGCCTTCAACATTGTTACAATGCCAATTCAATATGGAAGGGTCCATACTTTTATTTTAAGACCCACAACATTTTAAGAGAGCCAATAGACTTTGAAAGGGCTAAGACTTTATTTGTGACAAATCTAACCAATCATATTTTTTAAGAGAACCAATTGAATTCGGAAGGATTGATATTTCTTTTTTGTGATAAATCTATTGTCTTTAACATTTTAAGAACACCAATTAAATCTTGAAGGGTCCACACTTTTGTTTGTAAAAGTTTTTAGGCTTTAAAGCCCATAAGAGTGTCATAAGAACATCATATTTTTTGTTTGTGACAAATCTAACCAACCAAAATGTAATACATAAGAGCACCAAATGGATTATAAGAGTGCCAATTAAATGTAGACGCAAAAGGGTCTGCACTTCTAATTGTGAAAAATCTAATTGTTCCAAATGGATTATAAGAGCATCAATAGAATCTTGAAGGATTGATATTTATGTTTGTGATAAATCTAACACCTTTAACAATAAAAGATCACAAATTGACTCATCAAGCATTGATACTCTTTTTTGTTACAAGTTCAAGACCTGCACCACTTTAAGAGCACTAATTGAATCTAGAAGGGTTGACATTTTTAATTGTAATAGACTTAACCAATCCAAATTTTTAAGAGCACCAATAAAATCTAGATGGATTGATATTTCTATTTCCGATAAATTTAACTTCTTCAGCATTGTAAGAGCACGAATCGACTCAAGAAGCACTAACATTTTTGTATCTAACAAGTTTAAGACCTGCAACACTTTAAGAGCACCAATTGAATATGGAAGGGTTAAGACTTTTGTTTGTGAGAGACTTAACCAATGCAAATCTATAAGAGCTTCAATAAAATCTAGAAAGATTGATATTTCTATTTGCCATCAATATAATGTCTTTAATATTGTAAGAGCACAAATTGACTGAGGAAACATTGATACATTCGTTTGTAACCAATCTAAGTACCCCAACACTTTAAGAGCACAAATTGAATCTAGAAGGGTTGAGACTTTTTTTATGACAAACTTAATAAATCCAAATTCGTGAAAGCACCAATCGAATCTAGAAGGGTTGAGACTTTTCTATATGACAAACTTAACCAATCAAAATTTGTAAAAGCACCAATAGAATCTTGAAGGATTGATAGTTCTATTTGCATCAAATCTAAGTACCCCAACACTTTAAGAGCACCAATTGACTCAGGAAGTAGTGATGCTTTGTTTATGACAAACATAACGAAACCAAATTTTTAAGAGAACCAATAGAATCTTGAAGGATTGATATTTATGTTTGCAACAAATCTAAGTATCCCAATACTTTCAAAGTACCAATTGAATCTTGAAGGGTTGACACTCTTATTTATGATAGACAACAAATACTAATTTGTAAAAGCACCAATAGAACCTGGAAGGATTAAAATTTCAATTTTTGATAAATCTAATGATGCAGGACACGGTGGTGAAAACCCTCGTGCCTGATCAATGGGACTGAGGTTGACCAGAGGTAGCCGGTCAACCCTAACCTATGGATAAGCAAATCCTAGACCCTAAGTATGAGACCTCTAACCTAAACCTAAGCACAGGCAGGCGTGCCGATCAGCGGAGTCGACTCCGGGTGACCCGGGGAAACTCGCGATGATGAGTAGGGTGAGATCCTCTCGATCCACGTCCAGAGGCGTGGAGGTCGCTCGTCGTGGAGTAGCCGGAAGAGCTGCGGCTCGCGTCGATCTCTGAACTGACGTACGCGAGAGATCTCGATCCTATATCCGCCCTATCCTATCTACGTCGTCCGACGGCGGTGGAAGACGAGTAAAGGAAATGATTCGAAAAAGTAATTAACTTGAAAGAGGGGCGAAGCTAACTCCGGGCGCGAGCAGTGGTCGGGGACGCAGGAGGTCGTCGAAGCGGCAGCGACGTTGGGACGATGGGCGGAGTCGGCGAAGAGAACACGAGGCGATCGTCGCGGAGCGGGAGCGATGAGGGATCGTGGCGAGGGGCGAGGCCGCGGCGCCGCTGGGAGAGGCTGGAGGCGCGTCGGGTTCGATCCGGAGCGATCTGGCCGGTTCAATGAGGCTTAGGGGCGGTCCGGACCCGGTTCAATGGGCCTGAGGGCCGATCTGGACCCGGTTCAATGGGCCTCGAGGGCCGGACCCAGGGCCGGCCCTGGGCGTCTGGCTGGACTAGACCGTGCAGGCCCGGTCCAGCGGCCGAGCGCGGCGTGGCTGGCCCGTCGGCTGCCCAAGCGGCCTTGTTCGGGCTGGAGTCGGCCCAGGGGTGGCCGGCTAGCTGGAGTCAGCAGGGGCGGCCGGTGCGGTCCCCGTCCCCGGTCACGAACGCTTGCACTGGTCGGGCGAGGGCGGCGAGTGCGGTCCCCTCCTGGTCACGGCCGGTCGGACCGGGACGAGTCGACTCGGTCGGCGAAAGTCGGGTGAGGACGTTCCCCGCTGAGTTGACTCAGCGGGAATCGTCCAAAAAGATTCTAGGGCTTGGGCTGTGGCGATCGTGAGCGCGCACGGCGATGGAGGGCGCGCGGATTCCGGCGAGAAGGAGGCGTCTTCGGCGGCGGGCCGATAGAAGGAGGCGAGCGGCGGTCCTCGAGTCGAGGGACGGGCTCGGAACCGTCCGGGATAGCGGAGAGCGGCTCGGGACAGCGGCGCGATGGTCAGGGAAGAGGAATACGAGAAGCGTCGGGAGGCGATAGCGTCAGTAGTAGAGCGAGGCGTCGTCGGCGATGGAGGAGGAGGCGGCCGCAAGGAGCAAGGCGAAGGGCTCGGGAGGATCGACGTGAAGAAGGGTGCGTTCCCGACCTTGAAGATCGCCGAAATGTTGGGTGGAGGAGATTGAGGACAGGGAACAGTGAGGGTGCAGGGCGAAATCGGGGAATGGGGAAAGGTCGGAGGTGGCGGCTGGAGGGATCGCCGGAGGTGGAGGAGGAGATGGCCGGAGATGGAGATGGGGATGGAGGTGGAGATGATGGCGGTCGCGGCGGTCCGGGAGGCGGCGGCAGCGGCGGCGGCGCAGCGGCTTGAGGCAGCGGCGTCGCGGAGATAGTGGAGAAGAACCAGTGGCGGGGAGCAAGAGTGGCGCGGCTCAGTCGCGGCGGCGGCGGCGGCGCGCGGCGGCGGCGGCGGCAGCGGCGGCGGCGGCGGCGATGGCAGCGGTTGGACTCCTTCCCGGCCTTCCTTGAGCAGCCACTTGAGAGGGAGAGCACTCCTTTCTTTTTCTCAAATGACGGCTAGGGATTGTGGGGGGGTCCCTTCCCCTCTTATAGAGCCCTTGTTGGGCCAAGAGAGGAAAGGGCCCACTTGAGGCCCACAACCCACACCCATACTCATAGAAATAGAATAAAAGGTTCACAAAGAAGAATGGGCTTCACAAATGGGATCCCGAAAAGGGAAGAACCCACCCGGAAGCCTAAAGGGAGAGAAGAAGAAACGAGGACCCGCTTAAACACGTGCGGGTCAAAAGATCCATAATAAAGAAATAAAGAAGTGAAAGATAAGCGGATAGATCCGCGCGCGCAAAAAAGGGCTCCTCCGACGCCGTGATATCGTGTCTTGGTGGCGACGGGGTCGTACGCCACCAATCCTCCCGGGGTCGGGAAGAACTCGACTCCGTCGAGTTAGCAAGAGAAGGCGGCAGGGCTCCAATGATCTGATCGTAGTCGCTCTAGGTCCACCTCCGAGATGTAGACGTCGTCCCTCCAGGTGGTCGGCCCTGGCCAGTGCACAAAGACTCTCCACGAAACTCCGTCCCCTGAAAAGTTAATTACCTCCCGAAAAATCTCCTCAACTCGCTCATGCCGATCGGGTGGTAACGCGGGGAAAGTGGACTTCCAGGCAAACTCTCTCTCAAAGAATGGGCCGGTAGGTGAAGGCTTAACGTCAGATGAAAGAGGTAGAGCTGGGTGCGACGTCAGATCCATCACATGGAACATGGAGCTATTCCCCCACGAAGGAGGGATGTCGACGACATAGGCGATCCCGCCTATCCGGGAAAGGACTCGAGACGGGCCGGTGCTAAGAGCAGGAGCATAACGCTCGGGCCTCAGCCTAACCATAACCCTGGTCTCCCACCCGGAAGACCCGGGTCGATGAAAGGCAAAATCGGCAGCCCGCTTGTACGATGCATACCGACTCAATAATCTATCATGAATGTCCCGATGCAACTCGACTAACATGTCGGGCAAATGCGACTCGACCTCTATAAACTCTAACATGAGGGTCGAGGGGAACTATGTCTAAGGGCTTGCGGGGTGCTAAGCCATGTGCAATCTCGACGGGGCTCACGCCAGAGGTATGGTCGGAAGAGGGGTGGTAAGTGCACTCGGCGCATGGTAGGGTCACGTCCCAAATGGTCAAACTCTCGTGGGCCAGTGACCGAAGTCGTTTCTCACGCTATGATCGATGACGCTCGATCCGTGCGTCAATCTGGGATGATAACCGCTAGAGAATGTGAGCCTAGTCCCAAGTAAGCTCGCGAAAGTCCTCCGTGAGTGACTCAGTGAACCGCAGTCGCGGTCCGAAATAATGGACGTGGGATAGTCCATGTAGGCGCATAAGTGATGGCGCGCCACCGAAGATGCATCGTCGGGCAAATGATGGCCGGCGGCAACTGGGGGTGGTAGGATCACATCCGCTAGTGATCTCTGGAATAGCAACGCTGATCATGTCCCCTCATCGGTGTGCTCGTCGTGGTGCCGGCCGGAGCGGGGGCCTCGACGGCTGCGGGAGCGGCTGGCCCGACGGGGTGTGCTCAATCAGCTCAGGAGTGTCATCGCACTCGTCTCCCGCTGCGGGCCTCATCAGCGAGATAAACATCGTCGCCCGTGGGACAGGGCTCATCCTCATGGGAGCCATGGTCGGGTCCCTTGACCTCGCGAAGGAGGTTCCACAAAGGACACCGGCTCGTCCAATGTCCTCGCCCGTGCACTTGAAACAAGTGGTGTGGACTTGGGACAAAGCCGTCGTATCATGAGGTGCGTCTGCGGGTGGTGGTCGCCGGATGGTGGCCGACGCTCATCGCCATCTCGGGTGTAGTCCAGTCCATTCCCGATACTAGATCGTATCGGTGAAGCCGAGATGGCCTGACTAGATCGCGTAGGAGCGACCCTCGTAAGAGGCCGAGATGGAGACAAATCGAAGTCATCGGTGGGTCGCACCATATGCTCCATGTGCTCCCTGGACAGCATCGTGCCCCTGTCCTGGGAATGATGTAGACTCATACTCGAGGAACATACTTGTTCCTCAAGCGTTGAGCCATATCTATCCATGAAGTGATGGGCTGTCCTCGTCGATGAGCTGCATGACGCTCATCCTCCCAAAAGATCTTGGCGTGTCCGCCAAGTCTCGTCCTCGCGTACTCAACACGAGGTCGTCATCCATGCGATAGTATCGAAAGTAGGAGTTCATAGCGAACTCCCAATCGATATAGTCTCTAGGCCCTCGAGAGCCATAAAAGACTAGATCAACGGCACGCATACCTTTCAGTATGCGGGCACTATGATCCTCGTGTCGCCTATCCCGATCGTCGTATCGGTCGGCGCGGTAGTCCTCACCAATGTCGTGGTGGGGAGGACTCCGGTAACGCCTATGATCGGGATAACGCTCATGATCGTGATAACGATCATAACGTGCGTCCTCGGGTGCGCGAGTGTAGTCTCGCGCACGCGGATAGTCGCGATGATAAGCATCGCGATCTGGCGACTGACGGGCAACTCGCCGATCGAGATCGTCTCGTCGGGGAGGGTCACCTCTATATCTAGAGTAGTGTCGCTGATCCTCGACCCCGATCACGGTCGTGGTGTCGATGGTCGTCATAGCGCGGTCGTGGCGGTGGCGGATGGGGTGGGTCGTCCAAATGAGCTCGATCAGGCCTGTCCGCGACGGTCATATGTGTCCTGGGCTGACGACTCGTCCACTGGTCGCGTCCATCGTCGTGGCGTGGGGCACTCGACGACTAGGCTCATCCCGATAATAGTGGTAGTCGGGTAGCGGTGATCGTAACGATCACTACCGGGTTCACTGCGCCGGGCTCGTGAAACTTCTAGAGGGGCCTCGACTAACAGCGGTGTGGTGAGCCGTGTGGATAGTGATGGCAGTGGCGAACGGGCTCGATCATCCAAATGAGCGGGGTAGGCCTGTCTCGTGGCGACCATAAGCATCCGAGGGCCAGCGATGGTACACTCTGGCCGCGACTCATCGTCGTGACGTGGGGTCGCCTGACGACTAGGATCATCTCTACAATCATAGTAGTCTGGGGTAGTGGTGATCGTAATGATCACCATATGGCCTCACGGGCCGTCGGGGCCTCGTGAAACCGCGGGGAGGTGGCTCCGAGGCATCACACAAATGCCGTGAAGAAGGGATCCTCCTCTAGCTCGGCGGAGCGTGTCTCGAATGCCATGAAGATAACCTAGGGGTGCCTATATGATGCAAATGACCTAGATGATGTCCTAACTACGCTACTGAGGCTCAAGTGAGCGTCCTCAAGGACCGAAGGCTGGGCGAGAACCCAACGACCGCTCGATACCAATTTGATGCGGAGACACGTGGTGAAAACCCTCGTGCCTCGATCAATGGGACTCGAGGTTGACCTCGAGGTAGCCTGGGTCAACCCTAACCTATGGATAAGCAAATCCTAGACCCTAAGTATGAGACCTCTAACCTAAACCTAAGCACAGGCAGGCGTGCCGATCAGCGGAGTCGACTCCGGGTGACCCGGGGAAACTCGCGATGATGAGTAGGGTGAGATCCTCTCGATCCACGTCCAGAGGCGTGGAGGTCGCTCGTCGTGGAGTAGCCGGAAGGCTGCAGCTCGCGCTCAGTGCTGGACCTGACGTACGCGAGAGAGATCTCGATCCTATATCCGCCCTATCCTATCTACGTCGTCCGACGGCGGTGGAGACGAGTAAAGGAAATGATTCGAAAAGTAATTAACTTGAAAGAGGGGACGAAGCTAACCTGCGGGGCGCGAGCCCGGTCGGTCGGGACGAGGGAGGTCGTCGAACGCGGCAGCGACGTTGGACGATGGGCGAGTCGGCGAAGGAACACGAGGGGGCGATCGTCGCGGAGCGGGGCGATGAGGGGATCGTGGCGAGGGGGACGGGCCGCGGCGTCGCGGGGAGGCTGGAGGCGGCGTCGGGTCCGGTCCGGAGCGATCTGGGCCGGTTCAATGGGCTTGGGGGCGGTCTGGACCGGTTCAATGGGCCTGGGGCCGATCTGGACCGGTTCAATGGGCTCGGGCCGACCGGGCCGCCTCGGGGCGTCCCTGGGCTGAGACTGGACCGGCTCGGTCGGTCCCAGCGGCCGGGACCGGGCGTGGCTGGCTTGGCCGGCCCAAGCGGCTCCGGTTCGGCCGGAGTCGGCCCAGGTGGCCGGCTTGGCCTCGGGTCGAGCAAGGGCGGCCGGTGCGGTCCCTTCTGGTCACGACCGGCTTGGCCCCTGGGTCAGCAGGGCGGCCGTGCGGTCCCTCCTCGAGTCACGAGCTGTCCGGACCGGACGGGTCGACTCTGGCCGGCCGAGTGGGTGAGGACGTTCCCCGCTGAGTTGACTCAGCGGAATCGTCCAAAAAGATTCTAGGGCTTGGGCTGTGGCGATCGTGGCGCGCACGGCGATGGAGGGCTGCGCGCGGATTCGGCGAGAAGGAGGCGTCTTCCCGGCGGCGGGCCGATAGAAGGAGGCGGGGCGGCGGTCCTCGAGTCGGGACGGGCTCGGAACCGTCCGGATAGCGGGAGGCAGCCTGACGGGCGGCGCGGATGGTCGGGAAGAGGAATACGGGAAGCGCTGGGAGGCGAGTAGCGCTCGTGGTGGCGAGGCGTCGTCGGCGATGGAGGGGGAGGGAGGCGGCCGCAAGGAGCAAGGCGAAGGGCTCTGGGGAGGATCGACGTGAAGAAGGGTGCGTTCCGGACCTTGAAGATCGCCGGAAATGTTGGTGGAGGAGATTGAGGACAGGGGAACAGTGAGGGTGCAGGGGCGAAATCGGGGAATGGGGAAAGGTCGGAGGTGGCGGCTGGAGGGGATCGCCGGAGGTGGAGGAGGGAGATGGCCGGAGATGGAGATGGGGATGGAGGTGGAGATGATGGCGGTGCGGCGGTCCGGAGGCGGCGGCAGCGGCGGCGGCGGCGGCGGCTTGAGGACGGCGGCGTCGCGGAGATAGTGGAGAAGAACCAGTGGCCGGGGCAAGGAGTGGCGGCGCGTCACGCGGCGGCGGCGGCGGCGGCGGCGGCGGCGGCGGCGGCGGCGACGGCGGTTGGACTCCTTCCCCGGCCTTCCTTGAGCAGCCACTTGAGAGGGAGAGCACTCCTTTCTTTTTCTCAAATGACGGCTAGGGATTGTGGGGGTCCCTTCCTCTTATAGAGCCCCTTGTTGGGCCAAGAGAGGAAAGGGCCCACTTGAGGCCCACAACCCACACCCATACTCATAGAAATAGAATAAAAGGTTCACAAAGAAGAATGGGCTTCACAAATGGGATCCCGAAAAGGGAAGAACCCACCCGGAAGCCTAAAGGGAGAGAAGAAATAAACGAGGACCCGCTTAAACACGTGCGGGTCAAAAGATCCATAATAAAGAAATAAAGAAGTAAAGATAAGCGGATAGATCCGCGCGCGCAAAAGGGCTCCTCCGACGCCGTGATATCGTGTCTTGGTGGCGACGGGGGTCGTACGCCACCATCTAACTTCTTCAACATTGTAAGAGCACGAATTAACTCAAGAAGCACTAAAACTTTTGTTTGAGACAAATCTGAGTACCCTAAAATTTTAAGAACACCAATTGAATCTAGAGGGGTTCATACTTATGTTTATGATAGACTTTGTCAATACAAATTTATAAGAGCACCAAAAGAATTAGGAAAGATTGATATTTCTGATTTTGATAAATCTAATGTCTTTAACACTGTAAGGGCACGAATTGACTCAAGAAGCACTGATACTTTTCTTTAGTATAGACTTAATTGATCTAAATTTGTAAGAGCACCAATAGAATGTTGAATGATTGATATTTCTATTTTGATAAATTTAACTTCTTCAACATTGTAGGAGCAAGATATGTGATGCAAGATAGGTTGTGAAAACCTTCGTGCCTGATCAATTTAACCAAGGTTGACTAAAGATAGGGTGGTCAAACCTAGCCTACAGCTAGGCAAGTCCTACACCCTAAGTATGATATCTAACCGAAACCTAAGTGCAAGCCGGCGTGCCGATCAGCGGAGTCGACTCCGGGTGACCCAGGGAAACTCGCAATGATGGATAGGGTGAGATTCTCTCGATCCACATCCAAAGGCGTGGAAGTCGCTTGTCGTGGAGTAGAATGAAGGCCTGATGTTCATGTCAGAAGTCTCGAACCTATACTCGTACTACCCTGCCTAAGTCGTCTGACAGCGATGGAGACAACTAAAGGAAAATGTTTCAAATAGTAATTAAACTTTAAAATAAGGGGGTTGAAGCTAACCTGCGGGACGGGGTGCCTGGTGGGTCGTGGCGTAGTGGAGAGTCATTCGTACATGGCGGAGGCCGGCCAGAACACTGTGGTCCCTAGAAGCGGCATACAAACCGTGGGCAAGTGCGCGACGGGCTGAAGGCAGCAGAATTTCACGAGGAAGGGGTGCAAGCACGGGCAGCAAGTGTGGGCGTGGGTAGCAGGTGCGACATCAGGCAGCAAGCGTGGGCGCAGCCAGCAGGTGCAATTGCACGCGCAAGTAGTAGGGTAGGCATGGTCAGGCCAGATAGGGCTCGCGGGGTGCACCGGGCCATTAGAGGGCTGAACCTCACGAGAAGGGGGCTTTGGTTGGCTTGACCCGGGCCCTTGGTCGCAGATGGGAAAGGGAAGACCAGCACAAGGGGAAAGGTCGTCACATTGACTATGTGTTTATGCAGACTAGAATCATCACGTAGGCGCGAACGACAGAGTCTGCGAGCTGGGTGTGAACAGGATATCAGGCAAAGGCACGCCATTGTAGAGGGGGTGGAGTTAACCACCTAGTGAGGCACGAGCAGACATGACAGGAGGACCTTGGCGCCGGATGGGTGGCTAACGAAGCATTTTATGCGATCGTTAAAACACACAAATGTCGGTCAAACAAAATTTACAATACCAAACTCACAATGACAAAAATATAAAATCAAGTGTAGTGTAAGTATCGGGTCGATCCACAGAGAACAAGGTTGAATTTTATTACAGAGTTGACTTGGTCAAACTTAGGTTTGATTATGGTTTTAAAGAAGTGAAAAAAGTATTTTATGAATAGAAATGGTATAAATATATGAGATAAGACATCCCGAAATGAACACTTCAGAGAAGATCTTCAAATTGACTTATCAAATGATATCCAAGTATTAAAATTTATATATCAATAGAAAACTAACAACCAGAGGACTCCTACAAGACCAAAATTATCAACTTCTAATTTATATTTTGAAATTAACTGCTCCCGCAAGTCAACTCCCAAATTCAGATGGAAAATGAATAGTGGTTGGTCAAACGTTAAATTGAGGGGTCAAATAATCTTTGCATTTGACGAATTTACTATCCACTGAAAGCTGATAAAATAAGGAATCCAATGAAACAAGAATCAAGTGATTCGGAATTATAATCAAAGAGATATCCTATTTTCAAAATCAGCAAAAATTTGGACTAAAATTGGGCAAAATTGAAGAACATAATGACTTAAAACACAAAATTAACTATCTAAAACTAATCAAAACTCAAATTACCGTCAGATAATCCATCGAATCTCACTGCTAACCCGATTTCTATGAAGATGGGGCTTCAATTCACGCGGATTGAAGCGAATTTGCATGATTTCTTCCTCACAGATATTCGGCGTTCAAGGAGAAAATTTGATGAAATCCAATGGAATTTCGTGATCAATCCCGCTTCGATTAGATTGCAATCGAGTCTAAATGTGGAGGGAACACGAAGAACTCAAGATCTTGCTCAAAATTTGCATAATTACTTCATGATTCAATCAAGAGTTAACATACAAAGAGAGAATACATTGGTTTTTAAAGGAAAATTTCTGCAAAAAGTCAGGGCTATCTGATAAGTCCGATTCAGGATGTAAATCCTATGTCATTGTCATGGTTTAATCCAACTTATGCAACTATATTATCTTCTAATATATTTCTTTTTCCCTTAATTCCTATCCTCCAAAAGTATAGTTCAAAGAGGGGTCGAACCCTAGAGAGGTCAATTCTAATCTTTCTCTGCTCTTATTCAATCTTCTCCTCACACTTTCACAATCACATATCATTCCCTGTCATTTTATTTATCACTTGATCCTTTAAAAGCATCTACTGAAGATCTGAACAATTGAAAATTTATTTAAGTCTCTTTCCCTCTTTCTGTCCTATGTACGACTATGAATCTTAATCTGATATCTTCAACTATCTCACTCACTTTGTTTTTATATTTCTATTACTTCCTTTCTCACAGAAACGTCAATGTTTATGTTTTCTTGATTTATTTATTTATGTTAGGTAAACTCTATACAAAAGAGTTATTAGTCCTAATATGAGTCTAATATATTGAATTATCAGCCTTTAGACATTTTCTAAAGTTGTTGAATCAGATGAGAATGTTTCGTTTCAAGACTTAGCTCCTAGTCATTCAATATCGAAAACACTCTTCTACGTAATCCTCTGATAAATCTAACTTTATCAACTACTGACTCTATAGATTTCTATTTCGGTCACTTTCTTATCTAAACAGAAAGGTCTAATGTTAAAAACAATTCATGTCCAACTATTTTGTGTCTTACTCTCTTCTTTCTTACTAATCTCTCCCAAATCTAACGAATCTAATCTACACTAATAAAAATCTTTTACCTATATCAACTGCGACAGAATTAAGGAAAAGAACAGGTCATGAAACGAACATCAACCTTCCTTAATCGGTTACCTCTAATCTGAAATAACTTCATATCTCACTACTGAAAAGGAAATACGATGAGAAAAATGCTTTAACAGGAGACTAAAATTTATCAATCACCTCGGTTCATGTTTTCTAAAATAGGTTTAGTGGAATCAGATTTGTAAAAGACTTCTAACATCCAAAATAACTAGAACAACTAACTGATTCAACTAAAAAAACTCATAAGAAGAAAAACTAAAACAAAAAGAATAAACTTCAACTAGGTTTTGAAGCATCGAAGTAATGCCTAACCACCTGACTTCGACTTTGATCCTCACTTCGAAAGCTTCTCGAACCGCTTTTTGGCTCTTCCTCCCGTTGTGTCCTCCTAGCCAATCATCCTCGGGCGAGAAATCAAGAACGAGCCTTCCTCTTCTGCTTCCCTCCTTTTTAACCTAACAGACCCATGCTTCGAGGTTATGCGGGTTAATTAGGTTCATGATGCTTGTTGCTCTGCACTCTCAGTGTGCTTCAATCGCGTCTTGCAGGTAATTGCTGATCACCATTGGTGGTGATACGCTTCCGTGAAAAGCGCTAGGTATATGCGCTTTACCCCTCTGTATGGGTTGCAATATACACAACGCCGTGCTTCCACTCGCCATTGGTTGAAGCTGTCGTCATACAAATCCATTGGTTGTGTCGTACTTTCATGAAAAGCGCCACGTACACGTGCTTTATTCCTCTATACGTGTTGCATTATATGCAACACCGTGCTTTCACTCACCATTGGTCGAAGCCGTCTTCATACAAATCGTGCACATATACTAAGAAGCCATCAAATTGGACAAGCCCATTAAGGGCTTTTGTTTAAAAAGCTTCCTTAATGAACAGAAATTCCAAAAATTGCAAGGAATTTGTTTTAGCATTGAAGGAATTAAAAACAGAGAATTCAACACATGTACAAAACTTTCTTAATGATTGTAAAAAAATCTTTTTTTCTTCATTTATCTCAAGAATATTCAGTTTGGCAAAATCATATGATAACATGCAATAATCATGAATGATATTGATTTCTTTAACTATTTTATCACAAGGATGAGCATATTTTCTTGCTCTATTTTGCATGTTATCACTGTCCATCTTACGATGCAATTTGTGCCGTCCGATTGCGTGAAACCGTAGGAATTGTGGCCCACGATGCTGTCCATGATCTCCTTCAACGAGAGCCGTTCGATGAGGATCAAACGCTCCTCATTTGTCCGCGTGTCACCCACGATCACAGGACACGACCCAAGCCTTTCGTGCTTTTTGCCCGTTAGATGAAGATCGGACCATCGCGATGCATCCACGCGTCTCCACGGTGAGCTTTGATCAGATTTCATCGTGGCCATTGGATTTCACTTAAAGCCCATTTGACGCACGTGTCTTGATGAAGATCGCGTGGACTCGGTCCACGCGATTGACGCCCTTGCGTTTATCGCGATCACATCCGACATCTATAGTACTACCACCTGACCTACATTTGAAACGATTAAATGGGACATAGTCGCACACGGAGAAAAACGAGGAGATCGGTGCATATAAAAGGTAGAGGGGCGGTAAGCACTTGCAATACCGCCCCAATAATCTTACCAAAGCCAACTAACCCGTGGGCCCTTCTCCTGCCATCCCCCCTACCACGTGGCACCACCTGGGCGTCTGCGTGGACTCGCGTGGCCTCCTGCCACATGTACACGCCACCCACGCGCCACTTGCCCCTCGCGTGGGCCAAGCGCGGCTCTGCCACGTGGCCTTGCATGCCGTGTCACATCCGCTAGGGTCCCTCGCGCCATGTCAACTCTACTTTCCACATCAGCCCCGCGGTTTGGCAGTAAATAATACCCCTTTTTTGCAATTTAAATTAAGAAATAATAAAAAATAAAATCAGTAAAAATTAAATAAAAATCACAAAAACACTAAAAACTTCAAAAATCAACAACTTTGAAAATACAACTCCTTTTAATCTCAAATTTTCTCCATTGGATCACAAATTTCTTCCTTTTTAATATCATGTCCTCTAAAATATAATTAAAAACAAGAAAATAAGATCAAATCTTTCATTAAGAATTCCTTCTTTAAATCATCCAATCATTCTTTCCTTGGAATTAATTCTTTAAATCATAAAAATACTTAATTCATATCAATTTAACCTTGGAAAAAGATTAATCATCAAGAAAGCTCATAATTAACCCTAAATTATGCAGAAATATGAACTTTAGTAGAATGGCATACCAATGGAGAAAATTCATAAAACTAAGATAACATGCATCATAATTACATAAAATAAGCATGAATATGAGTGACATAAGATAAGAATTTAAGTTACAAATGCATGTTATCAGTAGCGCATAGGCCAGGTCGTGAGGCAGTGTAGAACATGCATGGGACCCCGACGATTCGCGCGGGGCAAAGGCAAGTTGATGAATTTGGGCAAAGGCAACGGCTGGCAAAGGCGCACAGCGCCCCAAGTCATCGTGAATTTGGTTATGGGGAGGTTGACGTGAATTCGTCCCAAGTGCGAAGGATGCGCGAGTGAATGCAAATTCAAGTAGACAATCGTGAATTCAATAAAGGGGAGGCTTGCCTAGGGGGGAAATGGCCGAGCGTACGAGTAGGGAAGGGTGGATTCAGTAAGTGAAGGGAGCTGGGCAACAGGGAAGTCCCGGCAGGGAGACAAGATGGAGATGGGAGCGAACTGGGTGAAGGTGGCTAATGATAGAGTGAAAGTTGGCAAGGTAGAGAGAGAATTCGGCAAGGCGAGGGGGACAAGAAAAATTGGTGATCAGGTAACGTGAGCTGGTGCGACCGGCACTAAGAGAGAGAGAGAGAGAGAGAGAGAGAGAGAGCGAGCGAGGATGTGTGAGGGAAATTGGCAAGGTGCGATTATGAAATTGGCTAGGCGGGGGCCAGAGGAAACAGTGGGACAACGGTGGTGGACGGGGGAGAACGAAGGGAATTTGGCTGAACATTGGGATGGGGATTGTTTGGGTGACAAGAAAAATTCAACCAGCAACTGGATGAATTTGGCAAGGTGATGCGTGAATTCTAAGGAGGTGGCAGGCAAATTCGATCGGGCGTCTAGCAGAGGGCTCAGCAAGGGCGAGGGAGGGGGGTGCAATTGGTCGTGAGGAGTGACGTGTAATTTTTGCGCGTCGTTAAAACACAAATACGATGGTCAAACAAAATTTATAAAACCGAACTCACAAAGACAAGATAGAATAATCAAGTACTGGGTAAGTATCGGGTCGATCCACAGAGAGCAGGGTTGACTTTAATCGTAGAGTTGACTTGGTCAAACTTAGGTTTAAAAGGAGTTTTAAATAAGAGAAAATAAGATTTAAGATATGGAAATGATATAAATAGGGTAAATAAGAAGTTTTAAGAATTGAAATCTCGGATTTGACAGAGAAAAATCAAAAGTCAAAATCAAAGCGTTGACTTTGACCAATAGTAGGTGTTCTGCAAAATCAGAGAGTCAAATAGAGTCAGAAGATTACGAAAAGTAGATATTTAGAAACTAGTGAAAAAATGGAATTTATTGATATATATTTCGTAATTTTTAGATAAGAAATGGATTTATTATGAATTATTGAAAATTAATGATCAGAAAATCCTAGAAATGAACACCTCAGAGGAAATCTTCAAATTGAATGCCCAAATGAAATCCAAATCTTGCAATTTATATGTCAATAGAAATCAAAGAACCAGAGGAATCCAACAAGACCGAAATGATCAAATTCTGATTTGTCAATAAAAAGTAATTGACCCCGAAAGTCAACGTTTGACTTCTGATGAAAGATGAATAGTCCGTGGTCAAACGTTAAATTGAAGGGTCAAATGAACTCGGAATTTGATGAATTTGCTATCCACGGAAAGCTGATGAAAAGAGGAATCCAATGAAACCAAAATCAAGTGATTTGGAATTATAATGAAAGAGATATCCTATTTTCAAAATCAGCGACTTTTCGGATCGAAATTTGGGGAAAATGAAGAACACTATGAACTAATTTGCAAAATTAAATTTCTAAATCTAATAAAAACTCAAATTACCTCCTGATAATCGATCGAATCTCACTACTAACCCGATTGCCGCAAGGATGGGGCTCCAATTCTCGTGGATTGAAGCGAATTTGCTCGGATTCTTCCTCGTGGACGTTCGGAGTTCAAGGGAAAATTCGATGAAATCAAGAGAGAAATCGTGATCAATCACGCTCCAATGGCTGCAGTCGAGTCTACATGCTGGAAGCAGAGATCACGATGAACTAGAGATCTTCCTCGAAACTCGCTTAATTTCTTCACAAGTCGATCAAAAGTTGAAGAACAAAGAAGGAGTACATGAGTTTTTAAAGAGGGAAATTGGCCCGAAATCGTGGGCGATGGAGGTGGTCGTGGAGGCAATTTGCAAGCGTCGTTGGAGCGGTTTCATTTTCATGGCTTCGTGGCTTCAAATCCGCATCAATTTTGACCGGATTTCATGGTCGACAAGCTTCCAACTTCCACGATTTTAGATCCACGATCGGACCACGATCGAGCCACGATCGGGTCACGATCGGGCTTCGATCATGGTCTGAGGTCTTCGCCGATCAGCGTCGGCTCATGTAGAGGTGATTCCGCTTCCAAAGGCGTGCGATCGCGCCGCGATCGCGGCTCGATCACGCCGCGATCGCGGCTCGATCGCGAAGTTCTTCCACAATGCGTCGTAGCCGTCCGATGAAGCTTTCAAGAGAGTGGACGGTTAGATCGTGATCAAGCGGCCTCTCCTTTTGATGATGATCCGACGCTCCTCGCGTCGCCACGTGGCTTCAGGTAAGCGCTCCGATTGCAGCCACTTAAAGGGGTTTTCACGCACGTGCTGTAATCATGATCGCGTGGACTCGGGTCCACGCGATCATTGCCGTTAAGCCGGAATCTGACGATCCTCGCGCCGCCACGCGTCCTGCAAAAAATAAATAGTGTGGGAACATAGTCCCACACGGAATAAATAAAGAAATAGGACGCGTTTAAATAGAGGAGAAGACTCCTCTATTAAATATCTTATATCTCCTCTCTGCTACGCAACACGTGGCGCCCCACACGGACGCCCACGTGGCCTCGTGGACGCCTGCCACTTGGCGCGCCCCCTGCGTGCGATCTGCGCGGGCCACCTGTGCGCTGCCACGTCACCCTGCATTTAAATCCGTGTGGAACATAGTCCCACACGGAAGAAATAATGGGAAAATCCGCGGTTAAATAGGGGAGCATATCGTACATATTAGCCAGTTCTAAGAATAGGCTTATATGTACGATAACCATAGTATATATATATATATAATGTACTGCACACGTGTCTGCCACGCATCACGCGCGGGCCACACGCGTCCTGCCACGTGGCCTCAGTGCCACGTCGTAACGGCGCGGTGGACCCGCGCGCCACGTGGGCTCGCTCGCCACGTCAGCCCCGCTTGGGCCCGCTCGCCACGTCAGGCCCGCCTGGGCCCGCTCGCCACGTCAGCTCCGCGGTAAGCCTACCCCCCTTTTTCGCGTTTTTTTAACTAAAAAATACTTAAAAATTCAATTAAAAATCAAATAAAAATCAGAAAAATAGTATAAAAATTCAGAAATTCATATTTCTCAAATTACAACTCCTTTTTAATCCAAATTTTCTCCATTGGGTCACAAATTCTTTTCTTTTTTTAATATCACGTCATTTAAAACATGTTTTCAAGAAGGAAAATAAAGATGAATTAAAATTTCATTAAATAAGTTCTACTTAGACATTCTAAATCATAAATTCATCTTAAAATCCTCATTTCAAACATTTACTAAAGTCAAAAATCATTTAATAATAGAGATTCACTCCTATTAATCTAAATAAAAGATTAATCATCTCTTAAGCATGAAATTATCTCTAATTTATGCATAAATATCAACTTTAGTGAAATGACATGCCAATGGAGAAAATTCCTAAAAAGCATGATAACATGCATCATATTCACATAAAATAAGCATGAATATGAGTTAATTAAGATAAGAATTCAAGTTATAAATGCATGTTATCAAGGAGGAAGCTCAGAACATATGTGGGAATTCATTGGTAAGGACGATGGGTGATGTGTTGAGGAAGACATTGAAACCGGTTCAATTGATCGACCAGTTCAATCCTGCAGACCGGCGGGTCATCTAGACACAACCCTTACTCCATGTGGACCAATCACGTGTGATCTCAAGAAACGGTTATAACCGCTTCTTAAGATCACCTCTCTGATAAACACATGCAATTTAATCACTTTCAAGTATTATTAAGAATCCTCTAATCGCGTGGTTGTCTTCCTCTCATCTCTCCTCTCTCCTCTACACATCTCAATTCTCTTCATGGTATTAGAGCCAGCGGCTTAACAAGATTTTGGCTATGGCAGATTCACCGTCCAAAATCATGAAGAATGAGCGAAATAAAGTAATCACCATATCACCGTCGATTACGGCTGACTCCGTAGGTCTTCACGTACCTATCACGCTCAGGAGAGAAAATTTCCTTCTTTGGAAGACACAGATCTTTCCATTACTCAACTATCATGATCTTGCTCATATACTCACGCAAGATCCACCGATATCTACCCAACTTGATGATGAAGGTGGAATTACCGTCAATCCGGCATATAAAATCTGGTAGTGTCAAGATCAGCAGGTTATGTCCCTAATCGTTACATCTCTTTCTAAATCAGTCATATCATGTGTGGTAGGGAAGAACACAGCCAAGGAAGCTTGGTTAGCACTTTTGAAGCACTGCTCATCCACCAACCCTTCACTTATTATGCATTTGCATAATCGCCTTCACAACACATCAAAAGGTACTCGATCTATTGCTGACTTTGTGCAAGATATTAAAAGAACATGCGACGAGTTGGCAGCTACCAGTCATCTAGTTCAAGAAACCGTCTCGATTTATGCTCTGCTTCGAGGACTAGGTTCTTGATATTCAGCATTCTTTGCAGGCATTTCCTTAGATCTATCTAATTTGTGTTTTGATGATGTGATTGCACAAATTAATTCCTATGACGAACTCATGAAGGTCTCAAATCCAATAAAAGACACTATGACTACGGATTTTCCACCTATAGCAAATCAGATGCAACTTACTGATAACATGCATTTATAACTTGAATTCTTATCTTAATTAACTCATATTCATGCTTATTTTATGTGAATATGATGCATGTTATCATACTTTTTAGGAATTTTCTCCATTGGCATGTCATTTCACTAAAGTTGATATTTATGCATAAATTAGAGATAATTTCATGCTTAATAGATGATTACTCTTTTCTTAAGTTTAAATTAATAGAAGTTAATCTCTTTTATTAAATGATTTTGACTTTAGAGCATGTTTTGAAGGATAATTTCAAGATGAATTTATGATTTAGAATATTTATTAACAAATGAGTTAAGTAAATTCTAATTCATCTTGATTTCTTCTTTGAAAATATATTTTAAATGATATGATTTTATAAAGGAACAAATTTGTGATCCAATGGAGAAAATTTGGATTAAAAAGGAGTTCTACATTTAAAGTTATGAATTTTTGAGTTTATGCCCCTTTTTTTTATTTTAATATTTTTTTTTAAATTAATTTTTTCTTATTTAAAATCGTAAAAAAGTGGTTTTCTTACCCCAGGTGATGACGTAGCGAGCGGGGCCAAGTGGCGCGCTGACGTGCCGTGCGGCACCACCGCGCGGGTGCGATGCGACGCTGAGGCCACATGGTAGAGCCGTGGGTGGCCCAAGCAATGCGCAGGTGGCGCACAGGGTGCGGACATGTGGAAGGAGGCCACGAGTGTCCACGCAGGTCCACGCGGATGCCTGTGTGGACACCACGTGGAAATGGGAGGTCGACATATCAAGGGCCCACGGGTTAATGGGCCCTGGTAAGAAGTTTGGGGCGGCAACAGAAATGCGTTACCGCGCCCAAATATTTATACTTACAATCTTTAGATATTTCTTCCGTGTGGGACTATGTCCCACACATGTCTTACCTTTTGCAGGCGACGTGGACGCATGGCGGGGGTGTCAGATTTAGTCACGACGGCAGAGATCACGTGGACCCGAGTCCACGCGATCATCAAATCAACAGGTGCATTTAATAAGGTTTGAGTGACAGTGATTGAGGGCTAAATGGCAAACGCGTGAACGCAAATGGAGCGTCTAATTCTCATCAAAAATTTGAGTGTGAGTAGCCGCACGATCTTCATTGAACGGCTGTGATCTTTCGCAATCACAGGCACTGTGCAATCACCTGATCTTCATCAAACGGATGGTATAGCGAGCTATCGGGACGGTCGGATCTCCATCGAACGGGCGACGACACTCCACGATCTTCCTCTCACTTTGGCGACGCGTGGAACCCTCTGGATCGCTCGATCTCAGTCGGACGGCTGTAAAGACTCGTGGAAAAAATCTACAATCAAGGCGCGATCGAACCGCAATCGCGGTGCAATCAAGCCGCGATCGTGGCTCCTTCATCGCAGAATAAATGCCATGATCATAAGACAACGTTCATTTGAGAATCAAGATCACGATCGACTCACGATCGTGGCCCAATCGTGGCGCGAATGTGGCTCCTTTGAAGTGAAATCGTGGCTCATTCAGCGCCAATCCGGGAGCCACGATCAATGCCAAGGGAATCGCTCCTACGACACCATCAAATCGCTCCACGACCGCATCAATCGGCCACAATTTTCGAGCAAAATTTCCCTTATAAAGCATGTATTCTCCCTTCTTGTTCTTTAACTTTTGCTCGATTCGTGGAGTGAATTAAGCAAATTTCGAGAAAGATCTCTAGTTCTTCGCGATCCCCCCGCGTTTAGACTCGATTGCGACGCAATTGGAGCGGGATTAATCGCAAATTCCTCCTTGATTTCATGGAATTTTCCCCTTGAATTCCGAACGTCCACGAGGAAGAATCCGAGCAAATTCGCTTCAATCCACGAGAATTGATGCCTCATTATTGCAAAAATCGGGTTAGTAGTGAGATTAACTTGATTATCAGGAGACAATTCGAGTTTTAATTTGATTTAATAGTTTAATTTTGCAAATTAGTTATTAGTGTTCTTCATTTTCCCAGAATTTGAGTCTCAAATTTTGCTGATTTTGAAAATAGCATATCTCTCTGATTCTAATTCCAAATCACTTGATTTTGATTTCATTGGATTTCTCTTTTCATAAGATTTCTGTGGATAGAAAATTCATCAAATTCCGAGTTCATTTGACTCTTCAATTTAACGTTTAACCAAGCTTTGTTCATCTTTCATCAGAAGTCAAATGTTAATTTTAAGGGTCAATTACTTTCAATTTACAAATCAGAACTTGATCATTTTGGTCTCTTTAAATTCCTATGGTTCTTATCTTTTTATTGACATATAAATCGCAACATTTGGGTTTTATTTGACCATTCAATTTGAAGATTTCCTCTGAGGTGTTCATTTCGGGGATTTTCTGATATTTGATTTTCAATAATTCATAGTAAATCCATTTCTTCTCCAAAAATCATGAATTTTATATAAATAAATTCTATTTTTTTTCTGGTTTCCAAATATATAATTTTCGTAATCTTATGACACTGTTTAATTCTCGGATTTTACAAAACACCTACTGTTGTTCAAAGTCTATGCTTTGACTTTGACTTTTGACTTTTCTCTGTCAAACCCAAGAATTGAATTCTTAAAACGTCTTATTTAGTCAATTTATATCATTTATATTCATTACATCTTATTTTTACTTCTTGAAAACCCCTTTTAAACCTAAGTTTGACTAATTCAACTCTACAATTAAAGTCAACCATGATCTTTGCGGATCGACCCGATACTTACACATTACTTGATTTTATATCTTATCTTTTTCAGTTCGGTTTTATAAATTTTTTTTGACCTACGTTTTTGTGATTTAACGACGCATAAAAACGTACCGTCACTTACCTCATCTGATCGCGTTAGAGGTCGCAAAAATGGTAGAAACAATAACGGAAGAGGAAGGAATGGTGGAAGGTAGACTCCTCGGTGTCAGTTGTGTGGGCTATATGGGCATCGCATACTGGAATGTAGAGAAAGGTTCAATCAAATGTTTCATGGTCATCAAAATGCTCCTGCATTTCAGAATTCTCAAACGGTTCCTCAAGCTTACAATCTTAATTTCAGTCCTTCACCTGTACCACACGATCATTCATCCTAGTATCCAGACAGTGGAGCAACACATCATGTCACAAATGATGGTCAAAACTTAACTGATCCGACTCTCTATCAAGTTCCTGATCAGCTACAAATTGGAAAAGAATCAGGTTTGATGATTCACTCAATTGGTTCTTCATCCTTAATCTCACGATCTTATCCACTCAAACTATCTAATATTGTTCATGTCCCAGAAATCCGGAAGAAGTTACTATCTGTATATAGATTGACTAATGATAATGCAGTGTATGTTGAATTTCATGCCACTTACTGTGTTATGAAGGACGAGGAAACAGGGAAGTCATTGCTTCAGGGAACAGTCATGGATGGTCTGTACCTTCTTAACAAAGCTCATCCACCTGAGGTGCACATGGACGAGAGGATGATAAGTCACAAATTTTAGTGATAAAACATGCTTTTGTAATGAATTTTCTATGTAATCCTTTGTATTTATTTGCATGTTCTATCTGCAATCTAGCATGACATTGTGATTTTTATAAATTTCAGACCTTGCCCTAAAGCTATGCATACTTATGTATTTTTTAACAGAATTTCAAGGCTTAGGTGGAGACATGATCTCAAGGAGCTAGAGGAGACAGTCCAAGCAATTTTGGAGCAGCCCATGAAGATTTCAAAAAAGGGAATGGCGAGGCCCGTTAAGACCCAAAAGGGAAGGAGAAGAGGATCCCGATTGCTGAAATCCGGAAGATCCAACGGCCCACCTTACTTCTCTCTTTCCAGATTTATACTCTTAGGGTTTCTAGAGAAGAAGCCGTCATTTTGATTCAGACCAGCCCGTGTTGGAAGCCTGGGCGCAGCTGGATCTATGTCCCTCTTACCCGAGTAAGAGCCAGGAGGAACGAGGGTGTCTAGAGCTGCTAGAGAGGAAGAGGAAGAAGAGACCCTTAGACCTCGATGGCTGTGACAAAAGGCAATCTCTCTCTCCTTCTCTTCCTCGTCCCCTCTGTCTTTCCTTTTCTACAGGTTACTGACGGATCGTTTTCGTGCGTCGTTAAAACACAAAGACGATGGTCAAACAAAATTTAGAAAACCAAACTCACAAAGATAAGATATAAAAATCAAGTATTGTGTAAGTATCGGGTCGATCCACAGCGAGCAGGGTTGACTTTAATCGCAGAGTTGACTTGGTCAAACATAGGTTTAAAAGGAGTTTTAAATAAGAGAAAATAAGATGTGATGAATAGAAATGATATTAATAGACCTAACAGGAAGTTCTAAGAATTGAAATCTCGGATTGACAGAGAAAAGTCAAAAGTCAAAGTCAAAGCCTTGACTTTGACCAAAAGTAGGTTGACGTGTCTTTTTCGTGCGTCGTTAAAACACAAAGACGATGGTCAAACAAAATTTATAAAACCGAACTCACAAAGACAAGATATAATAATCAAGTATTGGGTAAATATCGGGTCGATCCACAGAGAGCAAGGTTGACTTTAATCGCAGAGTTGACTTGGTCAAACTTAGGTTTAAAAGGGGTTTTAAATAAGAGAAAATAAGATTTAAGATGTGGAAATGATATAAATAAAAATAAGAAGTTTTAAGAATTGAAATCTCGGATTTGACAGAGAAAAGTCAAAAGTCAAAGTCAAAGCGTTGACATTGACCAACAGTAGGTGTTCTACAAAATCAGATAATCAAAAAGAGTCAGAAGATTACGAAATTTAAGTATTTCGAAACTAGAGAGAAAATGGAATTTATTAATATATATTTCATAATTTTTTAATAAGAAATGGATTTATTATGAATTATTGAAAATCAATGTTCAGAAAAGTCCCCGAAATTAACACATCGAGGAAATCTTCAAATTCAATGCTCAAATGAAATCCAAATCTTGCAATTTCTATGTCAATGGAAAGCAAAGAACCAGAAGAATCCAACAAGACCAAAATTATCAAATTCTGATTTGTAACTCAAAAGTAATTGACTCTGAAAGTCAATGTTTGACTTCTGATGAAAGATGAACAGTCCTTGGTCAAACGTTAAATTGGAGGGTCAAATGAAGTCAGAATTTGATGAATTTGCTATCCACGTAAAGCTGATGAAAAGAGGAATCCAATGAAACCAAATTATTTGGAATTATAATCAGAGAGATATGCTATTTTCAAAATCAGCAACTTTTCAGACTTAAAATTGGGGAAAATGAAGAACACTATGAAATAATTTGCAAAATTAAAGACCTAAACCTAATAAAAATACAAATTACCTCTTGATAATCGATCAAACCTCACTACTAACCCGATTGCTGCAAGAATGGGGCCTCAATTCTCGTGGATTAAAGCGAATTTGCTCGGATTCTTCCTCGTGGACGTTCGGAATTCAAGGGGAAAATTCGATGATATCAAGAGATGAAATCCTGATTATCATGCTTCAATGGCTGCGTCTCTACACTCTTAGAAGCAGAGGATCACGAGAACTTAAGACCTTCCTCGAAACTCGCTTAATTTCTTCACGAGTCGATCAAAAGTTCAAGAACAAGAGAAAATATTTTTTTGTAGTTGGTTTAATTAATAGATTGATAAAAGAGGAAAGAAATGTCCTAAGATTAACACATAAACCCTAAATGTCGGTCAATCTGTCTAATCGTGACGCAGTCATCATTATTCTACAGAGCTTGAATTACCGCCTCAAGCTTGGCGTTTATCACTGTAGAATAATGAGCTGAATAAGCAAGTAGAGTTCGCATAATATCAACCTTGCCCCCTATCCTCAGTCCTCACGGGGCTAAGACCCTAGCCCTAGCCTTGAGCAGGGATCTCAGTGACAAGGCCCTCTAACTTTCTCAAGATCGATTCAACCGATGGTGATTAATTCTAAATACGATAAGAAGATAAAACCTGATCCACCGGTGCTCCCTTGGCCTTTCGACACGAAACACTCTTGCCATGGAACAAGCGATCACAAAAGAGGATACGAAGAAGCAAGTCGGGTATCTAGATGCACTCGGTTCGTCACGCCACACAATCCTAGATACCAGGCAAACACACAAGAACATAATAAGAACAAACGATAAGTAAACATACCTAGATAGTTGATCCCTAGCAGCCTTGATCCCAATGGCCAACCTCCAAAAGGAGGCCAACAAGAAGACGGATTTTACATTGGAGATGAGGCCTATTTATAGATTAGTTTGTGCGAAATTGTTGGATTGTGGCCCACGACGCGGATTTCACTCCGTGTGATTTCAGCCGTCGAATCGCGCGAAATTGGTGGCTCGTGACGCGGATTTCACTCCGTGTAATTTCAGCCGTCGGATTGCGCGAAATTGGTGGCTCGTGATGCGGATTTCACTCCATGTAATTTCAGCCGTCAGATCGCGTGTAATCGGCGGGATCAGGGCCCATGACGCAGATTCCACTCCGTGTGATTTCAGTCGTCCAATTGCGCGATTTAATCCCAACCGTCCGATTGCGCGATTTAATCCTGACCGTCCGATTGCACGATTTAATCCCGACCGTTCGATTGCGTGATTTAATCCCGACCGTCCGATTGCACGATTTAATCCTGAAAAATCAAAATAAAATCCAGAAAATACTATAAAATTAAGAAATTCATAAATTCATTTGTATAACTCCTTTTTAACTCAAATTTTCTCCATTGGATCACAAATTTCTTCCTTTTTAACATCATGTCATTTAAAATATATTTTCAAAGAAGAAATCAAGATGAATTAGAATTTACTTAAATCATTTCTCACTAAACATTCTAAATCATAAATTCATCTTGAAATTATCCTTCCAAACATTTACTAAAGTCAAAAATCATTCAATACAAGAGATTAACTTCTATTCATTTAAACTTAACAAAAGATTAATCATCTATTAAGCATAAAATTATCCCTAATTTATGTATAAATATCAACTTTATTGAAATGACATGCCAATGGAGAAAATTCCTAAAAAGTATGATAACATGCATCATATTCAAATAAAATAAGCATGAATATGAGTTAATTAGGATAAGAATTCAAATTATAAATGCATGTTATCATAGGTGTACTGTAAAATCAGAAAATCAAACAGAGTCAGAAGATTACGAAAATTATATGTTCAGAAACTAGAGAGAAAATAGAATTTATGGATATATAATTTGTCATTTTTGGATAAGAAATGGATTTATTATGAATTATTGAAAATCAACTATCAAAAAATCCCCGAAATAAACACCTCAGAGAAAATCTTCAAATTGAATGGCCAAATGAAATCCAAATCTTAAAATTTCTATGTCAATGGAAAGCTAATAACCAGAGGAATCTAAAGAGACCAAATGATCGAATTCTGATTTGTAAATTGAAATTAATTGACCCCAAAAGTCATAATTTGACTTCTGATGAAGGATGAATAGTCCTCGATCAAACGTCAAATTGAAGGGTCAAAAGGAATAAGAATTTGATGAATTTGCTATCCATGGAAAGTGATTAAAAGAGAAATCCAATGAAATCAAAATCAAGAAATTTGGAATTATAATCAACGAGATATCCTATTTTCAAAATCAGCAACGTTTTGGACTAAAAATTAGGAAAAATGAAGAACACTATGAACTAGTGTGCGAAATTAAAGATCTAAACCTAATAAAGATACAAATTACCTCGTGATAATCGATCGAACCTCACTACTAACCCGATAGCCGCAAGAATGGGTCCTCAATTCTCGTAGATTGAAGCAAATTTGCTCAGATTCTTCCTCGTGGACGTTCGGAATTCAAGGGGAAAATTCGATGAAATCAAGAGATGAAATCGTGATTATCATACTTCAATGGATGTGTCTCTACACACTTGGAAGCAGAGGATCACGAGAACTTAAGACCTTCCTCGAAACTCGCTTAATTTCTTCACGAGTCGATCAAAACTTAAGAACAAAGAAGGGAGAATACACCGGTTTTAAAGAATACATTGGCCCGAATTCGTGGGTCATTGGAGCGGTCGTGGAGGCGATTTGCAAGGGTCGTGGGAGCAGTTCTCTGGGGCGGCGTCGTAGCTCCCGAATTTGAGGTAAGTTAATCTCAATTTTGGCTTCAAATGTACCACGATCATGCCACGATCAGGCCACGATCGCGCCGTGATCAGGCCATGATAGTGGTCTTGGTAATGCGTCGCACGCCGTCTGATCGAGTGGAAATGATTCCACGCTGAAGGAGGTCTCGATCGTGGCACGATTGAGCTCTGATCACGCCGCGATCGGGTCACGATCAGGCTACGATCGCAGTTCTTCTTCATGCTTCGTTTGCCGTCTGATGAAGATCGGATCGCGATCCACTTTTGCGAGGAGCGTCCGCCGTCCGATGGGAGGTTATGAGTGTCTCGATGCATCACCGCCGTCCGTGCATCTTGGTGGAGTCCACGATCCCGATCGATGATGGATGAGCGAAGATGAGGATCGAACGATGCTGAGCCTTCCACGTGTCGTCAGGTAAGTCCTTAGATCACGTCCACTTACTCTTGTATTTTCTGCACGTGTCTTAATTGCTGATCGCGTGGACTCCAGTCCACGCGATCGAGGGTTTCCGCCTTGATCCGACGTTCGCCGTGTCGCCACGTCACCTGCAAAAGAGAAACCGTGTGGGAAAATAGTCCCACACGGAGGAAATACTGAGAGATTTTGCGCTTAAATAGGGGAGCCCCCTATTTAAGCATAGCGTTACCATCCCCCAATGTTACTAGGGCTCCATTATACCCGTGGCGCCCCACACGGGCACCCACGTGGACCGCGTGATGGCCGCGCCACTGTGCGCCTCGTGCGCCCCGTGCGGGGCACCCGGGCTCTGCCATGTGGCCTTAGTGCCGCGTCGCACACCTTGGCGGTCCCACGCGCCACGTCAGCTGCTCGCCACATCAGCCGCCGCCTGAGCCCGCTCGCCACATCATCACCTGCGGTAAGCTTATCCACTTTTTGCGATTTTAACAGGGAAACTAACCTAAAAATTCATTTAAAAATCAGATAAAATTTGAAAAAAGGGCTAAAACTTCATAAAAGCATATCTTAAAATATACAACTCTTTTTTAATCCAAATTTTCTCCATTGGATCACAAATTCTTTTCTTTTTAATATCATGTAATTTAAAATATATTTAGAAAGAAGAGATCAAGATGACTTATAATTTACTTACATCATTTCTCATTAAACATTCTAAATCATAAATTCATCCTAAAATAATCCTCCCAAACATTTACTAAAGTCAAAACTCATTCGATAACAGAGATTAACTTCTATTAATTTAAACAAAAGATTAATCATCCATTAAGCATGAAATTATCCCTAATTTATGCATAAATATCAACTTTAGTGAAATGACATGCCAATGGAGAAAATTCCTAAAAAGTATGATAACATGCATCATATTCATATAAAATAAGCATGAATATGAGTTAATTAGGATAAGAATTCAAGTTATAAATGCTTGTTATCAGTTACTCTCGTGGCAGGTAGCCCACTTGCAGAGCTACGGACGCCACCCGCTTCTTTCAAGACTCGTCCTGCAAATCGCATTTCAGGAGATCTCGAGTGTGGAGAAGCCGCTTCATCCCTGCTGCCTGCCGGCAGCTACTAATTTCTCCTTACTTTAGAGAAAAATTTTGTACTCCTCTCTTCATGATATTACTTAACACGTTTTGTTGTTTTCTTTACATTTCATCTCAATAGTATAATGTTTTTGTTTCATCTTCTTCGTTGATCGTAGATTCTCGTAACTACATTTAGATCGCAGGTGAAATCGCGATCTTGTCCAAAGCATATTTCTGAGACTTGCTTTGATTACAAAAACTAAAAAAAAAGAGAATTTATTTCTTCCGAAATCGCTCTTCTCCTTGTGCTCACGAGATTCATCATTGATCACCTGCATCCGGTTTGAAGAGAACAATCGCTGAAATCGGTTTGAAGAGAAATTTACTTCTCACAAAAAAAAACTATCTTTCTCACCTGTTGAACCGCCCCTTGAAATCGTCGTGTTCCACTCTTATTTGCATGTCTTCCGCTACCGACGTCTACCCGCAGGTTCGATTCTTCCAAAAAATCCATTTCCGAAATCGGTTTTGAATCAAAACCGATTTCACAGAAAGCGGTTTTCTGGTTTTCGCACCCCTGCATTTCGCATCTCCACATTGCCTCGTTTCACTTCTTTTCCATCACTATCTCTCTCTCTTCCGTCATACCAGTCACCTTCAGTCACGGGAGGACTCTCTTCATGCTGACCGTCGTATCATCCACCTCTCCGCGCTCTTCTTATTATTATTTTCCTTATTTTATTCCTAACTTCTCAGTAACTCTTTTCCTATCGTCCACGTATTTCAATCTCTCTCGTCGTAACGATTTCCAGCTCTCTGTACACATTCATGTCTCTTTGCTTCCCTTATTTGAGTATCTCTCCTCCGTTATGTGAATCATCTTGATTCATTTTGAATCAATTTACTTGCACCGTTTGCATTTTCCGCCGCTCTGCACGCATTCTCTGTATCTCTCCCTTATCTCATTTCTTACCTACTTCTTATTTAAAGAGTGAGAATACTCACTTACTACCCACTCCGTAATCTCTATTATCTCTTTCTTCTTATCTCTTCTCTACTTAAGTCTTCCGCGTTTTCTCTTTTTACTGTCCTCTCCTCCGTAGCTCTCTCTAGTCCTTATTGTCTTAAATTATTTCCTTCATTTCTAATATATTTGCTAAGTCACATTAAAATGCAGTCTCAATTTTTATTCTAGAATATTTTAAATACTAAGTAAACTTCTGTAGTATACATTTCCTTGGTGCATGTAGTAATCTCAACCTCCAATCCAAGAGAGGAGATCGAGCATTTTCTGAAATCCTCAAAAAAATATTGCTTTAAATTAGAAATTCACTAGCTAATCACCCGCTCCCTGTGGATTGACCCTTGCTTGCCCTAGGCTCGTGAGGTTTACAAATGTGTTACGTAAGCTTAAAGACTCACACTACGTAACGATCATTTATATTGTTTACCACTAATTAGTACCACATTTTAAGCTTATCAGAGGACAAGCCTAAATCAATGGCATCATCGACTTGGACATCCCAATATGAGAGTTCTGCAGAATGTCATTTCCATCTATAGACTTCCTACACTCTCAATCAATAAAAACCGATTGTCTAATGCATTTTCCTCTTCCAAATCGCATCAGCTTCCTTACTCACATTCACTCCATTAGACAATCAAACCGCTTGAAATCATTCACTCAGATCTCTAGGGACCCTCACCCGTTATATCACATATTGGAAGTAGATATCATGTGATATTCGTTTATGACTTTACTAGATATACATGGCTATATCCTTTAAAGCTTAAGAGTGATGTTCTCCAAGGTTTTACTGACTTTCAGCATCACATAGAAAGACAGTTCAATCAAAAAATTATAAACTTTCAATCTGTCTAGGGAGGTGAATTTCAAGCACTCACCAAACATCTTAAAGAATAAGGAACTCTTCACCGCATCTCCTGCCCACATACTCGTGCGCAAAATGGGACAGCTGAAAGGAAGCATCGTCATATGATTGAAATTGCTCTCTCACTCATGCACCATTCATCTTTACCACGTCAATTTTGGGATGAACTAGTGTGTACATCATTATATCTCATTAACCGCCTTCTGACGATGCGTTTTTATGCATCGTTAAATCACAAAAACATACGTCAAACAAAATTTATAAAACCGAACGCACAAAGATAAGATATATAATCAAGTAATGTGTAAGTATCGGGTCGATCCACAAAGAGCAGGGTTGACTTTAATCAGAGAGTTGACTTGGTCAAACTAAGGTTTAAAAGGGGTTTTAAAGAAGTAAAAATAAGATTTAATGAATAGAAATGATATAAATAGACTAAATAAGAAGTTTTAAGAATTGAAATCTCAGTTTTGGCAGAGAAAAGTTAAAAGTCAAAGTCAAAGCGTTGACTTTGACCAACAATAGGTGTTCTATAAAATCAGAGAATCAAAAAGTGTCAGATTACGAAAATTATATATTTGGAAACTAGAGAGAAAATGGAACCTATTGATATAAAATTCGTTATTTTTAGAGAAGAAATGCATTTACTATGAATTATTAAAAATCAAATATCAAACAATCCCCGAAATGAACACCTCAGAGAAAATCTTCAAATTGAATAGACAAATGAAATCCAAATCTTAAAATTTATATGACAATAGAAAGCTAAGAACCAGAGGAATCTAAAGAGATAAAAATGATCGAATCCTGATTTCTAAACTGAAATTAATTGACCCCGAAAGCCAATGTTTGACTTTTGATGAAAGATGAACAGTGCTTGGTCAAATGTTAAATTGAAGAGCCAAATGAACTGGGAATTTGATGAATTTGCTATCCACGGAAAGCTGATGAAAATAGGAATCCAATGAAACCAAAATCAAGTGATCTGGAATTATATTAAGAGACATATCCTATTTTCAAAATCAGCAATGTTTCAGACTGAAAATTGGGCGGAATCGTGGCTCCCAAATTGGTGCCGAATTATCCACGATCGCGCGTCGATCGTGGTTCTTCGCGAAAGAACGCCAGCCGTTCGATGAAGATCAAGTTGAGTGGATGATCGTGATTGCGTGATCAAGCTGCTCCACGATTTTGATGACGTTTCTCTCTTATTGATTGTCCACCGTTCGTTGGCGATCGAGCGATCCAGAGCATTCCACGTCGCGCCACGGTGAGAGGAAAATTGAGAAATATCGTGACCGTGCGATGAATCCACACGTCACCAGGTATGCATTCCATCAAACCCCCTTATTTGAGTTTTTAGCACGTGCGTTGATGGAGAATCGCGTGGACTCGGGTCCACGCGATCGATGGTCTGTGCTTGGATCTGATGCCTATCGCGCATCCACGTCACTTGTACATGTGAGATTCTGCGGGACATAGTCCCACACGGAATAAAAAAACAAGAAACAAGCGCTTAAATAGAGGGCCGCTATAACGCATTTTCGTTACCGCCCCAATACGCTCACGAGGGCCCACAAACCCATGGGCCCTTCACTCGCCAGCCTCTCCCACCACGTGGCGCTCTCACGGGCGTCCACGTGGACCCGCGTGGACATGTGTGGCCTCTTGCCATGTGTCCGCGCCTTGTGTGCCACCTGCGCCTTGCGCGGGCCAGCTATGGCTCTACCACGTGGCTTCAGTGCCACGTCGCATCCACGCGGTGGTCCCGCGCACCACGTCAGCTCACCCGCTAGGCCCGCTCACCATGTCCTCACCTGCAGGTAAGTAAACTCCCTTTTTTATGATTTTAATAAAGAAAATTTTTAAAAATTCATTTAAAAATCAAATAAAAATAAGAAAAAGGACATAAACTTCAAAAATTCATAACTTAAAATATACACCTCCTTTTTAATCCAAATTTTCTCCATTGAATCACAAATTCCTTCATTTTGAACATCATGTCATTTAGAATATATTTTCAAAGAAGAAATTATGATGAATTAAAAATTACTTAGCTGATTTCTTAATAAATCTTCTTAATCATAAATTCATCTTGAAATTATCCTTCAAAACATTCACTAAAGTCAAAATCATTCAATAAAAGAGATCAACTTCTATTAATTTAAAATTAACAAAACACTAATCATCTATCAAGCATGAAATTATCCCTAATTTATGCATAAATATCAACTTTAGTAAAATGACATACCAATGGAGAAAAATCCTAAAAAGTATGATAACATGCATTATATTCTCATAAAATAAGCATGAATATGAGTTAATTAGGATAAGAATTTAAGTTATAAATGCATGTTATCAGACCCCCCATCTTAAATCCTTGCTAGTCCCTTAGCAAAGATAGCAAAAAAAGTATGAAATAGGACTAACAAGCTTAGAAATCCATGGGTTAAGCATTGATAGAATCTGAAATGAATGTTCTACCTTAAATAATGCCAAGAATAAATTAATATTCTAGAAACTCAAGATCAAGGCATTCCTCGGGCAAACACTTTAATCCACCAAATAAACCAAGAATGCTCTTACTCTACATACAAATAGAAATATACATAATTAAAAGAAATTCATCATACCAAACCAATCGTCGCCTCCTCCTTGCACAATGGAGATGAATGATAAGGGCACAAGAAGTAGAAACAAGCATCATCCTTTTATACATAGTGGCTATAAAATAGAGTCGGCTAAAACACATGGGAGGCAGCTTACCATTCTAATTCTACTTTTTTCTTTTTTTTTCTTTTTTTTTCTTTTTTTTTCGTTCATCCTAATTCTATTCTTTTTTTTGTATTTTTTTTCTTTCTAATTCTACTTTATTCATCCTAATTCTACTTGCTGCAGGCCTTTTTGAAGAAGGAGATTAGATAATTCAGAATTTGAAATTTACAAGGCTTTTTATCCAACTTTATTGAAAAACAACATAATTCATTTCATGGTGCTCATCCTACCCATGTGTCGTCCTTAGTAGACATGCAGCTTATTCCCCCGAAGAGGTTTTGGTATCTCTATGGATCAAGGAGCTTCACTATGTCAATAATATTAGTGCCAACAAAGGATGATACAATCTATGACTTGCTATGGAAAGCGGAAGGATGTGCGTGCAAGGAGTCATTAACTCAAAGTTTAGAAAGAAGAAAGAGTGGATGAGAAGTATAGAAAGTTTTGAAAAATTATACTATGAGCTTGAGTACATCCTTAGTTTGGATCTTATGGCTCCCCAAAGGAATACCTAGATCCCTAATTCCATCGACTCTACCATCCCCTCAACATACACTTAAGGTTGCTCTTCCCACAACTTTCTAGACCAATGGAGGTATTAATGTACTCTATGCTCTTCTATTTCATGTGGTTTTAAAAAGATCATTTTGCTGTTCACATGTTTAAAAATCAGATCATGCATAGAATACTAAATGAAGAAATGTAAAAATTTTGAAAAATTTTAAGTTTTCTAGAAAACTTCCCCCCATGCTCATTCTTTTTATTGTCCTCGATAAAACTCAACATGCTTATGGAAAAAATGATGACAATCATGGCATGCAACATCAGTAAAAATCAGAAGAGACATAGGAGGGAAAAGAAAAACTTAGCGGGAATTTTCATTGGTTGCATTCTTCTCTTCATTTGTGGAGTTGTTTTGGACCCGAATTTCTTCTTTTGATATTCCCTTCTCCTTAGTACCTAATAAATTTATAAAGAAGCAACAGCAAACATCAAAGCAAACAGAAAATCTAAAAGTAAAAACAAATGCTAAAACAAGAACAAAAGTAGAGAATAAGTGCAAAAATAAAATAAAGATGGGTTGCCTCCCAACAAGCGCTAAGTTTTACGTCTATAGCTAGACGTAACTCACTCTCACGACTAACTAATGGCTGAGATCTCAAGGGATTGCAACTCTTCACTATGAGGAGTTGGAGGTCCTTCTTCACTAATATATGGTTTCAACCTATGTCCATTTACCTTGAAGGAGTTCTGGGTCTTGGGATCTAAATCAAGACCGATCCATTATCATACAATTCAAGAATCTCATATGGACCATCCCACCTTGAGCGCAATTTTCCTGGAAAGAGTCTAAGACGAGAATTATAAAGTCATACCTTGTCATGAACATGAAAAGATTTCCTATTAATATGCTTGTCATGATAGGCTTTACTTTTGGCTTTATAAATCTCCGCATTTTGATACGACTAATTCCGTAGTTCTTGGAGCTCTTTAATTTTTAGAACTCTTTACTTTCCAGCTTGATCAAGAGATAGATTGAGCTTTTCAATGGCCCAATATGCTCTATGCTTAAACTTGACGGGGAGGTGGCAACGTTTGCCATAAATGAGCCTAAAAGGAGACATCCCAATGGGTGTCTTGAATGTGGTGCGGTAGGCCCATAGAGCATCGGGTAGCTTCGCTGCCCAATCTCTTCCATTCGTGCGAATGATCTTCTTCAATATATTCTTGACTTCTCTATTGATGACTTCTACTTGGCCATTTTCTTGGGGGTGATACGGGGTCGTGACGCGATGGTGAACTCCATATTTCTTAAGTAAACTCCTGAAATGAGAGTTAGTAAAATGAGATCCACCATCACTAATAATAGCTCTAGGACAACCAAATCGAGAAAAGATATTGCTAACTATGAACTTATTAACCACTCGATGATCGTTAGTCCTCGTCGGTATCGCCTCGACCCATTTGGACACATAGTCCACCGCAACAAGCATATACTCCTTGCCCTCCAACGGTGGAAATGGTCTCATAAAATGAATCCCCCAAAGATAAAAAATTTCTACCTCAAGGATGGTTTGCAAGGGCATTTCATCTCGCTTTGAGATGTTCAATGCGGATTGGCACTTTAGACACTCCTTGCAATACTTGATCGCATCCTTGAATAAAGTTGGCCAATAGAAGCCACTTTGTAGTACTTTCGCTCCCGTCTTTCTCGATGCAAAATGTCTTCCACGTAGAGATGAGTGACACATTGCAAGAATATGCTCTTGTTCCTCCTCCGGAACGCATTGCCGAATAATCTGATCAGCCCCTACATGGAACAACTAGGGTTCTTCCCAAAAATAATTTTTAACATCATACGCAAATTTCCTCTTTTGATGCGTTTTCCAATAATGGGGGATAGATTTTGTGACTAAGTAATTAACAATATGCGCATACCAAGGTACCTTAGTCACAACCGCGAGGAGTTGTGACGTAGCATTTTTATACATTGTTAAATCACAAAAACATCGGTCAAACAAAATTTATAAAACCGAACTCACAAAGATAAGATATAAAATCAAGTAATGTGTAAGTATCGGGTCGATCCACAGAGGCAAGGTTGACTTTAATTGCAGAATTGACTTGGTCAAACTTAGGCATAAAAGGGGTTTTAAATACGTGAAAATAAGAATTAATAAGTGGAAATGATATAAATAAGCTAAATAAGAAGTTTTAAGAATTTAATTCTCGGATTTGACAGAGAAAAGTCAAAGTCAAAGTCAAAGTCTTGACTTTGACTAACAGTAAGTGTTCTGTAAAATCAGAGAATCAAAAAGAGCCAGAAGATTAGGAATATTAGATATTTAAAAACTAGAGAGAAAATGGAATTTATTGATATATAATTCGTGATTTTTGGATAAGAAATGGACTTACTATGAATTATTGAAAATCAAATATCAGAAAATCCCCGAAATGAACACCTCAGAGGAAATCATCAAATTGACTGGTCAAATAAAATCCAAATCTTGTAATTTATATTTCAATCGAAAGCTAATAATTAGAGGAATCTAAAAAGATGAAAATTATCAAATTCTAATTTGTAAATTAAAAGTAAATGACCCGAAAGTCAAACGTTTGACTTCTGATGAAAGATGAACAATCCTCGGTCAAATGTTAAATTGGAGGGCCAAATGAACTTGGAATTCAATGAATTTGATATCCACCAAAAGCTGAGGAAAAGAGAAATCCACTGAAATCACAATCAAGTGATTTGGAATTATAATCAGAGAGATATCCTATTTCTAAAATCAGCAATTTTTTGGATTGAAAATTGGGGAAAATGAAGAACACTAAGAACTAATTTGCAAAATTCAACTTCTAAATCTAATAAAAACTCAAATTACCTCTTGATAATCGATCGAATCTCACTACTAACCTGATTTTTATGAGACTTAGGCTTCAATTTGTTTAGATTAAAGGGAACTTGCTCGGAATGGTGGCGTACGACCCCCGTCGCCACCAAGGCATGACACTACGGCGCCGGAGGAGCCGACTTTCACTACACTAAGTGAGGACTTCCTCTCGCCACCACAGACTTCATCGGGCTCGCGCGCGCGTGAAGTTATTGTTCTATCTTTCCTTTATTTCGCACTTTTGTAGCCCGCATGTGTTTAAGCGGGCCTTTGCATATTTTCTTCTCTCTCTTTTAGGCCTTGGGGGCGGGTTCCCTTTGTTTCGGGACCCTAGCCTAAGGCCCTTTCCCTTTGTGAACCTTATTTCTTTCTATGAGTATGGGTGTGGGTTGTGGGCCTCAAGTGGGCCCTTTCCTCTCTTGGCCCACCATGGGCTCTATAAGAGGGGAAGGGACCCCCCCACAAACCCTAGCCGTCATTTGAGAAAAGAAGGGTTTCCCTCTCGAGTGGCTGCTCAAGGAAGGTTAGAGAAGAGTCCTAACGCCGACGTCGCCGCCGCCGCCACCTCCGCCGCCACTCCTTGCCCTAACCCCGGGCTTGTTTCAAGCCGCCGCCATCGCCGCCGCACTAGGCTACCGCCGCCGCCGCCGCTCTGAACCGCCGCTGCCGCCGCTCTGAACCGCCGCCGCTGCCGTTCCTAGCCGCCGCCGCCGCCGTCGCTCCCAGCCGCTGCCGTCGCTGCCGCTCAACGCAACGCCACCGCCCCTGCGAATTCCAGGCGCTGCAGCCATGCCGCCGCCGCCGCCGCCTCGGGCCGCCCCTGCCGCCGCATCCAGCCGCCGCAGCTGCCGCCTCTTACCGCCACCGCCACCTCTGCCGATTCCAGGCACCGCCTCTGTCGCCGACCCTCATGCCGCCGCCACCTCGGGCCGTCCCTGCCCCGCATCCAGCCGTCGTCCTTGATCGCTGTAACCAACGCCCCATCCACCCCGACCACCGACCAAGACGACGCCCCAAGCCTCGCGCCGGGTTGCCATCCCTCGGTTGCCGCCTCCCCTCCCAGACCGGTCGCCCACATCGCGCCTCAATCGACGTCGTGGCTGCCAGCCTGGCTGCTACCCACCCGCCACAAAGTTCGCCGCGGCGAGCGTTGCTCGCCGTGACTTCCCCTATCGTTGATCGCTGCCGAGTGTCCTCCCAGTCCACCACGCCGACTCGCCTCAGTGACAGCTGCCGCTGCCGCGCCCAAACAGCCTTCCTCGCCCCGACCCACCGGGCTCGCGCCCGCAGGTTAGGTACACATCCCCTCCTCTTTATTTTGAAGCATTATCTCTTTCAGTACTTTCCGCACTTGTTGCTACCGTCATCGGGCCTAGTTAGGTTGAGTGAGTCTTGGGTCCTCGAGTCGCCGGGTTGACGGTGAATGGTGGCGTACGACCCCGTCGCCACCAAGATACGATACCACGGCGCTGGAGGAGCCCTTTTGCGCGCGCGGATCTATCCGCTTATCTTTACTTCTTTATTTCTTTATTATGGACCTTTTGACCCGCACGTGTTTAAGCGGGTCCTCGCTTATTTCCCTCTTCCTTTTAGGCTTTCGGGTGGGTTCTTCCCTTTTCGGGATCCCATTCGTGAAGCCCTTTCTTGTGTGAACCTTTGTTCTATTTCTATGAGTATGGGTGTGGGTTGTGGGCCTCAAGTGGGCCCTTTCCTCTCTTGGCCCACCAAGGGCTCTATAAGAGGGGAAGGGACCCCCCCACAAACCCTAGCCGTCATTTGAAGAAAAAGGAGTGTTCCTCTCTCAAGTGGCTGCTCAAGGAAGGACAAGGAGGAGAACCAACCGCCGCCACCGCCGCCGCCACCGCCGCCGCACCAGTAGTGCCGCCGCCGTGCCCGCCGCCGAGGCCGCCGCCTTCTCCTGCCTTGCCCACTGATCTCATTCGTGTAGCCGTCCAGCCGCCGCCGCTGCTGCCGCCGCCTCAGGCCGCCGTTGCCGCCGCCGCCGCCAGATCGCCGCACCTCCACCTCCCTTCCTCCTCCACGGACCCTCTTCTTCCTCCTCCTCCACATTTCCGGCCATCTTCCCCGCAACGTCCACCCCCTTTGCGCATCCTCCCTGCTGCCCCGATTTCCCGTTCTCCCTCTTCCCCGTCTTTTCCTGAAATCCCCTCCGCCGAACCTCCCCGATCTCCCTTCTACACATCCCGCAACTTCCCCTCCCCCTCTCCAACTTCCGACCCTGCCTCGGCCTGCAGTCCCCCTTCAACCCCGTTCCTTTCCCCGGATTCTTCTCCCCGTCCCCGTCTTCACGTTTCCTCCCACCTTCTATGACCCAGCCCCGACGATCTTCTCCATTTTTCCCTGCTCCTCAACTTCCGCTTCTCCCCCCTCCCGATTTTCCCTACAACCCATCTCCTCGGAAAAATTCTGTCATCTGCCGGAGAGTCCCCCCTCTCGTCCACACCTCACGATCCCGCCCCTTCCCTGAGAACCTGCATTTCTCTCCCCGTCTCCGGTTCTCAGGAATTCCCCGTCGCACGCCCAAAATTCCTTTCCTTCTCTCCTCCTTCCGACTTGAGTTCCCCCTCCTTCCCCTTCGCATTCCCGAATCTCCCCGATTCCTCTCCACGTCCACCTTCTTTCCACCATTCTGCAATCCCGATTTTCCCTCCCCCCCACGTCCGATTCATCATCATGCCCTTCTCCCTGTAACCCCCATCCTAGCGTCACCCTTCCCCAACATTCCCTGCCGAGGCTTCCCGCTATCCAGATTCCTCACCTCTCCTCCCCATCCAGCTAATTCCCCGCTCAATCCCGACTTCTTTTCTCCCTCCTGCGACCGCGCTCCCCTCTTCCACCCCGCGAAAAAATCCAATCCCGACTTCAATCACCCAGCAAACCTGATGCAGGACACGGTGGTGAAAACCCTCGTGCCTGATCAATGGGACTGAGGTTGACCGGAGGTGGCCAGTCAACCCTAACCTATGGGTAGGCAAATCCTAGACTGTAAATACGAGACCTCTAACCTAGACCTACGTGCAAGCAGGCGTGCCGATCAGTGGAGTCGACTCCGAGTGACCCGGAGAAACTCGCGATGATGGATAGGGTGAGATCCTCTCGATCCACGTCCGGAGGCGTGCAAATCGCTCGTCGTGGAATAGCCGGGAGGCTGCAGCTCACGCTCAGTGCTGGACCTGACGTACGCGAGAGAGATCTCGATTCCTATATCCGCTCTATCCTATCTACGTCGTCCGATGGCGGAGGAGACGAGTAGAGGAAATGCTTCGAAAAGTAATTAACTTGAAAGAGGGGTCGAGGCTAACCTGCGGGGCGCGAGCCCGGTCGGTCGGGGCGAGGGAGGTCGTCGGGCACGGCGTCGAGGCCGGATGCTGAGGCGAGTCGGCGGTTGGTGCGGAGGGGCGATCAGCTCTGGTTGAGGGTGAGAGAGGTTCGCGGCGAGCAAAGCGAGCCGCGACGAGCCCGGCGGAGGAGGAGCGGCGTCGGTGAAGACGGGCGGAGGCGTCCTGGGCCGGGTCGGGGCGGTTCGGGCCGGATCAGGTACTGGTCGGGAACGGCTCGCCGACCTGGGCGGCTGTGGGCCGGGCCTGGACTGTCTGGGCCGGGTTGGACCGGCCTAGGCCTGGCTCGGCGGCCGGCCTGGCTCTGGGGCCGGTCTGGGCCGGTCCGGTCTGGACCGGTTGGCCGGTCTGGACCAATCGGGCTGGCCGGGACCGGACTGGGTCGGGCGGTCCGGTCCGGCCCAGCGGGTCCGGTCAGGGGCCTGGGCAGCCGGACCTGGTCGCGACCGAGTCGGGCTGACCCGCCAGGCCCGGGCCGGCCTGAGAGGGGCGGGCGGACCCGGGCTTGGCGTGTGGTCCGGGCCGGGGTCGGCCTGGCTCGTTCACCCGGGGCGGCTTGACCCGACCAGGGGCGGGCCGGTCCTGGGCGGCTGGCTCGAGCCAAGCCTGGGGCAGCCGCAACAGGTCTGGGCGGCTCGGGCCGGGTCAGCTGGCTCGGACCGGCGGGTGGCGCGGTTGGGGTGACCCGGGGTGGACGATCCCGCTGAGTTGACTCAGCGGGAATCGTTCATTCTTCACCCTTTCCGATTAGGGTTTCGCGCAGGGGCGATTTGGACGGCGATCGACGATTCTGGAGCTCTTGGCGACGATTCCGGGCGGTAGAAGGCTCGTCGGCCGGCGGGATGGAGAGAGAAGGCCGGGGCGACGGTCCTCGAGTCGGGGGCGAGCTCGGAACCTTGCGGGAAAAGCGGGAGGCGAGAGGACGGCGGCGCGGGTGATCGCGGAGGTGGTCACGGGAAGTGCTCGGAGAGGCGGTGGCGTCTGCGGCGGGGCGGGGCGTCGACGGCGATGGGAGGGGAAGGTGGAGGCCGCGAAAGGCGACGACAGCGAGATCCGGGTGGTTGATGGTGGAAAATCGGGGAAGGAGGAGGAATGGCGGTGGTGGTGAGGAGATCCGCCGGAGATGGCGGTGGAAGAGGAGGTTTGGGGGTGGCTGACGGTCCGTGGAGGAGGAATGGAGGCAAATTCGTGGGAAAGGAGAGGCTCGGAAGCGGCGGCGGGCGGTTCGCCGGAGGGGAAGGTGGAGGTGGAGTGGGGAATGAGCGGAAGGTGGAGGTGGTGCTGAACGGCAGCGGCGGCGGCGGAGCAAGGGCGGCGGCGGCAGCTCGAAGGCGGCGGCGGCGGCGCTTGGTCGGCGGCAGCGGCTGGAGCAGCAGTAGGGGATATCAGCGTGGCCGGGCAAGGAGTGGCGGGCGGCTGCCGCGCGGCGGCGGCGGCGGGGCGGACGGCGTGCGGCGGCGGCGGCGGCGGCGGCGGGGCGGCTGCACGGCGTGCGGCGGCGGGCGCGGCGGCGGCGGCGACGGCGGTTGGACTCCTTCCCCGGCCTTCCGTGAGCAGCCACTCGAGATGGAGGAGACTCCTTTCTTTTTCTCAAATGACGGCTAGATTGTGGGGGTCCCTTCCCTCTTATAGAGCCCTTGTTGGGCCAAGAGAGGAAAGGGCCCACTTGAGGCCCACAACCCACACCCATACTCATAGAAATAGAATAAAAAGGTTCACAAAGAAGAATGGGCTTCACAAATGGGATCCCGAAAAGGGAAGAACCCACCCGGAAGCCTAAAGGGAGAGAAGAAATGAAAACGAGGACCCGCTAAACACGTAAGGGTCAAAAGATCCATAATAAAGAAATAAAGAAGTAAAGATAAGCGGATAGATCCGCGCGCGCAAAAGGGCTCCTCCGACGCCGTGATATCGTGTCTTGGTGGCGACGGGGGTCGTACGCCACCAAAACCCCTCCGAATTCCGTCGTCCTGTGCCTCTGCCCAACGGGCGACCCGATCTGTCCCACGCCCTCATCCGGACTTCAAGTTAGGGACCCCCGAAATTGATTCTCGCGACTCCCCGATTTCGGATGACAAAATCCGATAGACATTCCCGGATACGCGACGGCACGCCACCATCTCCCCCCCCCTCCATCCCGTCGGTCACGCCTCCTTCTCCTGCTAATTCCAACTCCTCGCCTCAGCTCTCTTCCCCCCCCAAGTTTCCCATCGCACGGAAATTCTCGTGACTATCATCCAGAAATTTCGTCTCTCGAAATTCCGTGACAGGTTCCGCCGCAACTCTCCCATCGCCCTGCCACTACTAATCGCGATCGCCCACCGAACTAGCGATCTCCTCCCCGGAATCGTGGTTTTCCGCACCCCGTCCAGCATTTTCCATCTTCCACTTGACTGACTCCTTCACCTCGTCCCAGCCATCACATCGAACTAAGTCAGTGCGTGCCAATCATCTGTCACCCGCCGGCCGTTCTACCTCCACAGGGTGTCTGGTCAACGCCAACTTCCTGCGGTCAATCTCCACCATTAGTGTTCGTGCTCTTCACTGCTACTTCATCGTCCGGCGCCCGCTTGACCGTGCGCCCTGCTCATCCACACCCACCTTGGTCGAGTCATAACCGAACGCCAACGTCTCGCTCGCGGTTCACCACCTACCCTACTCGCCCTCGACTCGATCCAGCGTGCTTCCCGCCGACCGTTCGTGCCACATACGAACGGCCACCCTCGTCTCGACCGAGCCCGAGGCCCGTTCCTGCAGGTTGGAATCTGCACGCCGCCTTCAAGACCGACAACGAGCCGTCGTCTCCTTCTCCGGTCGACACTACCGAGCCGACTCTCCACTACACCACGACCCACCGGGACCCCGCCCCGCAGGGTTAGCTTCAACCCCTTCTTCAAAGTTAATTACCTTTTTGAAGCGTTTCCTTTACTCGACTCCACCGCAGTCGGATGAGCGTAGGTAGGGTAGTACGATTCTAGGTTTGAGACTTCTGACGCGTGCGTCAGATCCGGTACCGAGCGTGGGCTGCAGCCTCCCGGCTACTCCACGACGAGCGACTTCCACGCCTCCGGACGTGGATCGAGAAGACCTCACCCTATTCATCATCGCGAGTTTCCCCGGGTCACCCGGAGTCGACTTCGCTGATCGGCACGCCTGCCTGCACTTAGGGTTAGGTTAGAGATCACACGTAGGGTCCAGGACTCGCCCATCCTTAGGTTAGGTTTGACCGGCTATCCTTAGCCATCCTCCGACTCATTGATCAGGCACGAGGGTTCATCACCACCGTGTCCTGCATCAAATTGGTATCAGAGCGGTCGTTGGGTTCTCGCCCAACCCGGTCCTTGAGGACGCTCACTTGAGCCTCCGTAGCGTAGTTAGGACATCATCTAGGACATTGCATCATATAGGCACCCCTAGGTTATCATCATGGCATTCGAGACACGCTCCGCCAGAGCTAGAGGAGGATCTCCATCTTCACGGCATTTGTGCGATGCCTCGGAACCACCTTCCCCGCGGTTTCACGAGCCCCGACAGCCCGTGAGGCCATATGGTGATCATTACGATCACCTCTACCCCGACTACTATGATTGTCGAGACGATCCTAGTCGTCGAGGCGACCCACGTCACGACGATGGTCGCGACCGAGTGTATCATCGCTGGCCCTCGGATGCTTATGGTCGCCACAGACAGGCCTACTGATAACATGCATTTATAACCTGAATTCTTACCCTAATTAACTCATATTCATGCTTAT
>CM044109.1:10690099-10747218 GCA_024174645.1 Lemna minuta
GACTCATTGATCAGGCACGAGGGTTCATCACCACCGTGTCCTGCATCAATCGAGCTCCTACCGGCGACTCGAGGACGCTCTTTCCCTTGCATTGACGAGACTGGGGGGACTCCCGATCGATCCTACTCGGTGCTCCTTATGAACTCCGAGATGATGTGTTGGGGAGGTTGACTGCTTAAGGAGAACATCTAGACATCATCACATCATCTAGATACCATAGGCCACACCCCTCCCTAGTCTTCCCGTAGAGGAGTTAGCGCAGGATTGACCTCACCCCTCGGTCCTGCATCACGGAATCTTCCTCGCAGATGTTCGGAATTCAAGGGGAAAATTCGATGAAATCAATGAGGAATTCGCGATCAATCCCGCTCCAATTGCTTCGCAATTGAGTCTAAACGCGGGGGGATCACGAAGAACTTAAGACCTTTCTCAAAATTTGCTTACCTTCTGATGCAGGACCGAGGGGTGAGGTCAGTCCTGCGCTAACTCCTCTACGGGAAGACTAGGGAGGGGGTGTGGCCTATGGTATCTGGATGATGTGATGATGTCTAGATGTACACCTCAAGCAGTCAACCTCCCAAACATGTCGTCTCCGAGTTCCTGGGGTGCACCGAGTAGGATCGATCGGGAGTCCCCCCCAGTCTCGTCAATGCAAGGGAAAGAGCGTCCTTGAGTCGCCGGTAGGAGCTCGGCCGTCCACCCGGTGGCTAGGACCACGATCCCAATCCCGTGTACAAGACTCACTCAACCTAACTAGGCCCGATGACGGTAGCAACAGGTGCGAAAAGTACTGAAAGAGATAATGCTTCAAAATAAAGAGGAGGGGATGTATACCTAACCTGCGGGGCGCAAGCCCGGTCGGTCGGGGCGGGGAAGGCTGTTCGGGCGCGGCAGCGGCAGCAGTCGCTTAGGCGAGTCGGCGTGGTGGAGTGGGAGGACACTCGACAGCGATCGATGACAGGGGAAGTCGCGGCGAGCAACGCTGAAGCCCGGTGGGTAGCAGCCGGGCTGGCAGCCGGGACGTCGACTGAACCGCGACGTGGGCGACCGGTCTGGGCTGGGAGGCGGCGACCGAGGGACGGCAACCCGGGGCGAGGCTTGGGGCGTCGTCTTGGTCGGTGATCGGGGCGGATGGGGCGTCAGTTACAGCGATCAGGGGCGGCGGCTACGGCAGCTTGGGGCGGCGGCGGCGGCGGCAGGGCTGCGGCGGCAGAGGCGGCGCCTGGAATCGGCGGGGGCAGCGGCATTGCGTTGAGCTGCGGCGACGCCAGCGGCTGGGAGCGACGGCGGCGGCGGCGGCAGCGACGGTAGCCTGGAGCGGCGGCGATGGCGGCGGCTTGGAACAAGCCCGGGGTTAGGGCAAGGAGTGGCGGCGGCGGCGGTGGCGACGTCAGCGGTAGGACTCCTTCTCTAACCGTCCTTGAGCAGCCACTCGAGAGGAAAAGCCTTCTTTTCTCAAATGACGGCTAGGGTTTGTGGGGGGGTCCCTTCCCCTCTTATAGAGCCCATGGTGGGCCAAGAGAGGAAAGGGCCCACTTGAGGCCCACACCCATACTCATAGAAAGAAATAAGGTTCACAAAGGGAAAGGGCCTAAGGCTAGGGTCCCGAAACAAAGGGAACCCACCCCCAAGGCCTAAAAGAGAGAGGAAAATATGCAAAGGCCCGCTTAAAAACATGCGGGCTACGAAAGTGCAAAATAAAGTAAAAGATAGAACGATAACTTCACGCGCACGCGAGCCCGATGAAGTCTGTGGTGGCGAGATGAAGTCCTCACTTAGTGTAGTGAAAGTCGGCATCCTTCGTCTTCGCCTGTCGAGGGGGCTGGACGTGCGTGGGTGTCGGCTCCTTTGGCGCCGTAGTGTCATGCCTTGGTAGCGACGGGGGTCGTACGCCACCACTTTCGTTCAAAAATCGATCAAAAGTTGAGTTCAAAACAAGAGAAAAACATCCGTTTTAAAGGGAATTCTGGCCCAAAATTTATGACCGTTTGATGCAGTCGCGGGAGGAAATTGATGGCGTCGTGGGGGCGATTTCACCTGGAGGCATCGTGGCTTCAATCCCATGATGAATTATCCCCGATCGTGGGGCGATCGGGCCACGATCAAACCGCGATCGTGAACCACAATCGTGAGGCCCAATCGATCGCTGCCGTCCGATCTGATCAGGTAAGATGAGCGACCCGATCGCGCGATCAATCTTCGCCCCGGTCATCGTCCATTCGATAAAGATCCAAAGCTCAAAAAAGTTCCACGCGTAGCTGCGGTGAGAGGGGATTGTACTCCATTGTGGCCATCCGATTGAAATCAGGTAAGTTGGTCCCGATCGTGTGATCACGCGCCCCTTTCGTCGTTGGTCCGATGGAGATCCAACCGTCCCGATGAAATGTGATTTCGTTTGTTTGATGAAGATCACGATCGTCCCTGCATCGTGATGAAGACCACGATCGCAATCAATGATAGGTGAGCCACGATGATGATCGGACGATTCTGATCCCTCCACGTGTCACCCATCAAGCCTTCCACTTAAATGTCCATTTCGCGCACGTGTTAAATCACTGATCGCGTGGACTCGAGTCCTCGCGATCGACGCCATGCGATCGTTGCTGACCCTCGTGATGCCGCCATGTGTCCTGCACAGAGCAAACGTGTGGGAACATAGTCCCACACAGAAGAAAAAAGAAGAGACGGTGAGTTTAAAAGATGGGGCAGTTAAACGCTATTGCGTTACCGCCCCAATCCTATAACCAGGGCCCACTAACCTCTGGGCCCTCCAATCGCCAGCCCCCTTGCCACGTGGTGCCGCACACGGGCGTCCGCGTGGCCTCCTGCTAGGTGTCCGCGCCACTGCGCCTCGCGCAGGCCACTCGTGGCTCTGCCACGTGGCCTTAGTGCCACGTCGCATCCACGCGATAGTCCCGCACGCCACGTAAGCTCGTCCGCTGGTCCCATGCACCACGTCAGCTCGTCCGGTGGTCCCACACGCCACATCAGCACCTTCAGGTAAGTAACCCCCTTTTTGTGATTTTAATTAGAAAACACTTAATAAAATTCATTTAAAAATCAAATTAAAATCAGAAAAAAAGGGAATAGACTAAGAAATTCATAACTTTAGATGTAGAACTCCTTTTTAATCCAAATTTTCTCCATTGAATCACAAATTTATTCCTTTTTAACATCATATCATTTAAAATATAGTTTCAAAGAAGAAATCAAAATGAATTAAAAATTACTTAACTTATTCCTTAATAAATCTTCTTAATCCTAATTTCATCTTGAAATTATTCTTCAAAACATGCACTAAAGTCAAAATCATTCAATAAAAGAGATTAACTTCTATTAATTTAAACTTAACAAAAGATTAATCATCTATTAAGCGTAAAATTATTCCTAATTTGTGCATAAATATCAACTTTAGTGAAATGACATACCAATGGAGAAAATTCCTGAAAAGTATGATAACATGTATGATATTCACATAAAATAAGCATGAATATGAGTTAATTAGGATAAGAATTTAAGTGATAAATGCATGTTATCAATCTGCTCATCGGGAAATGTATCACAAATCTCACCTGAAGATGTAGTGTGGAGTCAAGAAAGATGATCAGCCACCGAGTTCTCACTTCCCTTCTTGTCCTTGATCTCTAAATCAAATTCTTGACGAAGGAGAAACCATCTAATCAGTCGCGGTTTAGCCTCTTTCTTGGACAACAAGTACTTCAATGTGGCTTGGTCCGTGTAGACAATGATCTTGATGCCCAAAATATAAGACCAAAACTTCTCTAAAGCAAAGACAACCGCCAACAACTCCTTCTCCGTAGTCATGTAGTTAAGTTGAGCGTCGGCTAGTGTCTTGCTCGCATAACATATGGCGGTTGGCTTTTTGTCGATTCGTTGCCCCAAAACTGTGCCCACTACAAAATCACAAGCATCACACATAATCTCAAAAGGTAAGTCCCAATTAGGACTTTGTAGAATAGGCGCTTCCACTAAAGCTTGCTTCAGCTGCATAAAGGTGTGCTTTCCTTCTTCCTCAATGGTAAAGTCTTATTCCTTGCAAAGAACAGAAGTCAATGGTTTTGAGACTTTAGCAAAATCCTGAATAAAGCGACGATAAAAACCGACATACCCTAGGAAACTTCTAAGTTCCCTTATCAACTTAGGGAGTGCAAGGTCTTGGATTACCTCAACCTTTGCCTTGTCCACTTCCAAACCTTTGCTTGAAACTAAATGTCCAAGCACTATACCTTCTCGCATCATGAAGTGGGACTTCTCCCAACTAAGAACTAGGCATTTCTTAACGCAAATGTCAAGGATTTGCGTTAAGTGCTCCAAGCACGCATCAAAACTAGAGCCGAAAACTGAAAAGTCGTCCAAGAAGACCTTCATGCTCTCTCCTATAAAATCGGAGAAGATGGCCATCATGCACCTCTGAAATGTGGCAGGGGCGTTACATAGTCCAAATGGCATGCGCTGAAAAGCATATGTGCCAAATGGACAAGTAAACGGCATCTTCTCCTGATCATCAGGGTGCATGGCTAGCTAATTATACCCCAAGTAGCCGTCTAGGAAGCAATAAAATCCTTGACCTGACAGCTTGTCAAGAATTTGGTCAATAAATGGCAAGGGGAAATGGTCCTTCTTTGTCGCCACGTTAAGCTTCCGATAGTCGATGCATACTCTCCACTTCGTCGGAAGACGTGTCTGAATTTCTTCACCTTTGTCATTTGTCCTCACGATGATCCCCACCTTCTTGGGGACAGCATGCACCAGACTGACCCATGGACTATCGGAGATGGGATATATGATACCTGAATTAAGCCATTTAAGGATTTCATTCTTAACGGCATGTTATACTTTAGGGTTGAGCCGTCTTTGTGCCTCTCTAGAGGGACGAGAGTCCTCCTCTAGGAAAATGCGATGCGTGCACAAAGAGGGATCAAATCCCTTAAGGTACGATAAGTTCCACCCGATTGCTTCCTTCCTCGCTTGTAAGACCGCCAATAGTCTCTCCTCTTGGTCGTGATCTAGCTGCGAGGATATAATAACGGGGTTAGCACTATGATGATCAAGAAAAGCGTATTTCAGCGTCGAAGGTAGCGGTTTTAGCTCGGGTGCTGTCTTGCCGGAGGGAAATGGATCATCCTCGGGCTCCTCGAAGCTCTTGTCCTCAATAGCAGCCATCGTCTCCTCGATAATACTCGAGATCTTCGTATCCTTGTAGATATCGACGCCGCCTACCTCATCAGACTCGTGTGAAAGATGTTGCATCAATTTATTGATGCTCACCTTCATCGTGCTATCTCCAACCTGAAAAATAACTTCCCCCTTGCCCCAATCGGTGATCGTTTTCGCGGTAGCTAAAAATGGTCTCCCTAGTATGATGGGAGAGTACATGAGGTCCTTCGTGGATTTCATATCCACGATAATGAAGTCTACCGAAAAGTAGCAGTTTTGGACCTTAATTATCACATCCTCCACCACGCCGTGAGGTCGTCTCGCGGATCCATCCGCTAAGCTCAGCTCGATAAATAGTGGCTGCAACTCGCCAAGTGGACAAATGTTATATACTCCCTTCGGGAGAATATTGACACTAGCCCCCGTGTCGAGGAGAGATCGAGTGAAAGTCCTACCCCCTATCTCACAACTAATCATAGGAGCTCCCGGATCACGTCGCTTATGACGAAGTGTACTCAGCATGATGGCACTAATGGTCTCACTCATATGGATACGTTTCGGCTTCCTCGTAGGGCTGCAAAGTCCTTTCAGGAACTTTGAGTAGGACGGAATATGCTGGATGGCGTCTACTAATGGGATGGTGATAGTAACCTACCTAAAGGCCTCTAATAAGGTGTCATCACTATCACTCATAGAGACGCTAGGCCGGCTCAAAAGCTGAGAATATGGCACCGGAGGTTTGTAAACCTCAGGATTGCGCTCTGCCCTACTCTCCTCATCGGGTGCCTCCTCATCCTCGGAGTTCTCCAAAATAATCGTGGGAGATGGACGATCGTCCCTCTCCTCAAGCGGGTCCTTGCGGCGCTTGTGGTCCGTATGAGGATCCACTAAGACCTTGCCGCTACATAGGCCCGATATGGCATGTGCCTCCTCCGATGCACCATCAATGTGAACTTCGTTCACATTGTGGGTGCGGCTCGACGATGCTTGACCTACATTCCTGGGATTTTCCAAAGGTTGGGAAGGTAATTGATCAATAAACTCAACACGCTTACCCTTCCTTTGCTCGGTAGAAGCATCGAAACACTGGGCTTTAGCCCCTTCGACTCGATCGAGTCGGTCGCTAACCTCATTCAATTTACTCATCATTTGTGCTAATGCACTCATGACGAGGTCAACTGAAGATGCTAGAGGTGGAACAGCCGGTGGTGGTGTGACCCCTCAGGGAATACCGGGGGCAAAAGATGTCGGCCTCGGGTTCCCCATATGCTGCGGCGTGGATCCGTAGGGCTGATGACATGACGTGTGCTGCTCGCTCCGCTGCTACGCATAAGTAGGGTTATGAAAACTAGAATAACGCTGATTCGGGTAGGTCGACCTACCCGCCTAGCTCAAACCAGGATATATAGTAGGGTTTGGCCAAAATGGAAACTGTCCTTGAATTGCCATTACGGGGCAATCCAACTCTACATGCTCAAAACTAGAGCAATGCGAACACGGCGAGACATCAACATGTGAAGCTGGTGCGAGGCCATCAAAACCCGGTCGGATCTTAAGCGAATCCATGATCAACTTCTAGGCTTCCGTCAGTTTCTCAATCATACCTAAAAGCATACATGTCTCTGCCGCCTTCGCATCCAACATCCCTCCCTTAGCGGGAGCCCTCTGTCCTCCAAAGGATTTAGCCGCATGATGGTGGCTATTCTCCGCTCAAGGGCTTCATCCTCGTACTTGCTCATGAATGTGCCTCCACTAGCGGCATCGAGCAAGTACCTATCATGTGCACCTAAACCATCATAAAAAATCTGAGTAATCTCATTTTTAGGTATACCATGATGCGGACACTGTCTCAAGAGATCTCTAAGTCTCTCCCAAGCCTCATAGAAAACCTCACTCGGCCCTTGTGAGAACTCGCGTATGGCGCGTCTCACGACACTAGTCTTACCTACTGAGTAGTACTTACGCAAAAATGCATCTTCCATATCTCTCCATGAATCAAACTCGCGGCCCAAGGTGAAAAACCACTCCTTTGCCCTTTCCTTAAGCGTAAACGGGAAGAAGCGCATCTTGGCCGTCTCAGAGGGGACATAATGTAATTGGTTGAATTTGCACACCTCGCTGAACTTGTCCACATGTTGATAGGGGTCCTCCGATGGTAGTCCATAAAAAGTGGGCAAAAGGCCAAGAATATGTGAGTCAATTTTAAAATTCGCACCTCGTTGAAGAGGCGCATTGACTTGCGTAGTCTGCCTTTGGATGACCGGTCTTGTGTAATCGCTAAGACGTCGCCTCACTATCTCGGCAGGAAGAGCGGCGTCTACATGCTCTCCTCGCCCTAGTGTGGCGATGGCTGGAAGGGAAACACTAGAGGCCTCCGATGGAGCTCTAGATGAGGCAAATAAATCATCATACAAGGGATTATTCCTTGTATGCCTCGTGGGTCGCTGACCCTGTCATCCTCCTCGGTTCCTATGATTCCCATTCATATCTAAAGCCAAAAAGATCACAGATTAACAAGTATACATATATATAAGAAAGTCAGAAAAGGGTGAGACAAAAAGGATGATGTCCAAATGAAAAATGCTTCACTTAATCCACCTAAAAGATAGATCAAGCTACACACTATCAAAAATCACACCAATAAAGAGAATAATACTAATAAGTCACTGATAACAGAGCATGAATCTCAGATATATCAATATCGACGTATCGATTAGGTGAAAAACACAAAAGTGACTACCAAATTTGCACCAAAACTATCAAATAATGGGAAAAATTAGGTAATCTTACCTCGCTATACCTTTCTCACTACTGATAGGGTCTGATAAATTCTCTACAGGTCAGTAAACAACATAAGATAGAAACCTAAATATAACCATGAAATCAAGCAATCAAATCAATAACGCATGCTCCCCCGCAGCGGCGCCATTTTGACGGTGCGTTTTTATTCGTCAATAAATCACAAAAATGTAGGTCAAACAAAATTTATAAAACCGAACTCACAAAGATAAGATATAAAATGAAGTAATGTGCAAGTATCCGGTCGATCCACAAAGAGCAAGGTTGAATTTAATCGCAGAGTTGACTTGGTCAAACTAAGGTTTAAAAGGGGTTTTAAAGAAGTAAAAATAAGATGTAATGAATAGAAATGATGTAAATAGACAAAACAAGAATTTTTAAGAATTGAAATCTCGGATTTGACAGAGAAAAGTCAAAAGTCAAAGCATTGACTTTGACCAATAGTAGGTTTTCTGTAAAATCAGAGAATCAAAAGGTGTCAGAAGATTACAAAAATTATATATTTGGAAACTAAAGAGAAAATGGATATTATTGATATTAAATTTGTGGTTTTTAGAGAAGAAATGGATTTACTATGAATTATTAAAAATCAAATATCAGAAAATCCCTGAAATGAACACCTCAGAGGAAATTATCAAATTGAATAGTCAAATGAATTCCAAATCTTGAAATTTATATGTCAATAGAAAGCTAAGAACTAGAGGAATCTAAAGAGACCAAAATGATCGAATTCTAATTTGTAAATTTAAAGTAATTGACCCTGAAAGTCAATATTTGACTTCTGATAAAAGATGAACAGTGCTTGGTCAAACATTCAATTGAAGGGTCAAATGAACTGGGAATTTGATGAATTTGCTATCCACAGAAAGCTGATGAAAAGAGGAATCCAATGAAGTAAATCAAGTGATTTGGAATTATAATCAGACAGATATCCTATTTTCAAAATTACAAATTTTTCAAACTGAAAATTGGGGAGAATGAAGCACAGTAAGAACTAATTTGCAAAATTAAACTTCTAAATCTAATAAAAACTCAAATTACGTCTTGATAATCAATCGAATCTCACTACTAACCTGATTGCCACAAGAATGGGGCTTCAATTCTTGTGGATTGAAGCGAATTTGCTCGGATTCTTCCCCGTGGACATTCGGAATTCAATGGGAAAATTTGATGAAATCAAGGGGAAATTTGCCATCAATCATGCTCCAACTGCATGACAATCAAGTCTAAACATGGGGAGATCACGAAGAACTAGAGATCTTCCTCGAAATTCATTTAATTCACTTCACGAATCAATCAAAAGTTGAAGAACAAGAAGGGAGAATACATGCTTTTAAAGGGAATTTTGGCCCAAAAATCGTGGCCGATTGATCCGGTCGTGGGAGCGGATTCAAGGGATCGTGGGAGCAATTTTCTCGGGCGGCATCGTGGCTCCAAAATTGGTGCTGAATTTGCCACGATCGCGCGATGATCGGGCCACGATCACGCAACGATCGGGCCACGATTGCGAATCGATCGTGGTTCTTCAGAAAAGAACGCCAGCCGTTCGATGAAGATCAAGTTGAGCGGACGATCGTGATTGCCTAATCAAGCTGCTCCACGGCTTTGATGACATTTCTCTCTTATTGATTGTCCACCGTCCGCTGTCGATCGAGCGATTCAGAGCATTCCACGTCGCGCCCAGGTGAGAGGAAAATCGGGAAATATTAAAACTGTCTGATGAATCCATGGCCGATGAAGATCTTGCGGCTCCGACGTGTCCACGCATCACCAAGTAAGCTTTCCATCAATTCCCCTTATTTATGTTTTTAGCACGTGCATTGATAGAGGATCGCGTGGACTCGGGTCCACGCGATCGATGGTTTGTGCTTGGATCCGATGCTTATCATGCATCCACGTCGCCTGCACAAGTGAGATTCCGCAGGACATAGTCCCACACGGAATAAAAAAACAAGAAACAAGCGCTTAAATAGAGGGCCACAGTAACGCATTTGCGTTACCACCCCAATACTCTCACCAGGGCCCACAAACCCGTGGGCCCTTCACTCGCCAGCCTCTCTCGCCACGTGGCGCCCTCACCGGTTTCCACGTGGACCCGCGTGGACACGCGTGGCCTCCTACCACGTGTCTGCACCCTGTGCGCCACCTGCGCCTCACGCGGGCCACTCGTGGCTCTACCACATGGCCTTAGTGCCACGTCACATTCACGCGGTGGTCCCGATTGCCACGTCAGCTCGTTTGCTGGGCCCGCTCGCCACGCATCACCTGCAGGTAAGTAAACTCCCTTTTTTGCAATTTTAATAAAGAAAATACTTAAAAATTCATTTAAAAATCAAATAAAAATCGAGAAAAGGACATAGACTTCAAAAATTCATAACTTAAAATATACAACTCCTTTTTGAATCCACATTTTCTCCATTGAATCACAAATTCCTTCATTTTTAACATCATGTCATTTAAAATATATTTTAAGAGAAGAAATTATGAAGAATTAAAAATTACTTTGCTGATTTCTTAATAAATCTTCTTAATCATAAATTCATCTTGAAATTATCCTTCAAAACATTCACTAAAGTCAAAATCATGCAAGAAAGGGGATTAACTTCTATTAATTTAAACTTAACAAAAGACTAATCATTTATCAAGCATGAAATTATCCCTAATTTATGCATAAATATCAACTTTAGTGAAATGACATACCAATGGAGAAAATTCCTAAAAAGTATGATAATATGCATCATATTCTCATAAAATAAGCATGAATATGAGTTAATTAGGATAAGAATTTAAGTTATAAATGTATGTTATCACCTTCCTACACCAAATCTGGATAACAAATCTCTATTTTATCTTGTCCATAATCAAGAACCAGATAATAATCTACTAAAGAGCTTCGGATGCACATGTTATCCATGTCTTCGTCCATATACCACTTCTAAATTGGACTCTTGGTCAGAAAGATGTATTTTTCTTGGTTATAGTGCATTTCCTCATGGATATAGGTGTCTTTCTTTGACAAGTGGCAATATATATATAAGTCTTGACGTGATTTTCTAGGAGCATATGGTGGCGTACGACCCCCGTCGCCACCAAGACACGATATCACGGCGTCGGAGGAGCCCTTTTGCGCGCGCGGATCTATCCGCTTATCTTTACTTCTTTATTTCTTTATTATGGATCTTTTGACCCGCACTTGTTTAAGCGGGTCCTCGTTTATTTCTTCTCTCCCTTTAGGCGTCCGGGTGGGTTCTTCCCTTTTCGGGATCCCATTTGTGAAGCCCATTCTTCTTTGTGAACCTTTTATTCTATTTCTATGATTATGGGTGTGGGTTGTGGGCCTCAAGTGGGCCCTTTCCTCTCTTGGCCCAACAAGGGCTCTATAAGAGGGGAAGGGACCCCCCCACAATCCCTAGCCGTCATTTGAGAAAAAGAAAGGAGTCTTCTCCATCTCGAGTGGCTGCTCACGGAAGGCCGGGGAAGGAGTCCAACCGCCGTCGTCGCCGCCGCCGCCGCCGCCGCCGCCGCCGCCGCCGCCGCGACGACCGCCGCTCATCCTTGCCCCGGCCACTGGTTCGTCTCCACCATCTTCGCGACGCCGCCGTCCTCAAGCGCCGCCGCGCCGCCGCCTCGGGCCGCGCCGCTGCCGCCGCCTCGGACCGCCGCACCGCCATCATCTCCACCTCCATCCCCATCTCCATCTCCGGCCATCCCCGACCTCTCCTCCGGCGAGATCTCCGCCCTCTCCGGCCAGCCCCTCCACCTTCCGGTTCATCCCCTCCACAACCTTCCTCTCACGGATTCCTCCACCAGCCCTTCTCCGGCGAGGTTTCCCCATCCCCACTGCCATTCCCTCCTCCCTACTCCACCGACATCGCCCGCCCCAACGTCGCCCTCACCCCTCTCCTCCACCCCGGCTGAAACCCCTCTTCCCCCGACCCCGCCGTTCCGCCGCCTTCTACCACTTCGAACGAAACCGCGGCCCCTTCCGCCTCGAGAACCGCCGCCCTGCCTTCTCCCCCCTCAGTCCACCGCCCGGCGAACCTTCCCGCTCCAGAACCGCCGTCCCGCCTTCCCCGCCGCCTTCGCACGTCCGCGCGCCCTTCCTGAACCAGGGACGCCGCCCCGCATCGCCCTCCATCGCCGTGCGCCGCCGCCCGCCTGCCGCCAGCCCTAAAAAAAAAAAAAAGCATAATGGACGATTCCCGCTGAGCCGACTCAGCGGGAATCGCCCGCCTCACCCCATCACCGAGCCACCCGGGGGCACCCGCCACGCCCGGTCCGCCTGACCCCCCCCCAGGCCAGGCCGAACCGCTGAGCCGACTCGGCCCCCCCACGCCCTGGTCCGGCCGCCTGGCCCCAGTGGCCGGAGTCGAGCCGCCGAGTCGACTCGGCCCCCACGACCTGGTCGCGGCCGCAGCCCCCAGTCCCGCTCCGCTTGGGTCGGACCAGCGCCTGCGACCCGAGCCGGTCTGAGCCAGCCTCAGGTCGACCCAGCACGGCCGAGCCCGGGTCGAGTCGTCCGTCGGCCCCGCAGCCGGACCCGTGCGCCGTGCACCGGACCACCACGGTCCCAGACCGGCCCCGGAGACCACCGTGCACGGTCCGACCGGTCCGACCGCCCCGAACCGGCCCCGACTTGCCCGACCTCGCCCCGGAGACGCCACCGCCGTGCTCACCGACGCCGCTCCTCCTCCGCCGGGCTCGCCGCGGCAGCAAAGCGAGCCGCGAACCTCTTCACCCTCAACCGGAGTTGATCGCCCCTCCGCGCCCAACCGCCAACTGCCTCGCGCGTCGGCCCGCTGCGCGCGCCCGAGCGACCTCCCTCGCCCCGACCGACCGGGCTTGCGCCCCGCAGGTTAGCTTCGTCCCCTCTTTCAAGTTAATTACTTTTCGAATCATTTCCTTTACTTGTCTCCACCGCCGTCGGACGACGTAGATAGGGTAGTACGATTATAGGATCGAGTTCTCTCACGCGTACGTCAGATCCGGTACCGAGCGTGGGCTGCAGCCTCCTGGCTACCCCACGACGAGCGACTTCCACGCCTCCGGACGTGGATCGAGAGGATCTCACCCTATCCATCATCGCGAGTTTCCCCGGGTCATCCGGAGTCGACTCCGCTGATCGGCACGCTTGCTTGCACCTAGGCTTAGGTTAGAGGTCTCATACTTAGGGTCTAGGATTTGCTTATCCATAGGTTAGGGTTGACCGGCTACCTCCGGTCAACCTCCGTCCCATTGATCAGGCACGAGGGTTTTCACCACCGTGTCCTGCATCAGCATATCTATCCACTCAAAGAACAATCTGTGACTATCAATCCAGATACACAGCACTCACCTGGTCTTTTAGGATCCTCTCTAACAACCACAAACTCAATTCAGATAACTCCATTTCCCCCTCAATCCACAAATACATCAATTTTTGCATCAACATCATCTGAACAATCTCACTCATCTCCTTCACCACTTGAAGGAGATCAGCCCTCATAATTCACATTATTCCTCATCCATCCTTCCAACCAATGATAATCTCTCTAAACTCTCCAACATAGGTCATCTTCCATCAGCTGATCCACTCTCTCCATCCAACCTAGACAGTTGCAATTCAAGCTCACATATCAAAACACGGCGGCTATCTGATATTATCCGAACTATTGACTCAATCAACGCCCCTCACACAACCAAATTTCCTCTTCCCACCTGTCTTCATGTATCATTGATAACATGCATTTATAACATGAATTCTTATCTTTATTAACTCATATTCATGCTTATTTTATGTGAATATGATGCATGTTATCATACTTTTTAGGAATTTTCTCCATTGGCATGTCATTTTACTAAAGTTGATATTTATGCATAAATTAGGGATAATTTCATGCTTAATAGATGATTAATCTTTTGTTTAAATGAATAGAAGTCAATCTCTGTTATGGAATGATTTTTGACTTTAGTAAACATTTGGAAAGATAATTTCAAGATGAATTTATGATTTAAAGTGTTTAATGAAAAATGATTTAGGTAAATTTTAATTCATCTTGATGTCTTCATTCTAAATATATTTTAATTGGCATGATATTAAAAAAAGAAGAGAATTTGTGATCCAATGGAGAAAATTTGGATTAAAAAGGAGTTGTATTTTGAGAAATATGAATTTCTAAAGTTTAGCCCTTTTCTGATTTTTATTTGAATTTTAAAGTGATTTTTAGATGAATTTCTTTGTTAAAATTGTGAAAAAGGGGGGTATTTTTGTCCACAGGCCCCCGACTGATGACGTGGCAGGCCTACCTGACGTGGAAAGCGGGGCCCAGGCGACCGGCTGACGTGGCAAGGCGGTGACGTGGCGCGCGGGACCACCGCGCCGTTACGACGTGGCACTGAGGCCACGTGGCAGGACGCGTGTGGCCCACGTGGGGCGCGCGTGTGGCGCTAACGTGTGGCCAAGTGCCACGCGGACAGGCCACGCGAACGCCCGTGAGGGGCGCCACGTGGCGAGGGGAGCTGGTAAGTGGAGGGCCCACGGGTTAGTGCGCCCTGGTTAGTATTTAGGGGCGGTAATGCAATAAGCGTTTACCACCCCCTAATTTATAGGGGCGCATTTCGTTTTGTTTTTCCGTGTGGGACATAGTCCCACACGGTTCTTACCTTGCAAACGACGTGGCGGCTTGGCGGGCGTCAGATCAGATCAGAGCGGCGGAGATCAAGTCGAAGGCGTCGATCGCGTGGACCAGAGTCCACGCGATCGTCATCAAAACACGTGCGTAAAAAGGGCTTAAGTAAAAGTTGATTGAACGACTTACCTCACGCCACGTGGCATCCCGAGAAGCGGTCGATCGTCATCAAATCAAAGGCTTTAAAATGATCGGACGGCTTACCTGATCCACATCAGACGATTCCTTGATTCGCATCGGACGGCAGAGAAGTGTCGTGGAAGAACTCCACGATCGCGGTCCGATCGAACCGCGATCGCGGCGCAATCGAGCCGCGATCGGGGAGTTTAAGGGATGCAATCGTCTCCAAGCGATCGTAGAACGATCGACGACTTACCACGACTTCGATCGCGACCCGATCATGTCCCGATCGTGGCCCGATCGTGGGTCTTCTTGAGGCAAAAATCGCGGCCATATTTAAGCGAAATCGAAGCAAAATTGTGGCTGATTCCAAGCCAATCCGGAAGCTACGTCTTCAGGTCATGAAACCGGCTCCACGACGCATGGATTCCGCCCCACGACCGCATCAATCGCCCACGATTGTCGGGCCAATTTCTCCTTTAAAAACTCATGTACTCCTTCTTTGTTCTTCAACTTTTGATCGATTCGTGAAGGAATTAAGCGAATTTCGAGGAAGATCTTTAGTTCATCGTGATCCCCCCGCGTTTAGACTCGATTCCGAATGGATTGGAACGGGATTGATCGCGAATTCCTCCTTGATTTCATCGAATTTTCCCCTTGAATTCCGAAAGTCCGTGAGAAAGGATCCGAGCAAATTCACTCCAATTCGCGCAAATTGGAGCTTAATTCTCGTGGCAATCGGGTTAGTAGTGAGATTCGATCGACTATCAAGAGGTAGGTTGAGTTTTTATTAGATTTAGAAGTTTAACTTTGCAAATTAGTTCATAGTGTTCTTCATTTTCCCCAAATTTTGGTCTGAAATTTTGTTGATTTTGAAAATCAGATATCTCTCAGATTATAATTCCAAATCACTTGATTTTGGTTTCATTGGATTCCACTTTTCATCAGCTTTCCATGGATAGTAAATTCATCAAATTCCAAGTTCGTTTGACCCTTCAAATTAACGTTTGACCACGAATTGTTCATCTTTCATCAGAAGTCAAACGTTGACTTTCGGGGTCAATTACTTTTTATTGACAAATTATAATTTGATAATTTTGGTCTTGTTGGATTTCTCTGATTCTTAGCTTTCCATTGACATATAAATTGCAAGATTTGGATTTCATTTGGTCATTCAATTTGAAGATTTCCTCTGAGGTGTTAATTTCGGGGATTTTCTGATAGTTGATTTTCAATAATTCATAATAAATCCATTTCTTATCCAAAAATTACGAATTATATATCAGTGAATTCCATTTTCTCTCTTGTTTCAAATATCTAATTTTTGTAATCTTCTGACTCTTTTTCATTCTCTGATTTTATAGAACACCTACTGTTGGTCAAAGTCATGACTTTGACTTTTGACTTTTCTCTGTCAAATCTGAGATTTCAATTCTTAAAATTGTTTATTTACCTTATTTATATCATTTCCATATCTTACATCTTATTTTCTCTTATTTGATACTCCTTTTAAACCTAAGATTGACTAAGTCAACTCTGCGATTAAAGTCAACCCTGCTCTCTGTGGATCGACCCGATACTTACCCAATACTTGATTATTCTATCTTGTCTTTGTGAGTTCGGTTTTATCAATTTTGTTTGACCATCGTCTTTGTGTTTTAACGACGCACGAAAATGAGCCGTCAAAATGGCGCCGTTGCCGGGGAGCATGCGTTTTTGATTTGATTGCTTTGATTTCTTGATCATATTTAGGTTTCTGTCTTTTGTTGTTTACTGACCTGCAGAGAATTTATCAGACCATCATCAGTGGTGAAAAAGGTATAGCGAGGTAAGATTACCTAAATTTGGCCATTATTTGACATTTTGGTGCAAATTTGGTAGTCTATTTGGTGTTTTTCACCTAATTGATCCATTGATATTGATATATCTGAGATTTTATCTTCTGTTATCAGTGACATATTATCATTATTATCTTTATTGGTGTGCTTTTTGATAGTTTTTAACTTGTTCTATCTTTTAGGTGGAGTAAGTGAAACATTTTTCATTTAGACATCACTCTTTTCGTCTCACTCTTTTCTGACATTCTTATATATATATATACTTTCTGTTTTTTGTGATCTTTTGGCTTTAAATATGCATAGGAATCATACGAACTGAGGAGGACGACAGGGTCAGCGACCCACGTGGCATACACGGAATAATCTAATGTATGATGATTTATTTGCCTCATCTAGAGCTCCATCGGAGACCTCTAGTGATTCTCTTCCAGCGATCACCACACCAGGGCAAGGAGAGCCGATTGACACCCCTCTTCCTGCTGAGATAGTGAGACGACGTCTTAGCGATTACGCAAGACCGGTCGTCCAAAGGCAGACTACGCGAGTCAATGTGACTCTACGACGAGGTGCGAATTTTAAATTTGACTCACATATTCTTGGCCTTTTGCCCACTTTTCATGGACTACCATCGGAGGATCCGTATCGACATGTGGACGAGTTCAGCCAGGTGTGCGAATTCAACCAGTTCCACAATGTCCCCTTCGAGACGGCCAAGATGCGCTTCTTCCCTTTCACGCTTAAGGAAAGGGCGAAGGAGTGGTTCTTTAGCTTGGGCCGCGAGTTTGATTCATGGAGACAGATGGAAGACGCATTTTTGCGTAAGTACTACTCGGTAGGTAAGACTAGTGCCGTGAGACGCGCCATACGCGAGTTCTCACAAGGGCCGAGTGAGGTTTTCTATGAGGCTTGGGAGAGACTTAGAGATCTCTTGAGATAGTGTCCGCATCATGGTATACCTAAACATGAGATTACTCGGATTTTTATGATGGTTTAGGTGCACTGACAGGTATTTGCTCGATGCCGCTAGTGGAGGCACGTTCGCATGCAAGTGCACGAGGATGAAGCCCTCGAGTTGATCGAGTTGGTGGCGGAGAATAGCCATCATCACGCAGCTAAATCCTTCGGAGGACGGAGTGCTCCCGCAAAGGGAGGGATGTTAGACGCAAAGGCTGCGAGACGAGCTATGCTTTTAGATAAGATTGAGAAACGGACGGAAGCCCAGAACTTGATCATGGACTCGCTTAAGGTCCGACCGGGTTCTGATGGCCTCGCGCCAATTTCACATGTTGATGTCTCACCGTGTTCACATTGCTCTAGCTTTGAGCATGTAGAGTTGGATTGCCTCGTGATGTCAATCCAGGGACAGTTTCCATTTCGCCCAAACCATACCACATATCCAGGTTTGAGCCAGGCGGGTAGGTCGACCTACCCGAATCAGGGTTATTCTAGTTATCATAACCCTACTTATGCGCAGCATCGGAGCGGGCAGCACACTTCATATCATCAGCCCTATGGATCCGCGCCGCAGCATATTGGGAACCCGAGGCCAACACCTTTAGCCCTCGGTATTCCCCGCGCGGTCTCACCGCCACCGGCTATTCCACCTCCGGCACCTTCAGTTGACGCCATCATGAGTGCATTAGCACAAATGATGAGTAAACTGAATGAGGTTAGCGATCGACTCGACCGAGTCGAAGGGGCTAAAGCCCACTGCTCCGATGCTTCTACCGAGCAAAGGAAGGGTAAGAGAGTTGAGTTTAGTGATCAGCTGCCTTCCCAGCCTTTAGCAAACCCTAGGAATGTAGGGCAAGCATCGTCGAGCCGCACCCATAATGTGAATGAAGTTCGCATTGATGGTGCATCGGAGGAGGCACATGCCATATCGGGCCTACGTAGCGGCAAGGTCTTAGTGGATCCTCATACGGACCACAAGCGTCGCAAGGACCCGCTTGAGGAGAAGGACGACCGTCCATCTCCCACGATTATCTCGGAGGAGGACTCCGAGGATGAGGAGGCACCCAATGAGGAGAGTAGGGCAGAGCCCAATCCCGAGGTTTATAAACCTCCGGTGCCATATCCTCAGCTTTTGAGCCGGCCTAGAGTTCCTACTAGTGATAGCGATGACACCTTATTAGAGGCTTTTAGGTAGGTTACTATCACCATCTCATTAGTAGACATCATCCAGCATATTCCACCCTACGCAAAGTTCCTAAAAGGACTTTGCACCCCGGTGAGGAAGCCGAAACGTATCCATATGAGTGAGACCATTAGTTCCATCATGCTGAGTACGCTTCCTCGTAAGCGACGTGATCCGGGAGCTCCTATTATTAGTTGTGAGATAGGGGGTAGGACGTTCACTCGATCTCTCCTCGACACGGGGGCTAGTGTTAATATACTCCCGAAAGGAGTGTATGACGCTTGTCCACTTGGCGAGTTGCAGCCATTATTTATCGAGTTGAGATTAGCGGATGGATCCGTGAGACGACCTCACGGAGTAGTAGAGGATGTGATAGTTAAGGTAGAAAACTGCTACTTCCCGGTAGATTTTATTATCGTGGATATGAAATCCACGAAGGACCTCACCGACTCTCCCATCATACTAGGGAGACCATTTTTAGCTACCGCGAAAGCGATTACGGATTGGGGCAAGGGGGAAGTCATTTTTCAGGTTGGAGATAGCACGATGAAGGTGAGCATTGATAACATGCTATATTTACATCATAAAACATGATTTTTCATGCATATTAAACCTTAAATGATTTCATTAACATGCATGTTATCATATTTATATGTATTTGTCTATTATTCCCTTAAAAAGTCATTATAATCTCAAAATACTTTAATTTAGGGTTAGTTTTTATAAATTAGAGTTTCATAATTTGATAACCCATATTTTTCTTGAGATTATAATTGTTTTTAAAGATAAAATAATAAGAGAAATAACTTTTATAAACATTCATTTTATTTTCTAAAGATTAAAAGCTTAATAAATGAATGTATTTTTGAAATAATAATTTTAACTCTTATTATTTAATTAATTTGACCTTTTAGAATAATAGATAATTAAATTTTGGATCAAATGAAAGAAATTTGGATGAATTTGGAGTTATAAATTAAAAGTTATGAATTTTCTATTTTTGAGGATTTTTTCCGGATTTTTAATTGTTTTTCTTATTTTATTTTCGATTTTAAAACGGTTTTCATAAATAAAAAAATAAAAATTTTGGGCGCGGGGCCCGCGTGGATGCGACATGGCACGCACGGCCACGTGGCAGCGCCACGCGAACCCGCGCAGCGCCTACGTGGCGCGGATATTTTGTATATTATTATCTATGTTATAATTAATATAGATTAGGGGGTCCCCCGTGTCTAAGGGGACGGTATTTCGAAGAGGCATAATCGGCGCGCGTTATATAGAGGTAAGTCCCTGGTTTTTATTCCGTGTGGGACTAAAAACCTGTCTTACTTACCTTGCAGGCGACGTGGCGCAACGACGGCCATCGGATCCAGCGGATGGGTGATCGACGAGCGTCGATCGGGTGAGCGCGGACCATTGATCGGGGATCAAAGCACGTGCGTCAAATCGGGGCATTATAACGGCTACGATTCGATCGCGCGGATCGCATCTCAGCCGTCCGATCGCGATCCAAGGGGCGGAAATCAAGCGTTTTTATAACGCCTATTGGAGAGATGATCTGGGCCCTCCATCCGCGATCCAACGATCGCGACATTTTCTAAAAACGGTCCATCATGGACCGTTATCGTAACCGTCGATCGTTTCGATCGGACAGTTACAATTTTTCGCCCTATAAAAGGGCATGTTCTTCACGTTCTTATGCATTCGAGTTGGAAATCAAGCCTTTTGATCTGTTTAGACACCTCCCCACTTGAATCTCTTGATCTCTTCGTGTTCTCCCTTCAATTCCGCACCTCCGGAGCTCTTGAAATCAAGATTTGGTCAGGTAATTTGGTAGAAATCGCAGCTTGAACTCGTCGCGGCGTTTTTCGGTATTTTCGTCGATTAATCGGATTAATCGAGCTAATCCGATCACCAATCACGGTTAGTGGAAGCGGTTTTTATCAAGAATTAGCTTAATAAAGTTGGATTTCAATTTACATCAACATTTAGAGTTTAATTTCGATGAATTTTAGCTAAAATCACGATTTTAATATCCGAAAATTTCTCTCAACTTCGAATCTTGATTTCTCCGCGAAATCAAGTCCAAATTGGACGATGTTTGATTCCGTGGAATCGATTTGAAGTCTACTTTCATAAAATACCATTTTCCCCAATTTCTTCCATCGATTTCTCGTCCGATTTGATCAAATTTGAAGAACACGTCAAGAAAATCCTTAATTCCCTGTGGATTCGACCCATATTTACCATTATACCCCTCAATTCGAGTGAATTTCCTAAAATTGGTAAGTTTGGAATTATTTTTGACGCGATACCGCTTGCAATTGACGACCTCGCGGTTTCGTCTCGTCAAGCATCAACAAGTTGATGCGACATCCTTCACACAAGACCGATGAGGTAGGCGCCGTCGATATCTACGAGGATCCGGAGATTTCGAGTTGTATCGAGGAGACGATGGCGGCTATTGAGGATAGGAGCTTCGAGGAGCCCGAGGATGATCCATTTCCCTCCGGCGAGACGGCACCCGAGCTAAAACCGCTACCTTCGACGCTGAAGTACGCTTTTCTTGATCATCATAGTGCTAACCCCGTTATTATATCCTCGCAGCTAGATCACGACTAGGAGGAGAGACTATTGGCGGTCTTGCGAGCGAGGAAGGAAGCAATCGGATGGAACTTGTCAGATCTTAAGGGAATTGATCCCTCTTTGTGCATGCATCGTATTTTCTTAGAGGAGGACGCTCGTCCCTCTAGAGAGGCACAAAGACGGCTCAACCCTAAGGTATGGGATGCTGTTAAGGATGAGATTCTTAAATGGCTTAATGCAGGTATCATATATCCAATCTCCGACAGTCCATGGGTCAGTCCGGTGCATGCTGTCCCCAAGAAGGCGGGGATCACCGTGACAACAAATGACAAGGGCGAGGAACTTCAGATGTGTCTTCCGACGAAGTGGAGAGTTTGCATCGACTATCGGAAGCTTAACACGGCGACGAAGAAGGACCATTTCCCTTTGCCATTTATTGACCAAATTCTTGACAAGCTTTCAGGTCAAGGATTTTATTGCTTCCTAGACGGCTATTCGGGGTATAATCAGCTAGCTATCCACCCCGACGATCAAGAGAAGACGACGTTTACATGTTCATTTGGCACATATGCATTTCAGCGCATGCCTTTTGGACTATGTAACGCCCCCGCCACATTTCAGAGGTGCATGATGGCCATCTTCTCCAGATTTTTATAGGAGAGAGCATGGGAGGTCTTCATGGACGACTTTTCAGTTTTCGGCCCGAGTTTTGATGCGTGCTTGGAGCACTTAACGCAAATCCTCGACGTTTGCGTTAAGAAACGCCTAGTTCTTAGTTGGGAGAAGTCCCACTTCATGGTGCGAGAAGGTATAGTGCTTGGACATCTAGTTTCAAGCAAAGTATTGGAAGTGGACAAGGCCAAGGTTGAGGTAATCCAAGACCTTGCACTCCCCACGTCGATTAGGGAACTTAGAAGCTTCCTAGGGCATGTCGGTTTTTATCGTCGCTTTATTCAGGATTTTGCTAAGGTTTCAAAACCACTGACTTCTCTTCTTTGCAAGGAAAAGGATTTTATCATTGAGGAAGAAGGGAAGCACGCCTTTATGCAGCTGAAGCAAGCTTTAGTGGAAGCGCCTATTTTACAAAGTCCTAATTGGGACTTACCTTTTGAGATTATGTGTGATGCTTCTGATTTTGGAGTAGGCGCGGTTTTGGGGCAGCGCATTGACAAGAAGCCGACCGTCATTTGCTACGCGAGCAAGACGCTAGCCGACGCTCAACTTAACTACACTACGACGGAGAAGGAGTTGTTGGCGGTTGTCTTTGCTTTGGAGAAGTTTCGGCCTTATATCTTGGGCAGCAAGATCATCGTCTATACGGACCACGCCGCATTGAAGTACTTGCTGTCCAAGAAAGAGGCCAAACCGTGACTGATTAGATGGGTTCTCCTCCTTCAAGAATTCGATTTGGAGATGAAGGACAAGAAGGGAAGTGAGAACTCGGTGGCTGATCATCTTTCTCGACTCCACATTCCATCTTCAGGTGAGATTTGTGATACATTTCCCGATGAGCAGCTCCTCGCCGTGGTGACTAAGGTACCTTGGTTTGCACATATTGTTAATTACTTAGTCACTATATCTGTCCCTGATTATTGGAACACACATCAAAAGAAGAAATTTGCACATGATGTGAAACATTATTTTTGGGAAGAGCCCCAATTGTTCCATGTAGGGGCTGATCAGATTATTCGGCGATGCGTTCCGGAGGAGGAACAAGAGCACATTCTAGCTATGTGTCATTCATCTCTATGTGGAGGACATTTTGTGTCGAGGAGGACGGGAGCGAAGGTGCTACAAAGTGGCTTCTATTGGCCAACTCTCTTCAAGGATGCGATCAAGTATTGCAAGGAATGTCTAAAGTGCCAATCCGCATTGAACATCTCCAAGAGAGATGAAATGCCCTTGCAAACCATCCTTGAGGTAGAAATTTTTTATCTTTAAGGGATTGATTTTATGGGACCTTTTCCACCGTCGGAGGGAAAGGAGTGTATTCTTGTAGCGGTGGACTATGTGTCCAAATGGGTCGAGGCGATAGCGACGAGGAAAAATGATCATCGAGTGGTTAATAAATTCATTGTTAACAATATTTTTACTCGATTTGGTTGTCCTAGAGCTATTATTAGTGATGATGGATCTCACTTTACTAACTCTCATTTCAGGAGTTTACTTAAGAAATATAGAGTTCACCATCGCGTCACGACCCCATATCACCCCCAAGCAAATGGCCAAGTGGAAGTGAGCAATAGAGAATTCAAGAACATCTTGAAGAAGATCATTCGCACGGATGGAAGAGATAGGGCAGCGAAGCTACCCGATGCTCTATGGGCCTACCGCACCGCATTCAAGACACCCATTGGGATGTCTCCTTTTAGGCTCATTTATGGCAAGCCTTGCCACCTCCCCGTCGAGTTAGAGCATAGAGCATATTGGGCTATTAAAAAGCTCAATCTATCTCTTGATCAAGCCGGAAAGGAAAGACTTCTCCAAATTCAAGAGCTCCAAGAACTCCGGAATGAGGCATATCAAAATGCGGAGATTTATAAAGCCAAAAATAAAGCCTATCACGACAAGCACATTAATAGGCGATCTTTTCATGTTCATGACAAGGTATGGCTTTATAATTCTCGTCTTAAACTCTTTCCAGGGAAATTGCGCTCAAGGTGGGATGGTCCATATGAGATCCTTGAAGTGTATGACAATGGATCGGTCTTGATCTTAGATCCCAAGACCCAAAATTCCTTCAAGGTGAATGGACATAGGTTGAAGCCATACATTGGTGAAGAACGACCTCCCCCTCCTCATAGGGAAGAGCTGCAATCTCTTGAGATCTCAGCCACTAGTTAGTCGTTGGAGTGAGTTACGTCTAGCTAAAGACGTTAAACTAAGCGCTTCTTGGGAGGCAACCCATCTTTATCTTATTTTTGCATTTATTTTCTACTTTTAGCATTTATTTTTATTTTTATACTTGCTTTTTGCTTTGATGTTTTCTGTGTTTCTTTATAAGTTTTTAGGTACAAAGGAGAAAGGCGCATAAAATGAAGAAATTTAGCTTCAAAGCAACTCCTAAAATGAAGAAAAGAATGCAACCGATGCAAATTCCTGCTAAGTTTTTCTTTTCCCTCTTATGATTGTATTTCTTTTACTGATGTGCATGCCATGTATACTGATTGTCATCACTTTTTCCATGAGCATGTTGAGTTTTATTAAGGACAATAAAAGGAATGAGCATGGGGGGAGTTTTCTAGAAAACTTAGAATTTTTCAAAATTTTTGGATTTCTTCATTTCGTATTCTATGCATGATCTGATTTTTAAACATGTGAACAGCAGCATGATCTTTTCAAAATCACATGAAATAGAAAATCATAGAAACCATTTACACCTCCATTTGTTTAGAAAGTTGTGGGAAGAGCAACCTTAAGTGTATGTTGAGGAGATGGTAGAGTCAATGGAATTAGGGATCTAGGTATTCCTTTGGGGAGCCATAAAATCCAAACTAAGGGTGTACTCAAGCTCATAGTATGATTTTTCAAAACTTTCTATACTTCTCATCCACTCATTCTTCTTTCTAAACTTTGAGTTGATGACTCTTTGCACGCACATCCTTCCGCTTTCCATAGCAAGTCGTAGCTTGTATCATCCTTTGTTGGCATTAATATTATTGACATAGTGAAGCTCCCTGATCCATAGAGATACCAAAACCTCTTCGGGGGAATAAGCTGCATGTCTACTAAGGACGACACATGGGTAGGATGAGCACCATGAAAGGAAGTATGTTGTCTTTCAATAAAGTTGCATAAAAAGCCTTAAAAATTTCAAATTCTGAATTCTCTTATCTCCTTCTTGAAAAAGGCTTGCAACAAGTAGAATTAGGATGAATAAAGTAGAATTAGAAAGAAAGAAAAATACAAAAAATAGAATTAGGAAGAAAGAAAGAAAAAAATAAAAAAGTAGAATTAGAATGGTAAGCTACCTCCCATGTGTTTTAGCCGATTCTATTTATAGCCACTATGTATATAAGGATGATGCTTGTTTCTACTTCTTGTGCACTTATCACTCATGTCCATAGTGCAAGGAGGAATCGATGATTGGTTTGGTGTGATGAATTTCTCTTAATTATGTATATTCTATTAGTATGTAGAGCAAGAGCATTCTTAGTTTATTTGGTGGATTAAAGTGCTTGCTGGAGGAATGCCTTGATCTTGAATTTCTAGTACATTATTTTCTTCTTTGCATCATTTAAGGTAGAACATTCATTTCAGATTCTATCAATTCTCAACCCATGGCTTTCTAAGCTTGTTAGTCCTATTTCATACTTTTTCTCTTTCCATTGCTAAGGGACTAGCAATGATTTAAGTTGGGGGGTGTGATAACATGCATTTATAACATGAATTCTTATATTTATTAACTCGTATTCATGCTTATTTTATGTGAATATGATGCATGTTATCATACTTTTTAGGAATTTTCTCCATTGGCATGTCATTTTACTAAATTTGATATTTATGCATAAATTAGGGATAATTTCATGCTTAATAGATGATTAATCTTTTGTTTAAATGAATAGAAGTCAATCTCTGTTATGGAATGATTTTTGACTTTAGTAAACATTTGGAAAGATAATTTCAAGATGAATTTATGATTTAAAGTGTTTAATGAAAAATGATTTAGGTAAATTTTAATTCATCTTGATGTCTTCATTCTAAATATATTTTAATTGACATGATATTAAAAAGAAGAGAATTTGTGATCCAATGGAGAAAATTTGGATTAAAAAGGAGTTGTATTTTGAGAAATATGAATTTCTAAAGTTTAGCCCTTTTCCAATTTTTATTTGAATTTTAAAGTGATTTTTAGATGAATTTCTTTGTTAAAATCGTGAAAAAGGGGGGTAGTTTTGTCCACAGGCCCCCGACTGATGACGTGTGATAACATGCAAAAAGATAGCAAATGATGATGCTTGTGATTCAGGCTAATTTCCCTAATCATTCCTATTTAATAAGAGTTTGGTCTAAACTTCTAGAATTCTAATCTTCTAGCCCGCATTACAGCAGTAGATGTATTTATCTACCCCGGTTCTCGTTGAACTACTTCCAAAGGATGACCTGTGTCTTTAGAGATATTTCTAATCCTTACACATGCATGGAGTCTTTGCTAGATATTTGTACTTAAGACACAATTTGTAATATTTAGAATGGCCTAGAACATATTAAATCAAAAAAAATTGCAAACCGTCGGATTGAAGATTGGCACAGTTTCTTATTTTCATTTCTTTTGTTAAAGCTTCTGTAAGGCTGAATGTAATCTTTTAGTACCTGCAATAAAAGGGAAATTTTAGTCAAGAATATGTTCTTCTTATTTATATATATATTTTTTTTATTAAACTAAAAGGAAATTATTCTCTATTTGGATCTTGCAAAGTATAAACTTCAGGAGCTGATAACGATGTGGAATCTTGTGATTCTAGTTCAACATAAGGTTTAAGTCTCTGTCCATTGACCTTAAACTGAGTATTACTTTTAGGATTTTCAATCAAAATTGCTCCATTATCAAAAATTTCAATTATTATCATTGGTCCATCCCATTTTGATTTCAATTTACCTGGAAAAAGCCTTAAACGTGAGTTATAAAGCCATACCTTTTGTCCCACAAAGAATTGCTTACGACTGAGATGTTTGTCATGAAATCTTTTCATCTTATCTTTGTAGATGATTGAATTGGTGTAGGCTTCATTTCTCAGTTCTTCCAATTCATGAAGTTGGAGTAATCTCTTCTTTCCTGCACCATCTAAAGAGAGATTAAGTTTCTTTATCGCCCAATAAGCTCTATGTTCAATTTCTACTGGTAAATGACAAGCTTTTCCAAAAACTACCCTGAAGGGAGACATCCCTAAGGGTGTTTTGTATGCTGTTCTATACGCCCACAGTGCATCATAAAGCTTACTTGACCAATCTTTCCCATCTAACCTTACAATTTTTCTAAGTATCTTCTTTACCTCTCTGTTTGTGTTCTCTACCTATCCATTTGACTGAGGATGGTATGGTGTTGTTACTCGATGTTCAACACCATATTTCTTCAACATTGTTTGCATCTGATGATTGTTGAAATGCTTTCCCCCATCGCTTATAATTGCTCTTGGGCAGCCAAACCTAGAAAAAATATGTTGATGAATAAATTTTATCACCACCTGATTATCGTTAGTTCGAGTTGGGATAGCTTCTGCCCACCGGGACATATAATCTACTGCAATTAAAATGTATTCAAAACCGTTACAATTGGGGAATGGGCCCATGAAATCAATGCCCCACAAATCAAAGATTTCTACTTATATAATTGGTTGCAGGGGCATTGCATCTCTTTTTTTTAAATCGATAAATTCCTGACATTTTGAACAAGATTTGCAATAACTATGTGCATCAAAGAAAAGTGTAGGCCAAAAGAATCCAACGTTAAGTACCTTAAATGCAGTAATCTTTGATGCATAATGTCCACCACATGGGGATGAATGACATGCATTTAAAATCCTTACTTGTTCTTCTTCTGGAACACACCTTCTAAAGATGTCATCTGTTCCTAATTTGAACAATTCTGGTTCATTATAAAAATAGAATTTTACCTCCTTTAAAAATTTCTTCCTAAATGCATAACTCCAATCCTCTAGAATCACACCTGCAGCAAGGTAATTAACAATATTAGCATACCATGGTAATTGCTTACATTGCACAGCCAGGATGCCTTCATCTGGAAAATTTTCATTGATAGGCCCAGAGTAATCTGATTGAATTCTTGATAGATGGTCTGCTGCAACATTTTCCTTTCCCAGTCTATCTCTGATTTCTAAATCAAATTCTTGCAACAAAAGAATCCAACGAATTAGTCTTGCTTTAGATTCTTTTTTTGTTAGCAAATATTTTAAAGCAGCATGGTCAGAGAAAACAATTATTTTGATGCCTAAAATATTGGGTCTAAATTTCTCTAAAGCAAACACAATTGCAAGTAATTCGTTTTCTGTTGTTGAGTAATTTACTTGAGCTCCTCCAAGTGTCTTACTTGCGTAGTAGGTTACCACTGGATTACCGTCAATTCTTTGACCCAGAATTGCCCCAACTGCATTGTTAGAGGCATCACACATAATTTCAAATGGTAAATTCCATCTTGGAGCTTGTAAAATTGGTGCTTTGACAAGTGCTTCTTTAAAGAGTTGAAACAAAGATATAGCTTCTTCTCCTAACAAAAAGTCAGCATTATTACAAAGCAGATGTGTTAAAGGCTTTGCTAACTTTGCAAAATCCTTAATGAAACGACGATAAAATCCGGCATGGCCTAAGAATCCCCTAAGCTGTTTTTGTGTTTGTGGTAAAGGTAGGTTCTTGATCTCTCGCCCGACGACGATCGGCCAAGAGGACACAGCGGGGGCAACAGCCAAATTTCGTTCCAAGGAGCACTCGAAGTGAGGATCAAACTCATTCTAGGCGGGTTACGATCGATCAGGAGGACACAGCGGGGGCAAGAGCCAAATTTCGTTCCAAGGAGCACTCGAAGTGAGGATCAAACTCATTCCAGGCGGTTAGGCTTCACTTCCAGGCTTCAAAGTTCAGTTGAAATATACTTTTCGTCTTAGTTTTGTTTTCTTATTTTGCAAAATTTTCGTTGTGATTCAGTTTTGTTCGGTTATTTTTAGGACTTAATATTGTTTTCCTTTTGAGATTCTAATCTACATATTTTAGAAATCTTCATCGAGATTGATTTCAAAAATTTTCTATTCTGTTAATGCACCATTTTCGGTTTCTTTCCCTTTCAGTAAATGAGGTAGGAATTTGTTTCATTATAGAAGTAATGGAGTGAAGAAGTTTGACGTTCTTTAAAGAATCTGTTTCTTTTAATTCCATTGTAGACAGCATAGATAAAAGAAATTTCATCGATAGATATTAGAAGAGATTAATAAAAGAAAAGGATTAAAATACAAAATAGTCGATACAATCTATCCTTCACATTAGATCTCTTTGCTTAGATTAGAAAGTATCAGAAATATAAATACATATAGTTAGTAGTAGAGAGAGTTTGAATTTTATCAGAGGTTCACCTAGAGTAGTGTCCTTGTTATAGCATAATTTGGAATGAAATCTTGTTGGAAAATTTCTTCATTGGTTTAAAGATTTCAGGAAAGAATATAAGAGGAGATAAGCTTAGTCAGTAGATTGAGATTAGGAAGGTTAACTCCTTCATATAGCATTTACGTAAGATTAATAAATAAATAAAAAGGAAACATAAACATTGTCATCTCAGTGAAGAAAAAAGAAGCAGTAGCAATATTAAAGCAAAGAAATTGGAGATAGTTGAAGGTATCAGATTAATATTCTCACCAATACATAGGAAAAGAATCTTCTCTAGACTTTATCAAAGGATCTAGTTATGAATGAAAATGACAGGAAGATGACATATGATAGGGAATTGTTAGGAGAAGATTGATTACATCAAGAAAGGATTAGAATTCACCACCGCCTCCTTTGGATTCGACCCCTTATTACACCACTAAGGGAGATTATAAATTTAATTGTATAAGTCCGGAAAAACCCTAAATAACGACATAAATCATGCTAATTTCCGACTTATCAACGTGGCAAGCTTACCTGACGTGGCAAGCAGGGCCCAGGCGACCAGCTGACGTGGCAAGGCGGTGACGTGGCACGCGGGACCACCGCGCCGTTACGACGTGGCACTGAGGCCACGTGGCAGGACGCGTGTGGCCCACGCGGGGCGCGCGTGTGGCGCTAACGTGTGGCCCGGTGCCACGCGAACGCCCGTGAGGGGCGCCACGTGGCGAGGGGGGCTAGTAAGTGGAGGGCCCACGGGTTAGTGCGCCCTGGTTAGTATTTAGGGGCGGTAATGCAATAAGCGTTTACCGCCCCCTACTTTATAGGGGCGCATTTCGTTTTGTTTTTCCGTGTGGGACTATGTCCCACACGGTTCTTACCTTGCAGGCGACGTGGCGGCTTGGCGGGCGTCAGATCAGATCAGAGCGGCGGAGATCAAGTCGAAGTCGTCGATCGCATGGACCGGAGTCCACGCGATCGTCATCAAAACACGTGCGTAAAAAGGGCTTAAGTAACGGTTGATCGAACGACTTACCTCACGCCACGTGGCATCCCGAGAAGCGGTCGATCGTCATCAAATCGAAGGCTTTAATATGATCGGGCGGCTTACCTGATCGACATCGGACGGTTCCTGTGATTCGCATCGAACGACAGAGAAGCGTCGTGGAAGAACTCCACGATCGCGGTCCGATCGAACCGCGATCGCGGCGCGATGGAGCAGCGATCGGGGAGTTTAAGGGATGCAATCGTCTCCAAGCGATCGGAGAACGATCAACGACTTACCAGGACTTTCGATCGCGCCCGATCGTGGCCCGATCGTGGGGCTTCTTGAGGCGAAAATTGCGGCCATATTGAAGCAAAATCGAAGCGAAATTATGGCGGATTCCAAGTCAATCCGGAAGCTACGTCTTCAGGTCATGAAACCGGCTCCACGACGCATGGATTCCGCCCCACGACCGCATCAATTGCCCACGATTGTCGGGCCAATTTCTCTTTTAAAAACTCATGTACTCCTTCTTTGTTCTTCAACTTTTGATCGATTCGTGAAGGAATTAAGCGAATTTCGAGGAAGATCTTTAGTTCATCGTGATCCCCCCGCGTTTAGACTCGATTCCGAAGGGATTGGAGCGGGATTGATTGCGAATTCCTCCTTGATTTCATCGAATTTTCCCCTTGAATTTCGAAAGTCTGTGAGAAAGGATCCGAGCAAATTCACTCCAATTCGCGCAAATTGGAGCTTAATTCTCGTGGCAATCGGGTTAGTAGTGAGATTCGAACGATTATCAAGAGGTAATTTGAGTTTTTATTAGATTTACAAGTTTAATTTGGCAAATTCGTTCATAGTGTTCTTCGTTTTCCCCAAATTTTGGTCTAAAACTTTGCTGATTTTGAAAATAGGATATCTCTCTGATTATAATTCCAAATCACTTGATTTTGGTTTCATTGGATTCCACTTTTCATCAGCTTTCCATGGATTGTAAATTCATCAAATGCCAAGTTCATTTGACCCTTCAAATTAATGTTTGACCACGAACTGTTCATCTTTCATTAGAAGTCAAATGTTGACTTTCGGGGTCAATTACTTTTTATTGACAAATTATAATTTGATAATTTTGGTCTTGTTGGATTTCTCTGATTCTTAGCTTTCCATTGACATATAAATTGCAAGATTTGAATTTCACTTGGTTATTCAATTTGAAGATTTCCTCTCAGGTGTTAATTTCGGGGATTTTCTGATAGTTGATTTTCAATAATTCATAATAAATCCATTTCTTATCCAAAAATTATGAATTATATATCAGTAAATTCCATTTTCTCTCTAGTTTCAAATATCTAATTTTTGTAATCTTCTAACTCTTTTTGATTCTCTGATTTTACAGAACACCTACTGTTGGTCAAAGTCAATGCTTTGACTTTGACTTTTGACTTTTCTCTGTCAAATCCAAGATTTCAATTCTTAAAATTGCTTATTTACCTTATTTATATCATTTCCATATCTTACATCTTATTTTCTCTTATTTAAAACTCCTTTTAAACCTAAGTTTGACTAAGTCAACTCTGCGATTAAAGTCAACCCTGCTCTCTGTGGATCGACCCGATACTTACCCAATACTTGATTATTCTATCTTGTCTTTGTGAGTTCGGTTTTATCAATTTTGTTTGACCATCGTCTTTGTGTTTCAACAACGCACGAAAATGAGCCGTCAATCATCATCAATTCCTCCTAAGCCAGTCACCTTCTTCTCGGCTATCAAACAACTAGAATGGATAGAAGCCATGAAAGAAGAATTTGATGCTCTCACACACAACAAGACATGAAAATTAGTTCCTCGATCGCACAATCGTCCAGTCATTGGATGTAGGTGGATCTATAAAAACAAATCTTCACCTCATGGTACTTCTCACAAATACAAGGCTCGTCTGGTAGCCAAAGGTTTTCTTCAAGAAGGTCGCATCGATTACCATGAAATGTTCAGCCTAGTAATCAAAGTCACCGCAATCTGAATCCTATTGGTATTGGCCATCAGTCAAGGATGGCATATACAACAGTTAGACATCTCCAATGCATTTTTACACGGAGATTCTCCATGAAATAATCTGCATGGATCAACCCCCTAGATTTCACAGCACTCAATTTCCACATCATGTCTATCACTTGCAGAAATCACTATATGGGATCAAACAAGCCCCACGAGAATGGTTTCACAAACTCACTAGAAAACTTCTCAGAATGGGATTTCAAAGTTCCAAAACTGACACTTCCGTATACTACACACTAACTGAGCCTATGTATCTTCTTATCTATGTTGATGACATACTTATTCTTGGGCCGTCATTGTCGCAAATTCAACTTTCTTATTACTTATCTATCCACTCATTTTAAACTCAAGGATCTAGGCCGTGCCTCACACTTTCTTGGAATTGAATTTCAGTCTCATCATAATGGTTTTCTTCTCACACAGACTCAATATACAATCTCTATCCTCCGTTGCTTAAAGATGGAAAACTGCAAACCTCTACCTACACCCTGTCCTACCACTTGCTCGAGAGCATCCTTCAAAGTCATTAACAATTTGCATCTCTATCGACGAGCTGTCGGTGTCTTAAAATACCTCTGATAACACACAATATTATGATTTTAAACTCTGCATATCATCGAATACCTAGCTTTAAAAAGAACACATTTGTGTGTTATCAAGAGTAAATTTCTTAAAATTGCCTTCAATACAATTCGGTGATAATTCCTAATTCTTTTGCAATAAGAGTACAAATCTTTTAGATTATTAAGTCTCACAGGAATGAGTTTCTTAAGGCAAAAGATATTTAATTGGATTTTATATGGGGTTTAAAATGAAGTTTAGGGCATCTTGAGGGCATATGCTTAATTAATCTAACCATTTCTTGCTTATTTATCAGCGTCAGGGGCATTCAGGTAATTATGTGACATTTTTGGATAGATTTGTGAGTTATTCCTTTAGTTTTCTGGGGTTTATACACAAATAATTCTCGTCGAGGGTTGAAATGCAATATTTAACTATAGCTGGGCATAGAGGCAATTATAAATCATTAAAAGGTAAAGTCGATAGAGCTCACCAGATCGCGACACGTGTCACGATCTGGGAGCTTCGATTTTCACTAACCTTTATTTCCTTTTTATTATTATTTAAGTGTCCGTGCAGGTGACGTGGGCATCAGCCGTAATGGTTGACTTCAAGGAAGAACGAGAGAGCGACGTGGTGCTCTCTCATTCGCCGCAGTCCTCTCCCCTTGTTTTTTTCTTTTTTTTCGTCGTTTAGCGCTTCTCGTTTGTCATTTTGTACACATGTTTCGTCGTTTTGTTGAATCACCGCTCTGCCGTTTTTAATTCTTACCCTACACGTGACGTGGCGAGTCCCTACTCGCGCGTCCAATTTAATTGGAGGGCATTGGTTTTGTCGTTTTATCTAATTATTTTTTTTTGTCGTTTTCTCGAATCGAAGCCTATATTAAATTAGATTTTATTCCATCGATGCAAAAGTCGCTGTTTTGTCATTTTGTCTTCTTCCAATTTTGGTTGTTTTGTCTTTTGTCGGTTCGTTGCTTTTCGATCTTGTCGTTTTGTACCTAAAGCAAATAAGAGAGCCACGTGGCGCTCTCTTATTTGCGCCAAAGGAAGAAACCTGCGACGAAATTAATCGTCGCAGGTTCCTCTTAGCTAATCGTTTTGGGGATTAGAATAATATTTTTATTACTTACCTGCGCAGGAAATACGGAACCTTCGTTCTCGCCGTCATGTTTGACCGTGGAAGGAATGAGAGAGCGACGTGGCGCTCTCTCATTCAAGCTAAGGTGAGTCCGTGATTCACCTAAAGTTGTTGTTTTGCCACTTACCCTTGCAGGTGATGTGGCAAAAATCCAGCGGTTAGTCTGCAATGACGTGGCGCAATCACAGAAGCCCACCAATTTAGGGCTGCTGACGCAAGAGATCACCAAATCAACAGCCAGAAACGATCGGGGAAGAAATGTTGATATCTTCTAATCCGACCATCCGATTGGGCTGAAATTTTGACAACGTGCTCATCACACTATGCTCTTCTCATCGGTACAGTTGGATTGTCCATCAGACACCTGACAGCCCTGAAAATTAATCTCGTCCGTCGGTTTGGGTGGAAGCCCTAACTCTTAAAAGTTCTCCCCCTCCACTCCGAGTTCTCTTGTCTTTTGGCTCTCTCTTGACACAAGGTCACCAACAGGAAAGGGGGAGAAGCTTAGGCCCAAGCTAGGCATCATCGGATGCTTGAGTTTGTTCTGGAGAAGGAGAACAAGAGGAGATCGTCGTCGTAGCGAATCAAGCACCACCCGGCCTAGGATTGGCATCAACACGGGGTTTGTGGGAAGATTCTGAGGAGGGATTCTCTTGTAAGCCTTTTCCATGGATAATGTAGGACCTTTTCTTCTATTTTAATTGTAGGTTATTGCATTTGCTTCACAAATCATACCAAACCATATCATCTATCTCCTTACGATTTCACCTCTTTCATCTCCCCTTCACTTCTCTTTTCTCACCTTCAATCAATGTCTACCCTTCCAATTCTACTCTCTTTTCATCTAATTAGTACTACAGAAATATAATCGCACCAATTACATCCATTACCTATATATAATTCACCTTCTAACTTCTAATATCCTCCACTATAGGAATTCATCCCTTCTTCTACTTTTGTCTCAACCCTCATTACCTAGATTCCCTGAGGATCGACCCTTGCTTACTACTGTCCTAAGTGAGGAATTATAAATATATTACATGAATTAAAACACACAACAACGATATAATCAACAGAGTTTTAGTTCATCAACCTCAATTTCACAAGACCTGATATTTTGTACGCAGTCAACCAAGCTTGCCGATAAATGCACTCTCCTCAGCCCGCTCTTTGGATTCGTCTCAAACACCTACTTCCTTACTTTAAAGGCACGATTACACACGATATTTACTTCAGCCGTGTATCTCCCATTTCACTCACGTCATTTAGTGATGCTGATTAGGTTGGGGACTCTTCCGATCATCATTCAACTAGTGGATTTGTCCTATATCTCAGCAACAACCTGATCTCTTGGAGCTCAAAGAAGCAGATTATAGTCGCACGATCGAGTACTGAAGCAGAGTATAAGGCAATTGCCAATGCAACCTCTGAATTGATCTGGGTCAATTCACTTCTCCGAGAACTTCAATTGAATTTACCATCACCAATGGTGTGGTGTGATAACATCGGAGCTACTTATCTCTCAGCAAATCCAGTATTTCATGAAACACATCGAAGTGGATTTTCATTTTGTGCGTGAGCTAGTGGCTTCCAGATCGTGTTTGTGTAATATCTAGTAAAAATCAAACTGTTGATCTTCTAACCAAACCACTTCCAAAATTTCAATTTCTTCAGCTTCGATCCAAGCTCAATCTTCTACAGGCTTTGTGCTTGCGGGGGGATGTTAAGGAAGACATTGAAACTGGTTCAAGTGATTGACCGGTTCAATCGTGCAAATTGGCGGGTCATCTGGACACAGCACTTACTTTACGTGGACCAACCACGTGTGATCTCAAGAAACGGTTATAACCGCTTCTTGAGATCACCTCTCTGATAAATAGATACAATGTAATCACTTTCAAGTATTATTAAGAATCCTCTAATTACATGGTTTTCTTCCTCTCATCTCTCCTCTCTCCTCTACACATCTCAATTCTCTTCTTGATGGTGGGGAATTGGCCCAGCAAGGCGAATTTGGTTGAGGGGAGGAAGGAGGAGTCAGGCGAGCGTGTGGGAGAGATCGACTAACCAGCGAGAGAAGTTGGCAGTAGGCAAGATGCAGATGACTATGGGGTGAATTTCGCGCAGGCGGGAGCAAGGGGGTTGGCTGAGAATGAAGGAGTGGAGGAGAGGATTCAGACAAGTGGGCTACGTGAACGGGCGCGGTTAGGCGAAGGGAGAGGGAAGGTAAGGGTGAGGGGGAAATTGACCATTGGAATTTCGCGGAAGTTTCAGCGAGGGTGTTGGAGGGAATTTGGACAAACGGAAGGGGTGGTGAGGTCACGGTCAATGTCGGGATTGGGGGAGACAAGGAGGACAGAAATTGGCAGGGACGATGGAAATGGGGAGAGGCCACGGACGGAGGGGAAAGAGGGAGGGCGAGATCGCGGTCGGAAGGGGAGGAGAGAGAGCTGATGATGACCAGCGAGAGATGGAGCAGAAGAGGGGTTCGAGAGAGGAGCAATGTGATGGAGAAGGGGAAGGTCACGCACGGAGCTGGAGCGGGAGTTGAAGATGGATGAGCGTGGAGGTCGACGTAGGAGAAGGGGGGGATCGACAAAAGAGGAAAATAGGGGAAGCTACATAGGGAAACAATGGAAGAGGGGAAGCGGGAGACAGTGAGCAACGGGAGAGAGGATGGTCAAGTGCTGGATGGAAGATAGAGGTTCAGTCAAGGAAGGACGGCGCGAAGGTCCTGAGATGGTGGTGGCAGCGGCGGCAGTAGCTTGGGGGCGGTGGTGTCGCAAAGCTGGATAGACGGCGTGGCAGTGACGGCACAATTACGTGCGTGCGGCAGCGGCACCGGCAGCAGCAATGAGCTCGTGGTCAGAGCAAGGCGTGGCGGCAGTAGCTGCGGCAGTAGCGGCAGTGGCACAGATGCTTGCGGCGGCGGCAGCAGCAGTGAAGGCGGCACCAGCGGCGGCGGCGGAGGCGATGGCACCAGCGGCGGCGGCAGCAGCCCAGCGGCACCAGCGGGCCAGCTGGCAGCAGCATGCAGACTATCAGCTGCGGCGACGGCAGCAGCAGCGGCAGCGCGGCGGCAGCGGCAGCGTCGGCAGCGCCAGCAGCAGGCGTCGGCGGCCAGCAGCATCAGCGGCGGCGACAGCGGCGGCAGGGCGGCAGTATAGCGGCGGGGCAGCGGCAGCGGCGGCGGCGGCGGCGGCGCGGCGGCGGCGGCAGCGGCAGCGGCAGCGGCGGCAGCGGCGGCAGCGCGATGGGGCGGCGGCAGCGGCAGCGGCGGCGGGTTGTGCGGCGGGCGAGCGCGGGCGGCAGCGGCGCGGCGGCGGGCGGGTGCGGCGAGCGGCGGCGCGGCGTTGCGGCGGCAGCGGGCCAGCAGGCGGCAGCGGGCAGCGGCGCGCGGCGAGCGGCGGCAGCGGCGGCGGCAGCGGCGGCAGCGGCGGCGGCGGCGGGCAGCGCGGTAAGCGGCGCGGGCGGCGGCGGCGCGGCTGGCGAGCGGCGGCGGCGATGGCGGCGGCAGGCGGCGGCGAGCGGCGGCGAGCGGCGGCAGGGCGGCGAGCTTGGCGGCGACGGCGCGACGGCGTGGCGACGCGGGCGGCGGCGACGCAGCGGGCGGCGGCGGCGGCAGCGGCGGCGCAGTCAACGCCGCGGCGCTAGCAACGCTGCCAGCGGCGTAGCAGGCTGCCCCGGCGCGGCAGCGAGTGCCAGGGCTGGCGAGCTGGCTGCGGCGAGCAGCGGGCGGCCAGCGCGGTTGCGTCGGCGGCAGCAGCAGGGGCGGCACCAATGGCGGTGATAAATGGAAGTCCATTAACATTTTAAGAGCCCGAATTGACTGAGGAAGTACTGATACTTTTGTTTGTGATAACTTTAAGACCCGCAATGCTTTAAGAGCACCAATTGAATCTAGAAGCATTGAGACTTTTGTTTGTGAGAAATCTAACCAATCTAAATTTATAAGATCACCCATATAATGTGGAAAGATTGATATTTCTATTTGGGACAATTCTAAGCGTTTTAACATTGTAAGAGCACGAATTGATTCAGGAAGCCACGATATTTTCGTTTGCGATAAGTTTAAGACTCTGAACTCCTTAAGAGCACCAATTGAATCTGGAAGTGTTAAGACTTTTGTTTGTGAGAGATCAAGCAAATTCAAATTTATAAGATCGCCAACATAATCTGGAAGGATTGATATATTTGTTTGGGATAAATCTAAGACCTTCAACATTGTAAGAGCACGAATTGACTCAGGAAGCACTGATACTTTCGTGTGTGATAACTTTAAGATCTGCAACACTTTAAGAGTACCAATTGAATGTGGAAGCGCTGAGACTTTTGTTTGTGAGAGATCAAGCAAATTCAAATTTATAAGATCGCCAACATAATCTAGAAGGATTGATATTTCTGTTTGAGACAAATCTAAGGTCTCTAACATTGTAAGAGCGCTAATTGACTGAGGAAGCAGTGATATTTTTGTTTGTGATAACTTTAAGACCCGCAACACTTTAAGAGAACCAATTGAATCTGGAAGCATTGAGACTTTTGGTTGTGAGAGATCTAACCAATCTAAATTTACATGATCACCAATAGCATATGGAAGGATTGATATTTCTGTTTGGGCTAAATCTAACTTTTCCAACATTGTAAGAGCACAAATTGACTCAGGAGGCACAGATACTTCTATTTCTGACAAGTCTAAGGTCCGCAAAAATTTAAGAATGCCAATTGAATCCAGAAGCGTTGAGACTTTTGTTCTTGAGAGATCTAACAAATTCAAATTGATAAGATCGCCAATATAAACTCGAAGAATTGATATTTCTGTTTGTGATAAATATAAGCTCTTCAACATTGTAAGAGCACAAATGGACTGAGGAAGCACTGATAGTTTTGTTTGTGATAACTTTAAGACCCGCAACACTTTAAGAGAACCAATTGAATCTGGAAGCATTGAGACTTTTGGTTGTGAGAGATCTAACCAATCTAAATTTACATGATCACCAATAGCATATGGAAGGATTGATATTTCTGTTTGGGCTAAATCTAACTTTTCCAACATTGTAAGAGCACAAATTGACTCAGGAGGCACAGATACTTCTATTTCTGACAAGTCTAAGGTCCGCAAAAATTTAAGAGCACCAATTGAATCCAAAAGCGTTGAGACTTTTGTTCTTGAGAGATCTAACAAATTCAAATTGATAAGATCGCCAATATAATCTGGAAGAATAGATATTTCTGTTTGCGATAAATCTAAGTCCTTTAACATTTTAAGAGCACTAATTGACTCAGGAAGCAGTGATACTTTTGTTTGCGATAACTTTAAGACCCGCAACACTTTAAGAGAACCAATTGAATCTGGAAGCATTGAGACTTTCGTTTGTGAGAGATCTAACCAATCTAAATTTATAAGATCACCAATAGAATATGGAAGGATTGATATTTCTGTTTCGGATAAATATAAGCTCTGCAACATTGTAAGAGCACTAATTGACTCAGGAAGCACTGATACTTTTGTTTGTGACAAGTTTAACTCCCGCAACAGCTTTAAGAGCACCAATTGAATCTGGAAGCGTTGATATTTCAGTTTTCGATAAATCTAATGTCTGCAAGACACTAAGAGCACTAATTGACTCAGGAAGCACTGATACTTTTGTTTGTGACAACTTTAGGATGCGCAACTCTTTAAGAGTACCGATTGAATTTGGAAGCATTGAGACTTTTGTTTGTGAAAAATCTAACTCCCGCAACTTTTTAAGATGCCCAATTGAATCTGGAACGGTTGATATTTCTCTTTGTGAAAAAACTAACTCTTTCAACATATTAAACATTGATAGTTTTGAATCTACGTTAGAAAATAGTAACTTATATAACATTTTAAGAGCACCATTTGGATATGGAAGGCTCTCAAATTCACAATAATTTAAATTAAGAAGTTCTATATTGTCAAGTGAGCCTGGAGCATCTGACATAGCTAAATATATCAAGTTATATAAGTCATGAATTAAATCTGGAGTAAATTGCATCTTTACGTATTGTTCTGTTGCCAGAAGCTTAAATCTTGAATGATTCAATAAAGGATCATTTGCTAACAATTCCAAGCCTGTAACTTTTGAGAGACACAAAATTTCCAATTTGGTAAGAGACCCAATTGTTCTAGGAAGAACTTTTAATCTAGTATATGACAAGTCTAATTTTTGGAGTTTTTTAAGGTTGCCAATTGTATCAGGAAGAATTTCCAAATTCTCATTCCACGATAAATCCAAATATACTAAGTGGGATAAGGAGTCAATCTCATCGGGTAGGTTTCTCAATTTTGTACAACTTAGGCCTAAATACCTCAACTGTTTTAATAAAGTGAGATCCTTCAATGCAAATTTCAAGACACAAGTCTTTAGCTCAAGAACACGAAGAGATGTGTAATTTTGAAAAAATCCATCCTCAATTTGAAAACTTGGATAAAAATTACGACCACATAATAGTGTCTGGAGATTGGGACTAGGGATGAAGTCTCTGGGGAGGATTTTTTCCCCTGGATACCAATTGGTTTTTGCTGATAGTCTTTGTACATTTGTCAATGTCGTAGTACTTGAAGAGTGATTGTGATCTCCTTTAAGATATGCATAATACTTTCCATATTTATCAAATTTTCCTGATGTTAGCCATAAACACATGTCTCGAACAATATCATGCATCCTCACATATCTATTGTCTTTCGATGGTGTCTGTAACAAGCTACATGACACCAGTGTTGTGATGTATTCATGTCCTCTATCTCGAGCTTCATACAAGCTGTCGGAGTCATCCCCATCAAGAAATCCTTCCCCAAACCAGTAATCAATAAGATCATCTTTTGGAATTGCTTTATCTTCCCCCCACAAGCAAATATACAAAAGACAGTTCATGATCTTATCATCCCTTAACCTATCAAAGCTAAACTTCATCAAGCGTAGCACATGCTCCTCAAAGTCTTCTATCATTTGAGGGGATCTAATCAACTTTCTTTCAGCCTCCGTCCAGTCATTAACTGAGGTAGCTTTTCCCATACTCTTCCCGACGACTTCCAGAGCAAGAGGAAGCCCACCGCATCTGCCAACATTTCTTTGAAAGAAGATCCAAGCATCTGATTCAGATAAGCCTAATACCTCGAAAGATCGCGTAGCATCTAATCGATCAACATGCCTAATATGACAATATGATATTGATCTCCCCGTCATAATTACCTTACATCTGTTCTCAGATGAAGGAATAGGAATTCCCCAGCTCACCAAATGTACTTCCTTCCATACGTCATCCAGCAAGAGCAAAAATCGGCTTTTGCTTAGAGACGATAACTTTCCACGAATTTTTTCTTCGATGTCTCTCTTGACTCTTTTGATGTTTGGAGATTGGGACACTTCGATGAAAATTATATGATCAAACCTTCGTCTGGAGTTGCTTCCAACTAGTTTGTCATGAAATAGCCTCAGCAGGGTCGTTTTCCCAATGCCGCCCATGCCATAGATCCCGAGAACTCTGGCTTCATCATCGTCGAGAAATTCTTCCATCCGCTTCAAGTTGTCGTTTATTTGCTCCTGACCAGCGAGACTCTCATCTGGGAGGGTGCCAACCACTTGCCCAGGTCCTTGGATTTCCTCATCCAGCAAGTCTAGCACATCCTTTGCCACGCCTTCTATCGTTGGAGGGTTTGACTTCAGAATTCCTTCAGCCCGGGTGCACAGATATATAGAGGAAGCTCCTTTCATCCTCTTGCCGATGGTTTCTAGAGTAAGAGGAATCCCACGGCACCTATTCGCCACACTCTTCGCAAGTCTTGCAAGGTCTCCACCTTCCGTATCTAAACCTTCAGTACCAACAATACTTTGAAAAAAGATCCACGCCTCTGATTCAGTCAGGGTTGGTACCTCGATAAATTCAGCGGCACTTGTTGGATCGACATGCGTAATATGGCAATTTGATTCTGATCTGCCCGTCATGATGACCTTACATCTGTTCTGGGATGAAGGAATAGTTTGAATTCCCATGCTCGTCAAGTCCACCTCCTCCCATAAGTCATCGAGCAAGAGCAAGAATCTGTTGTTGTTGCCCAAAGATGATAAGCTTCCACCTATTTGTTCATTGATGTCTCTCTTGATCTTCCCGATGTCAGGAGATTTGGACAGGGTGATGAAAATTATATGATCAAACCTTCGTGCGATGCTGCTTCCTACTATGTTGTTGTTAAATATCCTCAGCAAGGTCGTCTTCCCGGTGCGGCCCACGCCATGAATTCCGAGAAGTGTGGTTTCCTCATTGTAGAGAAATTCTTTCATTCGCTTCAAGTAGTCCTTGATTCCTTCCTGACCGGCCAGACTCTCGACCTCTGGGGTGCCATCCAGTTTTTTCCCAGGTCCTGGGAAGCCATGATCCAGCAAGTGTAGCAGCTCATGATCCTCCGCTACGCCGTTTATCCGTCGGAGGGATTTACTCAGATTTCTTTCAGCATCTCTCCAGTCATTAACAGAGGAAGCTCTTGCCATACTGCTGCCGATAAGTGTTAGAGCAAGAGGGAGGCCTCCACACCTTTCTACCATCTTCCTTGCAAACATTACGATTTCTTCACCTTCTTGATCGAGATCTTTACCTACCTTGCTTTTGAAGAAGTTCCACGCCTCTGATTCCCTCAGCAAGTTCACCTCGAGAGATTGGGTGGAAACTGTGAGACAGTTGTCAGCTATTTGACAGTGTACTTCATCACGAGCCGTGAGAATGACTTTGCATCTATTCTCGTTCGAGGGTACAGGAATTTCCATATTAATCAAGTCCACTTTCTCCCGCACATCATCCAACAAGAGCAAGAATCTACTATTGCCCAGAGATGATAAATTTCCATTTATTTGCTTTTCGATGTCTATCTTGATCTGATCGATGTTAGGAGATTGGGTCACGGTGATGAAAATTATATGATCAAACCTTCGTGCGATCCTGTTTCGAAGTAGTTCGTTGTTTAATATCCTCAGCAACGTCGTCTTCCCGATGCCGCCCATGCCATGGATCCCGACAACTCCGGTATTGTTATCGCTGAGAAATTCAACTATTTTCTTCAAGTATTCAGCTATTTGCTTGGGACTGGCTAGACTCTTGTACGGGAGGGAGTCAACCCGGTGCCCAGGTCCTCGGATGCAACGCTTCAGACAGTCCCAGTGTTCGTGCGGTGATGAAAGAGAGGCAAGTGGTGGCTTCAGTACCTAGCTCGCCGCAGAGAGCATCATGAAGAACTCCCCAAATCTCCCGAGCACAATCAAAGAGCACCATGATTGTAGAAGGCTCTGATCCAGAAGGGGTACTGAGAGAGGAGAGAGGGAAAGAGAAAGAGAGCAGGAGAGAGGAAAACCCCGAAACTAGATAAGCCGGTGACAACCACGTCCGGGGAGAAAGGAATTATACTAAAAATGACCCCACTTGAATAGTAGGTTGGCCCTACTCCTGCCGAGCAGACCGCACGTAGAGAGAGAGAGAGAGTCAAGATCTAGCCTTATCAAGAGTCACGACCAAGTCTTCCAGTCGGTAATCGGTGACAACCACGTCAAAGAGAGAGAGAGAGAGACCGAGCAATACGTCAAATATCTCCTCCCGCTTTCATTCCAGCGCCTGCACGCGAAGTAGCAAGGTCAGACTTTCCTTCCTCCACACCACGTTCATTATTTTCCCCCAAGAAATTTTATCTTACCACGTCCAAATTTGCTGGGCTCTAAAATTTATGCACCCCTTTCTTGCAGCCCTGCTCATGGAAGTGCTACTCTTCTGGAACCCCTTCTATGGCATGGGCGGCATCGGGAAGACGACCACGTCCCAAGAGAAAGCAATTGTACTAAAAATGACCCGACTTGAATGCGTTGGCCCTACTGCAGGCTAGCAGACAGCACGCACACAGAGAGAAAAGATCAAGAGTCACGACCACGTCGAGAGAGAGAACAGTACGTCAAATATCTCCCTCCCCTTCACTCCACCGCGTACCAAATAGCAAAGTCAGACTTGCTTTCCCCTTATCGAGAGAGAGATATAGACCTAGAGAGAGGAAACATCTAGCCTTACGCCTTACGAGAGAGAGAGAGAGTGAGACAGGTCATGACCAAGTCCTCCAATCGGTGACAACCACGTCAAGAGAGAGAGCGGGGCAAGTAATACTTCAAATATCTTCTCTCTCTTTCATTCCACCGCCTGCAGTTCCGCGTAACCTATCACTCTTGAGACAAAATGCTAGATTCCTGATTCGTCAGTCAAAAATCATCCCCGACAAAAGAGTCCCATGCTTTTTGCTATCTGTCAAAGAAACGACAACGCAGTTCCTCGTCTTTCTTTTCACTTCAGATAGTATTCCCAGATATAGTCTGCACGTGTGCGCAACTTTCTTGTAGCCTTGTCCTGGGAACTGGCCCCTCAAAGCACGGTGTCTGCTTTCGACTCTTCTCCTGCAACTCCATGTTCCCTTGAGTATGTCTTCGCGACCTGCCTCCTCCCACCAAGAAAGAGAGAAACTTTCGTTCACCCGCAGTTGAATTCGAAGTCAATTCGAGAGAGAGAGAGGAACGATGTAGCCTTATCACCAGTGACGACCAAGTCTTCTAATCGGTGATGTCAAGAGAGAGAGAACGAGTAACACGTCGGATATCTCATCTCCCTTTCATTCCACGCAACGTAGCAAAGAAAAAAAAGAAGGCGAAGCAGCAAAGTCAGACTTCCTTTCTGCTACAGCCCAAGGCTCAGGGCTGGCGTCTCATTCATTATTTTCCCATTAAAAGTTTATTTGACCACGTCCCACTTGGCTTGACTACGACATTTAGCCTATCTATCGATGGCCCACAGACTGACCCGTTCAAGAGTTTATGTCCCTCACTTAAATCCGCTTAAACTCACTTTTATTATTTTAAATGTATTTTTATTTAAATACATCTGTTTGACCTGGTCGTCGCCGGAGCTCTGCCGATCGCCGCCGAACGTCATCCGGCCGATTCGATCAATTGTGGAATGCTGGGTCAAACCCAAAGGTCTGTTCTTCAATTTGACTTCTCTCATTCGCCTTTGCAGCAATATTTTCCGTTCATCGCAATCCGCCTTCCATCAATCATCGTCTTTCTGTACTTTCATAACGAATAAAGGGTTATGGGCAGGAACTGTTCGACAAAATACCCGAAAAGGGAATCCTGGCACACCATCTCACTTTGAAAGCAAAATGAGAATCCATTCATGTCCCATCACGAGGAACATGAGAATCTAGAATATATCTACAACAATCTGAACTGTTCTTCAGAATGATTTAAAAACTATGTATTTGATTATTTGATAACCTATTAATAATTAGTGTCATTAATTGTGATTGATGACCATAATTTGGATCACATGAATATTTGTGAATGTGAAGATGATGCTCGTTACAAGGTCAAAGCCAAGAATCATGCTCTTCAAAAGATTAGTCAAGGTATGAAATGATTAAATCAAACAAAGCATTGAATACCGATCCCAGCACAATGAATCTATTTTATGTCAGTATATCGTTTCCTTTTTGTTGGTGATAACTGGTTTGTGAAACACAAAAAATGGATGGGGGATGAGCATGATATCTGTTTTCTAAGTTCTTTACAAAGTTCCCCATAACCTTTCACTCTTGAGCTATCTCACTCACAAAAAATATTTCATTCCTGATAGGTCCATCAAAAACCATCCCAGACAAAAAAAGTCCCACCCTACTGTTATCTGTGCAAAGAAACAGCAATGCAGTTCCTCGTTTTTCTTTTCACATCAGATAGTACTCCTATCTGCATACATGCACAACTTTCTTGTAGCCCTATTCTTGGAATTGGCCCCTCTGTGTACAATGTCTACTTTCAACTCTTCTCGTGCAACTCCATGTTCCCTTGAGTATGTCTTCGCGACCTGGCTCCACCCACCCAAGAAAGTGAGAAACTTTCATTTGCCTAGAGTTGCATAGAGTAGACTAGGCCAAATTAAAAGAAAAAATATAATACTAATGAAATAAATTTTAATCTTTCAAGGAAAAATTTTGAATATGAAGCAGCTTCTATCAAACCACTTACTATTAAATATGGTTATCAAGTGAATAATAATCTTGATGGGATTCAATTCATTGATAGAATTTAGCTAGGTAATTCAGTTTTTATATATTTCAATGATAAGGCCTAAAATTTTATTCAAATCCAATAGAATATCAGTGACAAATGGTAAACGTCAACCTACGTTATTTACTGAAGGTTTGAAATTTGTAAAATAGGAAGAAATGATTACAAAAATTGAAATTTATTTCATAATACTTTGTAAATTGAGATGCTTCAAAATTTATAAAAATTAGTTTCTATTCCAAGAGATCAAACTTTATAAGGTAAGCTTATTTTTAAAATTTCAAGTTGCATTTCAGTTTGTAGTTTGAATGAAAAGTATGAATTAAAAGTATTTCAAGTCGCATTTCAGTTTGTAGTTGTGAAATCAAGAGTATGAATTAAAAGTATTTCAAGTCGCATTTCAGTTTGTAGTTGTGAAATGAAGAGTATGAATTAAAAGCTTCTTAAAATAAAAATTGAAGAAGTGAATTTTAAAAAGTAATAAATCAAGCTTCCCATATACAAAGACAATAAGAAATAATCAATCTAACTCTAAAATGAAAATTATTAGTGAAAGGAATAGCTAAACCAAAAGAGATGTTTTATTCAAATCAAATATAGCCTGAATCGGAGAGGGAAAGAGGATCGGATGCAGAATTTCCCCGAATGGGATCGGCGAACAAACTGTGAATATATTGAGAGACACAGAGATGAAGAACTATCCCCAAACTAGATCGACGAAAAGACTGTGACTATATATATATATATATAGAGAGAGAGAGAGAGAGAGAGGATTAGATGCTGAAATTATCCCCAAATTGGATCGACGAACAGACTGTGAATAGATTGAGTGAGATAGAGAGATAGAGAGAGAGAGAGAGAGAGAGAGAGAGAGGATCAGATGCTGAAATTATCCCCAAATTGGATCGACGAACAGACTATGAATAGATTGAGTGAGATAGAGAGATAGAGAGAGAGAGAGAGAGAGGATCAGATGCTGAAATTATCCCCAAATTGGATCGACGAACAGACTGTGAATAGATTGAGTGAGATAGAGAGAGAGAGAGAGAGAGAGGATCAGATGCTGAAATTATCCCCAAATTGGATCGACGAACAGACTGTGAATAGATTGAGTGAGATAGAGAGAGAGAGAGAGAGAGAGAGAGAGAAGATAGGAAATGAGGAAAAATGCGGAAACGGGAATATAGAAATTTGGGCCTCCTCCATTGACATGGGAGGAAAGAAATTAACGATAAAAAATTTAAATCATTCTATATTGACTCACGTCCGTGCATCAGCCGGTGGCTTTGTTGCAATACCACCGCTGGCTGCTAAGTGCATCCTCGGACTGGGCTTGGTCGTCGAGGAACTTGTGCAGACACTTCAAAGAGGTCGGGACTGTTGGATTATTTAATCCTGCTTTAGGCATTTTCTGAGCAATTAAAGATCGACTTTTGAGCTGTTGAAACGTCGGACCATTCAGCTGTTGAAAGGACAACTAAAATGACGGTTTTTGTTTTTTTGTCTATAAACGTAGCTCTCTTTCAGAAATAAAAATACACTTCTTCTTTAGTTTTCTTTTCCCGGAAGGTTCTCACTTCTCTTTAATGTGAGCACCTTGAGATCACAAGAGAGTTCGGTGATCTTACAGTGACTATGGTCGGCTAAGAGCTTCCTCACGGTGAGGGCGAGACTCTAGACTGCCTGATTCCAAGTTCCTCGCGTTTTTCTCCGAAGCTAGCAAGATGATTGTCAAGATTGCCTTACAACTCTCAGTGTTCCACAAGAGTAGCGCCCTCTTTGCTACCGCATCAACATCATGGATCGCAGATTAGAATTTTGAAAGATAGGTGATTTCCTTTTCTAGTAGAAACTGATGCAGGACCGACGGGGTGAATCGGTTCGGCGCTAATATCCTCTAAGGGGGAACTATAGGTGGGATGATCTACGTGTTCTAGATGATGTAAGGATGTCTAAGATCTCCTCAAGCAGCCAACCTTCCGGCGCGTCGTCACAGCGCTCCTGGGGTACGCCGAGTAGGATGGAGCGGGAGTCCTCCCAGATCAGTCGCGGCAGGAGAGAGAGCAGCCTCGGGTCGTCGGGGGGAAGCTCGATCGTCAACCCGACGGCCGGATCCACGATCCCAATCCCGTACCCAGACGTCACTCAGCCTAACTAGGCCCGAGGGCGGTGGAGACAAGTGCGGGAAGTACTGAAGGAAATATAGAACTTCAAAGTAAGAGAGAGGGGATGAATGCCTAACCTGCGGGGCGTGAACCCGGTCGGTCGAAGCGAGGGAGGTCGCCGGGCGCGGCAACGATGTCAGACGCCGGGGCGAGTCGGCGAGGGAGCGCGGAGGAGCGATCGGCGGGGGGCGAGGCGATGACGTATCGCGACGAGCCAGTCGGGTCGCAGCGAACATGGTGAAGGCGGGAGGCGGCGTCTTGGGTCGGTTCAGGGCGGTCTGGGCCAGCTCGGTGCGGTCTGGGTCGGTTCCGGGCCGGTCTGGGCTGCTCTGGGCCGGTCTGGGCCGGTTCGGGCGGTCTGGACCGGCTCCGGGCCGGTTGGGGGCGACCCAGGCGGTCTGGATCGGTCTGGACCGGTCTGGATCGGGGCCGGTCTGGACCGGTTTGGACCGGAACCGGCCTGGGGTCGATCTGGGACTCGGCTCGGCTCGGGGCTCGGGCTCGGGGCGGCCTGACCTGGTCGGGTGGTCCCGACCGGTTCGGGCTTGCTCGGGCTGGTCTCGGGCGGTCCGGGGCGAGTCAGCGGCCCGGGCCGTCTCGGGCTGAGTGAGGGGAAGGGGGACGATTCCCCGCCGAGTCGGCTCAGCCGGGAAGCGGTTAGTCCTCGCGGCCCCGGCTAGGGCTTCCTTTCGGATGGCGGAGGCGCGCGGCGAGGAGGAGCGGAGCGGCGATTCCGGAGCGGAGGAGGGGCGTCGGGAGGCAGTTCGGGGGAGGGAAGCGAGGGCGGCGGTCCTCGTGGCGGAATGGGGCGCGGAGCCTTGCGGGGTTGCGGGAGGCGAGCGGAATGGCGGCGGCGTCCGCAGCCCGGGCGTGATGTCGGCAGCAGACGCGAAGGCGGCGGCGCGAACGCGCGGCGGCGCTGGGCGCGGTGGTGGCGGGATGGCGGCGGCGTTCGTGGCCTTGGTGTTCGACGGAAGAGGCGTTTGACGCGGCGGCGATGGCGGAGGCCTTGGGCGGCGGTGGTGGCGGTGGCTGGGATCGGCGGCGGCGGCGGCAGCTGGGCGCGGTGGCGGCGGCGGATCTCTGTGGCGGCTACGTCGGCGGCTTGGAGCAGCGGCGATGGCGGCGGCGTGGGGTGGATCCGAAGCTAGGGCAAGAAGTGGCGGCGGCAGCGGCGGCACGAACTGGTGCGGCGGCAGCGGCGGCGGCGTCGTCGAAGGACTTCTTCCCTAACTTTCCTTGAGCAGCCACTCGAGAGGAAGACTCTTCTTTTCTCAAATAACGGCTAGGGTTTGTGGGGGGGTCCCTTCCCCTCTTATAGAGCCCTTAGCGGGCCAAGAGAGGAAAGGGCCCACTTGAGGCCCACAACCCACACCCATACTCATAGAAATAGAATAAAGGTTCACAAAAGGGAAAGGGCCTTAGGCTAGGGTCCCGAAACAAAGGGGAACCCACCCAAAGGCCTAAAGAGAGAGAGAGAGACATGCAAAGGCCCGCTTAAACACGTGCGGGCTAATAAAGTCATAATAAAATAGGAAACGGAAAAGATAGCTCCACGCGCGCGAGCTCTACGAAATGTGTCGTGGCGAGAAGAGGGCCTCACCTGGTGTAGTGAAACTCGGGATCCTTCGTCTTCGCCTGTCGAGGGGGCTGGACGCGCGTAGGTGTCGGCTCCACCGGCGCCGTAGTGTCATGCCTTGGTGGCGACGGGGGTCGTACGCCACCAGAAACTATGCGATGCTCTAGCGGTAACAAATCGTAGAATTTAGTCCATACGCGTCAACAAGCGGATCACTGAAGTGGGCATTAATGTGTTTAGAAAATAATGAAGTGAATTATGTTCTCCTTCTGGGTGGAGTGACGCTTTCGTCATGTTCTTCCAGTAACAGGTCTTAGAATTCAGTCCATAGTGGCTCAAATATCTTATAAAGAAGATCCTAAAAAAGAAAATCTCAATTTTGAAAATAAGAAAGTGAATATTCTTCTCCTGATCGGTGAAGTGGAAACTTTGGACTGTTCTTATGGTAATAAGACTTGAAACTCAACAAATAATGGCATAAATATTTTTCCAAGAAGAAGATACTACGAGAGAAACTCCTAATTTTTTTTAAAAAAAGAGTATTTTTATCCTTTTTAGTGATGAAGCGAATTCGTGAGGTCTTTAAAAACACACGGATACGCGTCAAAATGATTACCAAACTCACCAATTTAAGAGATTAATCATGAATTAAATAATATAGAAGTGAAGTGAATAGTATTTTTTGTGTATTGTTTGAAATTTGATCAAATCAGGCGATGAAATGAGATAAGAAATAAATAATTTTGATAGATTTGGAAAGATAACTCAAAATTGAATCCACAAAATAAAAAATCACAGAATTTGGATCAAGATTCGCGGAGAAATCGACAAGCGAATTAGAGAGAAATTTCTAAATGCAAAGAGAGAGAAATCCTAAATTAAAAACGAAATTGACTAAATCTAAGATTCTTTACTATAATCTAATGATACAGGATGAAAGATTAGGAGGAAAACACATAATCTAACCCGAGATATCGATCAAAATGATCTAATTGATCGCCGGATCAAAGGCTTTTCATTCCGCGATTTGGAAGATGTTTGTCGGCATTCAAGAGGCAAATTCTCCCTATTCTTTCGACGGAATCTCACTTTTAACCACTTCATCGATGCGGAAATGTGTCTAGAAGAAGAATAAAGGAAGAGATTCAAGGAGGGTGGTGTCCAGACAGTTCGATTACTCAAAAACATCCAATAATACATTTTCGGCCGAAGAACATTTGTATAAATATGCAAATTTGGGTTTAACCTTGAAATTTGGCGTTTCATTTTTTATTAACAGCTGAGATGAAATTTCAGGCTTTGAATCATTATGGTTAAGTCACGTCCATTGGATCGGAGATGATTACCAAGATTTTGCCACGTCACACATGAAGAAGAAACGCGTGAAACGCTTGTTGCTAATCTTGATCTAACGCTTCATATGCATTTCGTCAATTTTGATCTCAGCCATTATAACTTAGATGAACTACTGAGAATAAATCATTTTAAAATGATTCACCGAAAAATCGAAGTGCACCACATACCGCTCGACTTAAGCAAAGATCGATGTCATTCTTTTAATGCATGAATCAGATGCTCATTGCGACGCCACGTCACATGCGCATGTTAAGTCAAAAACATTGTCTTACATGACCAAAAATTATGGATTTCAAAGCATATATAATGTATAAGTGATTAAAAGAGATATCGCTATTCTGAAAAGGAAGCTTAATCTCTCTAATTACAATCGCTCACACGTGCGCACACGCGCACACATACATACATGCGCACACACGCGCACACACACTTGCGCACACATATGCATGTGCCATGTGGCCTGTTCATATATCACCATGTGGCGACGCCATTTTTGCCGACGCCATGTCAACACGTGATAAAATCCTTTTCAGTTCAAAATAAATCCAAATAATTTCATAAAAAATCAAAAAATTCTAGAAAAATCCCAAAAAATTAGAAAACTCATAACTTTTAAAATACAACTCCAAATTAATCCAAAATTTTTTTATTGGATCATAAATTACATAACAAGAGAATAAATTTTTATTTAAAAAATATACTCATTTGTCTTAGAAATAAAACTTAGACAAATAACTGAGTATATAAAATGTATTTTCTCTTATTTTTAACATTAAAACCTAATTATAATCTCAACTATAGATGTGAATAATCAGTACTCTAAAATGTATTCTTAAAAATGCATAATTATCCCTAAAGTAGTACATGTTGATATTATAACTTAAAATTGTATGAAATGATAAATATGCACTAAAAGTATGATAATATGTATAAAAATGGAATATTTTATGTCTTAATTTACATTAATAATCGTATAATTGCATGTTATCAATTAGCAGACGAGAATTTTGTGCGGTTTGTCTCGTCACAAGTATCTAGAATTCATTACACATTGGCTTATGGAGTACACATTTTTCCATAACATTTAATAGAGAGAGAAACTCCTAATTTTAAAATTGGTGAGTACTGTTACCCTAATTGGTGAAGTAGAAATCTGGATTGTGCTTGAATTTACTTGCAAATGAGAACTACTTAAGCAGCGAGCAATTTTGCGGAATAAGAGCACCAACAAAATCTGGAAGGGTTAAGATTTTTTTATGACAGACCTAACTAATCCCAATCTATAAGAGCACCAACAAAATCTGGAAAGATTGATATTTCAGTTTACGATAAATTTAATGACTTTAACATTATAAGAGCACCAATTGATTGAGGAAGCACTAATACTTATGTTTGTGACAGATCTAACTTTTCCAAATTGGTAAGAGAACTGATAAAATCTGGAAGGATTGATATTTCTATTTGCGACAAGTTAATGTCTTTAACATTGTAAAAGCAACAATTGAATGAGCGAGCATTGATAATGGTTCTATTGGTAAATCATTTTTTTTGTGACATATTTAACACAATCAAATTTGTAAGAGCACTGATAAGTCCAAATATAGATATAGATCTTATGTCATTGTAATGGTTCTATTGGGCTTACGTAATATGATTTATCAGAAATCTTTTCCCTTAATCTCTCATCTTCCCAAAGTATAGCTCAGTAAGGGGTCGAATCCAAGGGAGGCAATACTAATCCTTCTTTTACTTATGCAATGTTCTTCCAACACTCATGAAATAAGTTATACTACTTTGTAGCTCTTATTCTTAACTGAATCTTATGGCCATTATCTAAAAGGGAGTGAATTACAAGGAATTTTGTATATCTTTTCTTTTCTTTTTATAAGTTTAATAATTAGGAGTCTCCAAAAATGGCTTAGTAGCGACGAGAGTGTTTCTATTGGTGATTTGGGTTTCAACCATTTGGTTTATTTTTAATAGATTTTGATGGTTAGGATTGAGCATTGTATATCCCACCCCCACATTTATATCACATATTTGTGCATTTTTTCCTTAAAAATGAGCATAAATACATGTTATTATGGTTTAAAATGATAATCTCTATGTTTAAAATGATATTCTTATTTTTCATGACGTGATAATATTGTATGACATTCATTCATCAAGAAGATATTTTTTATGTAATTATGAAGTAAAATTTAAACTTATTTCCTATTTAAAATTTATTTAAGGACATTAAAATATTTATGAATACATCTTATCAAGATTTTCAATGACTAGTTTTTGGTGGCGTACGACCCCCGTCGCCACCAAGGCATGATACTACGGCGCCGGTGGAGCCGACACCTACGCGCGTCCAGCCCCCTCGACAGGCGAAGACGAAGGATCCCGAGTTTCACTACACCAAGTGAGACCCTCTTCTCGCCACGAGCTCGCGCGCGTAGAGCTATCTTTCCCGTTTTCTCTTTATTATGTTTTTATTTAGCCCGCACGTGTTTAAGCGGGCCTTTGCATGTCTTTCTCTCTCTCTTTAGGCCGCCGGGTGGGTTTCCCTTTGTCTCGGGACCCTAGCCTAAGGCCCTTCCCCTTTTGTGAACCTTATTTCTATTTCTATGAGTATGGGTGTGGGTTGTGGGCCTCAAGTGGGCCCTTTCCTCTCTTGGCCCAACAAAGGGCTCTACTGAAGGCGAAGGGACACAAACCCTAGCCGTCATTTGAGAGAGAAGGAAGAATTAAGTTAATTTTAGTTTTAATTTCGGTTTTAATCTATTTTTGATATTGAATTTCTACCTCAATTTCAAATTTTGATTTCTCCGCGAATTCTAATCCAAATTCCATGATTTTTGATTCCATGGATTTGTATTGAAGTTATATTTCTTCATATAATAAAATCCCTAATTTATCGTCTCAATTCATCATCTGATTTGATCGAATTTCAAAGATATCTCAAAGATTTCCCTTATTTCTCCGTGGACTTGACCCTTATTCACCACTATACTCTTTAATTAGAGATTTAATCCTTTAATTGATGATTTTGAACTTTTTTAGACACAAGATTGTGTGTATTCAATGCTCGCACGAATTCCTTTCGTCAAAGGGCGCTGCTGCCAGGGAGTTAAGACGTATTTTTGAGAAAAATTCATCGATTTTGACTCGATCAACTCGGATTTTTGGTTTCTTTTTTTATATTAATTCTCATTGATCCTTGTGTGAGAAATTTGAAGCAGAAATATATCTTTTAGATACTCAATTTTGATGAGATTAAGTGATTAATCCCTTCTCTATGGATTACGAACAATCACCGCTTCATACTCAAATTGAGAGGGCATAACTCTCACGAATAGCGACACTCAGGTATGAATATTTCTCATTCAAGAATATTTTTATAGTTATATTTTATATATTGGTAGATTAGTACACATTTATGAGATGAGAGTCTAATTGGAGAGCAAGGAATAACCCTTCACACGTAGATCTTTTTGAACACACCTCGTAATCACCTTCCTCTTCCCCATCTTAGAAATGGCCCGAAATGATGAGAGAAATGTTAGGAGATGCGTTAGTGACTATGATAGGCCCGTCCTCTAGAGGCCCGTCACTCCTATTTGATGGATATTATGTGGCCTATAAGCCAATCACACTTTCATGTATCTTGTTTATGTTCATTGAAATGAAATTTATTCATTGTCATTCTTGTGTGATGTGTCCAATGAAGTCCATGAGCATGTGCAATGACTAAGTGAATTATGATGAGATCATAATATAGTGATCACTAGTCTTTAAACATATGTTCTAAACATTCCTAGTCGTGGGATATTATAGAAGGACATCGAACTATGCAGAAAGAATAGTACTATCTAATCCATCTCATATGATGAGTATGGCTGATCCTATAGCCATCGGTGTGAAGACACTAAGGATAGATAGTGGGTGCTCTTTGGAGAAAGAGTTCACTTAATTGATCCGTATGAATCCCTTAATGGTATTATACCTAACTGTCAATCAGGTTGATTCATGTCATGGTTGTGTATGTGGTCCTTTGACTTGAGACACCAAAGACCTCTTGTGGATGGATGATCGTGTTTTGATTATGACTTACGAATCCCTAGTCATGGGATATCTAAAACATCATATATTAGATACAACATGAAGTTCAGAAAGATGATTGTGTGATCAAGATGGGATCATCCACCCTCGGTATTTGAGGATATTAACTCAAGGAATGAGATTCAATGAAATCCTTGGCCAAGGTAGTAGAAATATCAGAAAAAGAGTTCCCGATGATTTCTACACGCATCAGTACTAACTTGAGTGACCGATTAGGGTTTGACAGTTGACCATACCCTAAGTCATTCATGACTCTAATGCGGATGAAGGATTATACATACATGGTAATCGATGACGGGAAGGTTCCATAAGTGAGTTCTTACGTACTCCATATCTTCTAGTGTATGTGATGTAGGTTGGCACCCAACGGGCTGACAACTCAACCTATCGATTGGGTTAAATCGATCCTTGATTAATAATCTATATGTGGATGTGGATAATTAATTAAGGTTGACCAATAAGGTGTTATTTGGTCTATAGAATTATTAACTAGTGAGATATATGGACCTAGAGGGTCACACACATAAGGTTTATGAATGTCGGTGGATATAGACATAATTATGAGGGTTTTTTATAAAAAAACCTCATACCAAATGTCTATAAATAGGGGGAGAACGACTACAACTGAATGTGCCCATGCAAGCCTTGTGGGAATTCTCTCCATTCTTCTCTTTCTCGCTTGGTGAAGAGCTTTGAAGATGAGATCCAACCATCTGGAGACCGTGTGGATACTTCTAGAGGCTAGACAATTGAATAGCTTCAAGAACTCCTTCAAGAAAACCTGTAAGTATGTTTTCTCATACATATTAGATGATAGGATCATATGTTCTTGGTGGCTTGGTGTTTTGAATATCCGATTCAATTAATTCCGCTGCATTTGATGTTTTGATCAAAATTTCAAAAAGTTATCGACCTTAGAACCCAAAAGCAACTTGAAAGTGGCCGACATGGGAGAAAAAGGCACTGATATGACCTACAAGTGGTCAGTGCTAGCTTCAAGTGTGCCAATAACAATAAAAAGGCCTAGGAACGCAGCTTGCAAGTGTTCGGCCGTGCATAAGCTGCTTAGGTGCTTTAGAAAAAGGGGCTACTGCTATGTGACCTGCAAGTGGCTTGTGGGGAAATGGAGAGGCCGAATGGACATGGCCTACAAATTTTCGACATAGAAGCAAGGAGGTCAGCCTATACTTAGCGTGCATAAGGGGTTAGCACGATGTGGCCTGCAAGTGGCGAATGTGGGAGAAAATATGACAATTCCTCATCACATGCATAGTGTGGTGTGACAGATGCCTCATGACATCTTTGTGTAGAGGATAACGTGATAGTAGATATGTACCATGTGATAAAGGAAGAGTGTACTGCATGAAGAAATAATGCAAAATTGCATTGGTTCATAAAGAGGAGAGAAGAAAGAGAGACCCTTAATGGGCCAAATAATATTCTCTCATAATGATCAACTCAGTAAAATATTTCTCTAAGGAACAATTGGCATCTATCCATGGTATCTCCACAAAGAAGGACGCAATATCAGCCACAATATCATATAAGATAGATTAAATAGTACTATTTTATTTTTGCATATTTTTATATCCTTCTCGTATATTCCACGAATAGAAATATTTAGAAACATATGTTTAAAG